>BROG01000429.1:0-505000 GCA_030159075.1 Atrina japonica | reverse complement strand
GACCCTCTTAGTGCCCCTTGCCCCATGATCCCCCCTTTTTAGTGTATATTATTTTCTTAAAAACATAATTCTGAGATATACCAGGGAATATCACAAAATTATAATGTTTTGAAGAAAAGAATAAAGAAAAAAAAAACAACAACAAGGGGGTGTCATGGGCAAGGGGCACAAAGAGGGCCCTGTCCACAAGTATCTGTGGTAGAATGCGGGCATACCGATACACCGACAGAGAAAAACAAATCGATATCTCGGAGAAAAATATTTTATCTTGCTTGATAATGATATTATGCTGGAGTGTACACAGGATTCAATGCAAATCATAACGGGATTTTTGACAGTAAGATTGACCATTAAATTACTGATTTGTCATTAAAATAGTGAATCTTCTGTCACCTAAATGTCGATATACTGGAATAGCGATAAATTGTGTTCCATTTTAAACTGCGTAAAAGACCTTCCTTTTCTTACTGTGAAGTCTTGAGAGATGTTCCTTTTATGTTATCCAGGTTTGTTTGTTTAACGTCCCACTCAAGAATCTTTCACTCATATGGGGACGTCACCAATTGCGGGTGAAAGGCTTCAAATTTTGGCCCATGCTCGGCACTTACGGCCATTGAGCAGTGAGGGTTCTTTACTGCAACACGGGACCTTGATTTTCACGGTCTCGTCCGAAGGACAGGAAACCAACCTGCCGCCGACTGGACTCGAACTCACGATCAAGATTCGAGCGCGCTACTGACTGAGCCAGGCCGGCTCTATTTTATCCAGGTTATTTCAACAGTCGGTAACAAAATAGTTATGAAAATTCAAAAGAGACTGAAAAACGACTATATGTTATTTATTCATAACCAAAGATCAATTTGAATGTCAAATGAGTATTAATTTTACGGAAAACCGACGTGTTTTATCAAGCTAGATAAGTACAGTGGAACTGAATATAACGAACTCGGTTTGTACATTAATTATCCCCGACTGCACCTCTGTATTGTTGGATGAAAAACATCCAAAAACATATTTATATAACGGATTTCTGCCTACAACAAACCATGTCCCAGACAACGTCTGTTATGGTTTTATGACAAAGTGATAAATATCATTAAAACAAATTAAATTCTGGACTTTTCACCAAGCATAATAGACCTACTCTCTGATTAAATTAGCAGTGTAAATTTATAAAAAGTAACAAAAACGTTTCCGTTTACTTTTATCCTGAATTTTGAGTTTTAGTCTTTCTTAACGAATTGCATTGTAATCTTTCAGTTCACTCCGCTTTAACTATATAACAAACTGTCCTTATAAGAATTCAGCAATATAAGGCCCCATGAACTTCGTTCAAAGTGAATGTCATTTGTCTTTCAGATGTGACCTTAAAATTTTGATACTTCACCTAAAGCTTGTGACATCTCCATACAAGTGAAAAGTTCTTGACGGGAAGTGAAACGACAATGAAATTCACTGTGATCAGCTGACTGTTGTTATGGTGTTATGTTGTCACGCGATTTAATTTTAATTTATAGCTCATTTCACCCCCGTGTATCTAGACAGTATAGCTCATTTCACCTCCGTGTATTTTAGCCAGTATAGCTCATTTCACCTGTGTATCTTAGACAGTATAGCTCATTTCACCTCCGTGTATTTTAGACAGTATAACTCATTTCACCTCCGTGTATCTTAAACAGTATAGCTCATTTCACCCCCGTGTATCTTAGACAGTATAACTCATTTCACCTGTGTGTCTTAGACGGTATAACTCATTTCACCTCCGTGTATTTTAGACAGTATAGCTCATTTCACCCCCGTGTATTTTAGACAGTATAGCTCATTTCACCTCCGTGTATCTTAGACAGTATATCTCATTTCACCTCCGTGTTTTAGACGGTATAGCTCATTTCACCTCCGTGTATCTTAAACAGTATAGCTCATTTCACCCCCGTGTATCTTAGACAGTATAACTCATTTCACCTGTGTATCTTAGACGGTATAACTCATTTCACCTCCGTGTATTTTAGACAGTATAGCTCATTTCACCCCCGTGTATTTTAGACAGTATAGCTCATTTCACCTCCGTGTATCTTAGACAGTATATCTCATTTCACCTCCGTATTTTAGACGGTATAGCTTATTTCACCTCCGTGTATCTTAGACAGTATAGTTCATTTCACATCCGCGTATTTTAGACGGTACTGCTTCCGCGACTCTTAGACCTTACAGCTCATTTCACCTCTGTATCTTAGACGGTATAGCTCATATCATCTCTGTGTATCTTAGACGGCATAACTTCCGTGTATCTTATACATTATAGCTCAAGTCACCTCCGTGCATCCTAGACTGTCTTTCACTCATATGGAGACGTCACCAAATGCCGGTGAAGAGCTTCAAATATTGACCTATGCTCGGCACTTACGGCCATTGATCAGTGAGAGTTCTTTAACGTGCCGACACCTACTGTGACACGGGACCTCGGTTTTTTCTGTCTCATCCGCAAGACAGCAAACCAACCTTTCGCCGGCTGGACTCGAACTCACGACCTCACAATCAAGAGTCGAGCACGCTACCGTCTGAGCCAGGCCGTTTCGACATTAAAAGTAAATTCACCTCCGTATATCTCGACATTATGGCTCATTTCACCCCTGTGTATCTTAGACATTATAGTTCAATTCACCTATATGCATCTTAAACATTTATAGCTCAATTCAAAATAACAAACTACCATTTATAAGTTATGTTTTGCATTGACTTTGTCAAAAATAGTGGACAGTGTTGAAATCATAGTGCAGTCATTTTGTGTTTATATTCAACTCACTTAGTGATTGATCACCGCAGACATTTTTGGACTCGATCATCCGTTTCAAAGAATAGTAAAGTCCACTTCCACTTTAGAATCTAAATTTTATAATAATTTGACATGCACAATCAACTTGTTCATTCCCGATTTATGCCAGTAGATCATACTGTCTATTGATTTGGTTTAGTCTAAATTTGATCATAGGGGTGGATAATTTTAAATACATTGTATTTGGATTTGGTTGTGATATATGTTGTTTGCATAAAGGTAGAACTATAACCAATTACAATATATCACATTAACAATATTATATAATTTGTGTATACAGTCTTGATTGAACCATAGTCACAGTGAAAACGTTGGGAATCCCCGGGGTTCTATCCTAAAATCTGTATAACTAATGTTTCCGAATGAATAATGCGTGCCCACGTCATCTTACTATGACGTCAAGCTGAAGTCCGTAGTTACCTTCAGTTTACCTCTGAAACTTCCCGTCATCGGACGCAATTTTGTTGCAGAGAAAAAATTATTTTCTAGAAAAAAAAATCAGCTGCCAAAATCATGGGATGTAGGCAAAGTACTGTAATCCCGGTTACTTCTGTGGAAACGTCCCACAAAAGTCCGGAAGCATTCAAGAAGGAAGAAGTAAAAGCAATGCGTATTGTGAAAACGGCAACAGAGGAGGACATTGATACAGAAAGACAGAAACAAACAGAAAAGAAAGTCCTCCAGCAGCTGCGAGATAACGACATATTGAGAAAAAGTTATATCGGCACTGGGGGTGTGGCATACAACATTGGACTCCAGAACGACCATGACAGTATGCTTGTGGTCCCGGCATGTCCAGAGAGAATCATCAAGAGACTGGAGAAACCAAATACATCGTATTTCTCTCCCGAGGAAAGGGAGTTAATGGCAGATATCCTCAAAAAGCAAGAGCTGACATCCAAAGGTAATACATTGTAGGCCTACATGTATATGACATGATAAAATTAGGTTAAATGATGGTAATAATTTATATAGATCTCTAATAATAAAACCAACCATGATGGTCATGAAGAAATTTAATATCTTGTTGTTACAGGTGACACATCCAGGGCAATTACAAATAAACAAGAAAGGGCCAAACGAAGAAGAGACGAAAGACAGCGGGAAATTATTGAAAAATTTGAAAGAAAAAGGAAACTTGCGGAGGAAAGATTGAGAAAATTGGAAAAGAGAAGGAAAGAGAAGTTAGACAAAATGACAGAAGCCATTCTTCAGAAATAAGTCTCAGATTCAGACTTTAAAAATATACGTTGGCCATTTTGAAAACGTATCCAATCATCTTATATAGTACATACATGTACCTGTTGAGATATTGAAATGTATCTAAACATATATTAATAGGTAAATCAAAACGTGAAATCATGATTTTGTGTTAAATGTACATGTTAAGTTGTTGTGATTTTTTGTTTTAAATAAATAATTCATTTATTGGCAGTTTAAAAGTTTCGTTCAGTTTACTTGAGTGACGTAATTGGCCCACTCTGGAAATGTAGGCACCAGCGGTCAATGGTAAGCCGTATTAACGACAGATTGAATACCAGTAGGATGCACAGGTTCTTATGGACAGGACCCTCTGAGTGCCCCTTGCCCCATGATCCCCTTTTTTAATCTATATTATTTTCTTCAAAACATAATTCTGAGATATACCAGGGAATATCACAAAATTATAATGTTTTGAAGAAAAGAATAAAAAAACCAAAATCAACAATAAAGGGATGTCATAGGCAAGGGGCACAAAGAGGGTCTTGTCCACATGTACCTGTGGTAGCATGCGGGCATACCGATACACCGACAGAGAACAACGAATCGATATCTCACGAGAAAAATATTTTATCTTGATTGATAATGAAATTATGCTGGAGTGTACACAAGATTCAATGCAAATCATATTTTTTTAAAAAAGAAAGATCGACCATAAAATTACTGATTTGTCATTAAAATAGTGAAACTTCTTTCACCTAAATGTCGAAATACTGGAATAGCGATAAATTGTGTTTCATTTTAAACATTTTAAAAGACGGAAAAGATTGCCAGTGAAAGACTTCAAATTTTGGCCTATGCTCGGCACTTACGGCCATTGAGCAGTGAGGGTTCTTTAACATGCCGACACCTACTGCGACACGGGACCTCGATTTTCACGGTCTCGTCCGAAGGACAGGAAACCAACCTGCCGCCGACTGTACTCGAACTCACGATCAAGAGTCGAGCATGCAACCGACTGAGCCAGGCCGGCTCTATTTTATCCAGGAAATTTCAACAATGAGTAACAAAATAGTTATGAAAAAGAATACTGTTGTCAATTATTTTTTTTTCAAAGTTGTTCCATTCTCTCATGGATTTTCATATATATAATGAAGACTGAAGTAGAATTGTTTCCCAAATTACTTCTGGTCAAGCAATTTTTTACATATGATCAGCAATACATAAATATAGTATAGTATTCATTATTTTCTAAAACCAAAAATTTAATTTTGATATCAAATAATGTGAATTTTTTGATAACAGAAAAATCAAAACGAAATTTTGATATCAGAAATTCGATTTTTTATATAAAAAATGTGAATTTTTAATATCAGAAATTCGATTTTTTGATTTTCTGAAATAAAATAATGTAGTATTTTTTTTTATCAGAAATTCGATTTTTTTCTATAGAAAATTACATATTTTCTGATAGCAAAATATCGAATTTATGATATCAAAAAATGAATTTGTGATATCAGAAATTCGATTTTAGGATATCAAAAAATGAATTTTTTATATCAGAAAAATAGTGAATAAATACTATAACAGTGCCCCATACATAAAGCTGTTAGCTTTATATATCACCGATATGACTTGAAACATTGATTTCATGAAATTTTAACTTAAACAGCTAAAGGAAAAAGATGACACTTGTTATCTTTACAAGAAAGAACATTTACCCATTTCCCTGGCTGATGAGAGACACATGTCAGCTTTAAAAGAGAAAAAAACATTCAGCAAAATGTTGCTCCCTGGCAGACGAACTGAAATTAAAGATCGTGGTAAATATATATGTATTAAAAACCAGAAGTGACCTAGGACACATTTTTTTTGTGTTACATGATGTAATTACAAACTATTTAGACAAATTCAAATAGAAAAGAACATCTAGATTTGGAGAAGTTTTATCATGTGGACAACACATCTGTATGTTAAGAGTCTGCCTCCCTGAAATACAAATATTATGTGTTTAGTTGGTGCTGTATGCCACAATCAACAATTTTATTTACTGACAAACAGCGACAGCCAGCTTTTAAAAGTCAAGGAGTAAACCCAGGTGAAGGGTATCAAATTTCGGCCTATGCTTAGCAATTATAGCCATCAAGCAGTGATTGTTCTCTAACATGGCGACACCAACTATGAAAAATTGTCTCATCCAAATTACAGCAAAAGCCAGTCGCCTCCCTCCAACCCGCGACCCTCTCAAGTACTCTACCACAGAGGCTTTCGTATCCATTTTAAAAAAGACCAGTCTTGGACAAGCAAACTGGCAAGCTTTCTCACACAATCAGCTTATGCTCCTGCGAGGCATAAACTCACTGACTATAGGTGAGATTTTGTGAATAATGTGCAGTGCTGTAACATCTAAGGACTGTAGGCCTATTCATGATAGATAAGGCAAGACAAACTTTCTCTCAGAATCAACTTAGGATCTAGAGAAGCTTGAACCCTGTTGACTTATTTGTTTTAATGACGTTTTACACCACACTCCACAATTTTCCAGTTAAATGGTAACAGCCAGTTTTTAATGGTGGAGGATAGAACCTGGTTTATAATAATGTACCAGGTGAAGATATCACTGAACTTCACAAGGGACCCAAGTGTAGATCAAATAACTTAAGACTTATGACTTCTTGATAAAATGGACCCCAGCAATTCCTCAGTCCCTCTCACTGACGAGACTTCATGGTTAAAACCACAATGCCCTAACCACTCGGTCATAGATGATGTGAAAAAGCCAGATACAAAAATAAACAAATTTTAACTACATGTATGTTTCTAAAATTTATTGTGTACATGTGTAGGCCTATATCACTGACCTATGTATTGTCATTGTTAACATGGGGTGTTTCAGAAACAATATGTCTACAAAAGATTTAAGTGTTCAAGAAATTTTTTAAGATCTAATACACCGGCGAAAATCGGAAAATGTTGATCAATTTGAAATCTCCCTTGATATATTTTGTATACCTGGAAATTTTTGCCCTTTTATAACAGAAAAAATTCACTCTATCCAAAATTCGCCCCAAATCACCATATTGGTAGTCTCATGGATGGCATGTATATTTGTGCTTCAATTATTTACGTTGAAAATTGACTTCATGTCAAATTTGCCCTCTCGTCTAAGGCCAAAAATGGCAAACATTAAACGAGGGCGACAATTTCCAGGCATACAATATTGCATAATACTAAATTTAAGGAATGAAACCAAATTGTTAAACATAAGTTGAACGGTTATCAACTATATATTGGGAATGACCGGTGCAAGTTATCATTAAAATTTTCTGTTTCTTTTTCAAGAAATTATAATTAATATTAATATCTATTCTTGCACAGGAGTAGCAAAGTGATTTAAATGAAATAAAATTTTGGGAAAAGATTTTGATTGTCAATTCAATACAGAATAAAATTTTGGGAAAAGATTTTGATTGTCAATTCAATACAGAACAAAATTTGGAAATTATGGTACGCCATTCCATACTATAGCTTCCAATTATGGCTGTTATAATATGGCATAGCTCCGCCCCCATCCATGTTAACAGAATTGTGCTATTCATGACATCAAAGGAATGTATTTGCATTTATGACAACAACTGACATTAAAAGTTTAGAGATAGCTTACCAGCTAGTTCATTTGTCATGTTTGTTATATTTTTGTTGTTGTATTGTTGTTCAACGTCCCACTTAAGAATTTTTCACTCAAATGCCGGTGAAGAGTTTCATATTTTGGCTAATGCTCGACACTTATTGTTTTGTTATATCACCACGAAGTGATATAAATAACCCACAATCAACAGTTAATTCTAATTATGTTGTCTTAATAATTAATTTCATTTTCAGTCAGTCTAAAGCATTTACTTTGAACATTACAAGAGATTATTACGTTTATATACACTGCTCGCCTATTCTTTTGCCCGCTGCTAAACCGCCATCCCTACATATTGCCAAAAAAGAATCATTTTTGTATGTATTTCCTGTATGGTTTAATGTTACACTAAGCCTCATCGGAGGCGGCTGGCTCTTCCTGTCCTTCAGATGAGACAGTAAAAACCTTGATTCTGTGTCACAGTAGGTCTTGGCAGTTAAAGAACCCTCACTGCTCAATGGCCGTAAGTGCCGAGCATAGGCCAAAATCTGAAGCCCTTCACCGCCATTTGGTAATGTCTCCATACGAGTGAGGGATTCTTAAGTGGGACGTTAAACAGCAATACAATAATCAATGTTACACTATATCCCCTAATGGAAACATGAAGGAGAGCTCATTTTTCAACCAATGACCATGAAAGTAACAAAACTGGATGAGTGTCACTTAATTGAGTGGTTTCTGAAAAGAAGATTTTTCAAAATGAGCTGAAAAGTGTCTAGTATTATACTATCTGTGATGGTAGCAGTCTTAAGATTTTGGATGGCAGAAGAACATAATTAAAACTAAAACAGCACTACATGAAGATCATCTCTGCAAAAGAACAATTCCATTGACCTTGCAATTTCTGAGAAGAAAATCGGAAATTCAGAATACAAATTTCTGGCCTTGGAAGCCATCTTAGGATTTTGGATCAGCACCAAATGTACAATCCTGACACACATTCACCAAATCTGGTCATGATTGGTCAAGTAGTTTCAACAAAGAAAATTCAAAGTAGTATGACAACCATTTGGACATGGATGCCAATGCCAACAACAGATGACAATGGCATGCATGATTGTTTGGACCCCATGACATTAAAATGAAGTCTTGAAATTTCAATGTGTAAAATAGTCTGTGAATCCAAGATTTTCAAGGTTTGACGGTTCTATATAAACCATTTTGAAATAAAACACCTGGAATCATTTCAAATTCTATCATAGGATCTCATAATTTCTATTGCATTTTCATTTTTCAATATGATGTCACTATTTGAGATAGCATCGTCAGAACACATGATATGTCAAAACTCGAGCAATTTAGTCCATTTTCAATCATTAACACCATCACCTCCTCGGCTTTTTCTCTATTTTCTCTGGTGCTTTTTCCTCAGATTTTCTCTTTTTCACAGTTGTTGAAACACTGGACAAAAGTTCTGGTTTCTTGGATTTTAGAATATAAAAAGTCCAAAGTGTCAGCTCAGCTTTATGTGGAGTCCAAGATTTATTATCTGCTAATAAAAGTATACCAATTTAAAATGGAGTAATCAAAGATTACAAACCTCACCACACACCTGTATATTTATGGCCGAACATTGTGTTTAAGGGAAAAGCCTACAGTACTCTGTGTACTCGTATCTAAAAATACCAATAAATAAGTGCCACATGAATAAGAGGCTGTAATATAAATACAAATAAAAGAACAGTATTAAAAGTTTTTGCTGAACAAAACGACGAATCTCTCTCTCTCTCCTTATTTATCTGGCTGCGGCCAGATAAATAAGTGGCAACCGCCAGAAAATTAAGTGGTGGCCACCAGATAAAATATTTTCACTCTCAATTTTGATTTGATTTAATTTTTTGTTTAATGCCATACTCAACAATCTTTCAGTCATATGATGGCGTCCAGTTTTTATTGGTGGAGGAGAAACCCCAGTTACCCAGGTAAAGACCACCGACCTTCCGCAAGAAAACTGGCAAACTTTCCCACTTAATTCGAAATGACCATAGCGGGATTCACTCTCAAGAAAAATATTTTGGTAGGTGAGCCTAATATGCTTCCGTAGTTGTCCGTCACCAAAAAAAAAAAAATCATCACGTAAACACCAAAAACATAAATTTCTGCAAAAATAAAATATTCATTGACCTTATCCTTTTTACCCGACTGTCTTTGAATTTGAATGTTGTTTTACACCACACTCATTAATTTTTCAGTTATATGGTGGTAACCAGTGGTGGAAGAGAGAACCTGGTTACATTGTATCTTTCCACAAGTAAACTGGCAAACCTGACAATCTTTGAAAGAGCATCTTGAATGTGGTCAACCAAATGTTAACAAGTGTACAGTAATAGGTACGTAGTACGCCATCAGGAATAAATTGTGAAAGTGTTTCCGCTCCAAACAAAAATATTTTACAGACTGCCTTGGTGACGTTAACCTATATGACCTCGAGTCAAGGTCATGACACACTGCCTATTTGAGAACAACTTTTGTGTGTAGTTTGAAACATTCCATCTTTTGGTGTGTGACTAGTATGCTCCGAACCAAAAATGGTGGACTGCCAGAGTGACCTTGTCCTTTGAAATTTGACCTTGAATTCGCTTTTACATGAACAACTTTTATGTGATGTATGAATATATTCTCGAGAGGCATAAAGAAGTTATGGACCAGACAAGCGGATGGTGGGACAGAGGGATGGACGGACCGACAAACATTGCTATACCATAATATATGCCGTCTAAAGACAGACATATAAAAACTATTAATAAGTTCAAACCTGTGTTCAAGTGTTTCACAATGCTCTTTATTTCTTCCATATATCTGATGTAAAATGGAAGTGTGTACTGTATTGGTGATAATCCTGGTATTGCTAACATACTTTCATCTGCCATAAATGCTGCAAACTTTGGAGCCCCAGCAGCCAGCACAGCTTCAAGGAACAAAGCACAATGATTAAAAACATTTTATACATCAATAACAAATCTCTAACCTCATACCTATAGAATCAGCAAGAGGTAAAAACAGGCATTACAAATCACCTGACTTCTCAGCTTATCAATGTGACCTCTGACCAAAAGGTCAAGAAATTCACAACATTTTTGGATCTAATGACAAGACTCAATAGGTCACCAGAGTCACAATTTTCAGTACACTTAATATGACAAATGATTTAATGCATAAGGTAAAAATGAAATATTTTAGTAAACGTTTGATTTTAGAAAGATTTGTGCAAAAAATAATGTTGTACTACTAATGACTAAAGTACAATAACATAAAAGAGAAATACACAGGCATAAAAATTCTAAAATTCCTATATATATTTTGTGAAAATTGCTAGAGAAACCCAGTTTGGCAATTACTTGTTTGCAAATGATTAATTTGACCTTACTATTAAGCATACGACACTGGACCAGACCTTATGTTAAAAAGATTTATAGGAATATAAGAATTTTGATGCCCATGTATGTCTGTTATTTGTTATTGTACATCAATATAAGTACATTAATACTTGAATATAGCAAACACAGATATAGCAAAGTTATTGCTATAACAAAGCAAAAATGATTTCCATGGCTGATTCCTTAGAACTCTATACAAAATTTCTGTGTTTATAGCCACCACACTTATAACAAATTTACATTTATAAAAAGCAATTTTTGCTCCCCTTGACTTGAAATGAAATGTAAAATAAACTTTTGTAATAAATTTTTTTTTTCCAATAAATTCATATACAGTAAAAACTGCCATAGCGGTCACCTGTTTATAGCGCGACCCTGCTCTTAGCGGTCAGTCTGAAGTATCCCCATTGTATTTTACTATATAATGTCCCTCTACATAGCGGTCACCTGCTCAACGCGGTCAGCGGTCACTAATTTACGGTCCAGCGATTGCCGTTTTCTTCGTATAGCGGCCATTCCACTTGAACCATGAGGTCGAGTAAATCAGAGTTATCCCTCTTGCTACTTCTTTCGAAGCATATCGTACTTTTACATATAGCGTGCTGATTCGTATCTCACTTAGACTTACCATTCAATTTATGTTACACTTTGAAGCGAGACGACTTTGTTTATTACAGGGACTATTATTTATACACCGAGGAGCTTGTATAAACAAATCTCCAGGTGAGGTATACACCTGGAGGGTACGTAATTGGTTAATTGGATAATTTAAACAAAGAGATGGCTTTCGATGTGCGACTTAAGATTAAACGAAACCGTGTCAGGCCCACATCCTACATAATTATAGCAATTACCATGTGGCTTTTTGCCTTTTGTTTCGAATGCAGTTACTCAACTCAGAAAAACAATAGGAAATTAGCGTTTTATTTACAAGGTACAAATAGATTTCTTTAATTTAAGAGAAAACGTTGAAATTTTGTTGGAATTTATTTAATAAATTAGTTACATTTTTAACTGCATTTTTGTGTCTGTTGATTTATTTATATTTGCATGTATATGGATTATGGTATTTATAAATTTGGACATGTGGTTATTATTGCATATGTACAAGTATATGGTCAGTTTGCAAGACATGCACATATCAATATAGTATTAAACATCACCATAAAAAATGATTTTTGGTACACTTAAACCATCATGGCCGACCCTCTATATAGGGACCACCTGTCTATAGGGGCCAAAATCAGTCAGTCCCTTAAGTGACCCCTATATACAGGTTTTACTGTATATATTTAATCGATTTCTTGTACCATAAACCCTACATGAGATATAAAATTTCTTATCGAATTCTATTATTACTACAATAAATATATGAAAAAGTTTATTTCCTAAAAATATGTTTCTTTGAAATTGATGTGATTACATACACTTTGAATAGAGGTTTCTTATGTTCATCTATTTTTACAACAAATTCATAAAAAGTATGTTACAAATTTGATATAAATGTATAACAAATAACTCTTATAACAAATTGTTATATAGAGATGCTAGTGGCTTACTAGAAAAATTCCTGAAATTACTAACTGAGCCAATATGGGCTGGGGGTATGGGGGCCACTTAGGCCCCCGGAATCTCTGAAAGTAAAGATGCTCCGAGACTGATTCTGGTATACTTTCTGGTGTTTGACTACAATAAAGGACTTAGAAAATAATGACTGTTTGGGAAAGGCCAAAATGTTCACTAGTTTAGATCTTAAAAAGTGTGGTTATTGGGCAGGTACAAATGGATGAAGTGATAGTGGCTTCAAGAACTCATTTTCAATATAAATTTCATATTCATTTGAAGCAAGGTGAAAACCAACCACTATGTAATATATATTCAAGGCTTGTTCTGCTTAGGGAAAAGGTGTACATATAAAATGATTTGATCATTGCACACAATAAACACTGCCCCTTTACATCAAATTTACGGACATAATCTGACATGTCATGAAGATACCCATGCTGTCTCTTTCCTCCAGCAACTTGTTCTTAATCCCTGGCCTTGGTCAATCATTTTTATATTAGCAGATCGATCTAAAACACTCATGTTAGATTTTCAAATTTAGCTCTGACACCATGCATCCCTTGTGCTTTAAACTGTCAAACTGGCTTTAGCAATGAATCAAAGCAACATCGATGCTGATTAGTTATTAGGTTACGATCTACGAATGAATAAACAGATAGCAAAAGTCGTCCGATGAACCGGAAATGTTTCTCAGTGGTGTGCCTAATTACCAAAAAGAACCAGAGAAATTGGGTTATACTAAATAATGGAAAAGTTATAAATCCAGAATGTAATGGGATGGGAATTAAAAATCCGGAATTCCAGAAAAAAACCGGAAAACTAGCATCTCTAGTTATATAATGTCCACAGAAATTGGATATATCAGAGTTTTTGTATAACAAGGCAAATGCCCCTTTAAACATCTGTATGCAATACACTGTTTAGTGATACATGCAGCCTGTTGTTACCTGAAGCTGTTGCAGGGCCAATGGCTTTCAGAACAGTCAAGGCACTAATGGCCTGCCTTAGATCGGGAAGTTCCTTGAAAGCTTTTTTACTGGCACTAATGACAATGTCTTCACTGTTTGATTCAACCATCTGCTGTAATCTGGGTCGAAATTTGCCTCTCTGTTTAAATAGAAATTCACAATATAATGAGTTCAGTAAAAGCAATACCAACAGTGACAGCTGGGACAACAACAACAAAATACAGTAAAACTTGCTTTAGTGACCACCTGTGTATAAAGACAACCTGGACCCATTTGCATAACAGGTTGTTAAATTTAATGTGAAGTTAAACGATGTTATACCAATGGGCTAACTGTAGGTTAAACAATGTGTTGTGCAACTGGGTCCTGGTCATAAAGATGGTTTTTTGCTGTCTCCAATAGTACCATTTGTGTACATACAAATCAACCTCTATGTAAAGACCATCTCCCTATAAAGACTGGTTTTGTTGTGTCCACAAGAGGGTCTTTATATACAGGTTTCACTGTAGTCCAAAATGTATAAAAATTAAATCAAAATTTTGTGAGACAAAATGATGTTAATACTCTGCTATAGCTACAATAATGGATGGAAATGACAGGTACTTAATTCATTAACCCCTGTGTTTGCATTTAGACTCACCCAAATCAATAGATAATATAGTCTAATATCATAATTTGGGAGTGAACAAGTTAATATTGCTGGTTATGTCATTATAAAATTTAGATTTTAAATCATACCCTCCTGGACTCCATTGGTTAACTTCACGTAATATTTTACAACCTGTTGTACAACTGGGTCCTAAATTCTGACACTGGACTTTATCAATTTGAAAAGAAAGAGACCAATTGTGGCTAAAGGGGTCAACAAGTTAGCCTTATACAATCTTAATAGTCATAAATGATTACAATGGAGTTAATCTTTATTGAGAACTACAGGTGATGGATCAAATTCATTTCAAATTTCTAAAAAATCATCCAAAATATATCCTGGGATTTTTTTTTTGGCCTTTTACTAAAGCATATAAATTTTCATGTTTTAAAGGCAATATTTAACACCAAACCTTTCAAAATGTTATTCAGAATATAAAAGAAAACCAAAAAGCTAATTACTTGTTTTTATTTGTGTACCAGGTATTTTCCAATCTATTGTATAATGCCGACATAAGGCTCCATTCCCAGCGCAAAAAGAAAATGCATTTTTCCCCAATATGCAACATGCAGTCAAATTTTGAAGTCAAATAACAATAAATTTGAATAGATACTTGTATTTTCAAACAGTTTTGTGAATTCTTTCATTTCACAATTTCAATACAATAATGCTTAAACTCCCAATTCAAAAGGCCCAGGCCCTTATCCCCAAAAATTGAAAAATCCCTGTCCATATACATCGTATTCCTTGATTCTTTGAAGAATTAGACATGGTATATATATATTTTTTTAAGTTTGTTTGCTATAACCTTTTTTTTAAAATATGTAGTATCTGTAACCAGTTGAATATATCACTGACACAATATTTCAAAAACTGCATAATTTGACAGTGATAAATACTGGACTTAAATAATTAGATAAGTGATGAACAAAAACACTGTACAGTGGAACCTGTCTTGAAAGACCACCTGTCTTGAGAAACCACCCTCTTGTAGTCTTGAAATACCACCTGTCTTGAGAAACCACTCTCTTGTAGTCTTGAAAGATCACCTGTCTTGAGAGACCACTCTCTTATAGTCTTGAAAGACCACCTACCTTGAGAGACAGCCTGTCTTAAGAGACCACTCTTTTGTAGTCTTAAGAGACCACTCTTTTGTAGTCTTGAGAGACCACCTGTCTTAAGAAACCACTCTCTTGTAGTCTTGAAAGACCACCTGTCTTAAGAAACCACTCTCTTGTAGTCTTGAAAGATCACCTGTCTTGAGAGACCACTCTCTTATAGTCTTGAAAGACCACCTGCCTTGAGAGACAGCCTGTCTTAAGAGACCACTCTTTTGTAGTCTTGAAAGACCACCTGTCTTAAGAAACCACTCTCTTGTAGTCTTGAAAGACCACCTGTCTTAAGAAACCACTCTCTTGTAGTCTTGAAAGATCACCTGTCTTGAGAGACCACTCTCTTATAGTCTTGAAAGACCACCTGCCTTGAGAGACAGCCTGTCTTAAGAGACCACTCTTTTGTAGTCTTAAGAGACCACTCTTTTGTAGTCTTGAGAGACCACCTGTCTTAAGAAACCACTCTCTCTTGTAGTCTTGAAAGACCACCTGTCTTAAGAAACCACTCTCTTGTAGTCTTGAAAGATCACCTGTCTTGAGAGACCACTCTCTTATAGTCTTGAAAGACCACCTGCCTTGAGAGACAGCCTGTCTTAAGAGACCACTCTTTTGTAGTCTTGAAAGACCACCTGTCTTAAGAAACCACTCTCTTGTAGTCTTGAAAGACCACCTGTCTTAAGAAACCACTCTCTTGTAGTCTTGAAAGATCACCTGTCTTGAGAGACCACTCTCTTATAGTCTTGAAAGACCACCTGCCTTGAGAGACAGCCTGTCTTAAGAGACCACTCTTTTGTAGTCTTAAGAGACCACTCTTTTGTAGTCTTGAGAGACCACCTGTCTTAAGAAACCACTCTCTTGTAGTCTTGAAAGACCACCTGTCTTAAGAAACCACTCTCTTGTAGTCTTGAAAGATCACCTGTCTTGAGAGACCACTCTCTTATAGTCTTGAAAGACCACCTGCCTTGAGAGACAGCCTGTCTTAAGAGACCACTCTTTTGTAGTCTTGAAAGACCACCTGTCTTAAGAAACCACTCTCTTGTAGTCTTGAAAGACCACCTGTCTTAAGAAACCACTCTCTTGTAGTCTTGAAAGATCACCTGTCTTGAGAGACCACTCTCTTATAGTCTTGAAAGACCACCTGCCTTGAGAGACAGCCTGTCTTAAGAGACCACTCTTTTGTAGTCTTGAAAGACCACCTGTCTTGAGAGACCACCTGTCTTAACAGAACACTCTTTTGTAGTCTTGAAAGACCACATTCCAAAAACCATTCTGATAAATATAACCTCTTTTGAGAGACCACCTGTCTTGAAAGACCACATTTCAGTGGTAGAACAGGTATCACTGTTATATTACTAATATTCAGGTAGTACATTTGATGTATGATGAAATAAAAGGTACGGACACTATAATATTTTGGTCATTTCTGAAACATAGGTTTAAGAATAAGTTGGAATGTGAACTTAAAATCAAATTCCAAATCATTTCATTGCAAAACCAAACATAATTTGTAACCCTCAGATATAGATGAGTCGTAAAGAATTACAATCCATATTACTGTATAGTGAGAAATTTTAGCTCCCATTCAATTTTTTTTTTTTTTTCGTCCTTCGATGAGAAGAGAAATCTAAAATGAAAGTTAAATTTTCAAGTTAAATAATTGAAGCATGGACATTGATGTCATTCATGAGACTAAGTGATTTAGGGCGAATTTAAGACCCAGTGGAAATGTTTTCTGTTGTAAAAGGGCGAAAATAACCAGAGGCAACAAATTTTCTAGGTATACAGTAAAACCTGCTATAGCAGCCACCTCTATATAAGGATTACCTGTTTATAAGGGCCAGTTTCACTGTATACAGTTTATCTCTTACATTCTTTTTCTCCTGTCTGGTGCAACATAGTTGATGAAATATTGTGGGGTTTTTTGGGTTTTTTTGTGGAAGTGTTGTGTGTGGATTCCTAGACCATTTTTGGGGTCCAGTTACAGGGCCCATTCCCAATGCAAAATTGGCTTGTATTTTCCCCAAAGTTTGCAAAAGTTCACAATTTGGAATTTCAAAATAATGTATTTTCAAACAAATGTCTCAATTTGATTTTTTTGTTAAAGATGTATATTTCCCAAAATTTCAGATCCTGGACCCAGAATCTAGGAGGCAGGAAAATCCCTGGGATGATAATATGACTAAGCCGAAATCGTTGAAACTACATGTGGAAAACCTCCTTTACTTTTTCTTGATAAACCAACACGTTACCATCAATTTCCACTTCATTAGTTTACAGATTTCTGCATGTGTAATATATTTCTCTTTCCTTTTCTGTATTACTTCTGGGAGTTGCTGTTGATACCTGTAATACAAATGTAAACAGATGTCATTGAGAAACACTAAATGTATGCACACACATCATGACAATTTGTAAGTTTTATAACTTTGGCAAATATTGCCAAATGTCTGTCATAATTATGCTCATTTGAGATCTCATGATCTGAATAAAGTAACATACATACATTTGTACATTTATATAAAATTTGGAAAAAGCAAAAACATTAGAAATGGACAAACCGACAGAGCAAAAACAATATGTGTCATAAGATACAGTGAAACCTGTCTTGATAGACTACTCTCATGAAAGAGCACCTGTCTTCTGAGACTGCATAATTCTAAAAACCACTAGGCAAAATACAGTGGAACATTGCCATTAAGACCACCTAACTGACTGACTCAAAGTGGTCTGATTAGTGAGGTGGTCTCTTAAGTGAGGTTCTGTACTGATTCAATATTATTGAAGAGACTAGAAATTCATGGTCTTAATTGTGAGGTGGTCTCCTGAGCGAGATGGTCTTTAGGTGAGTTTCCACTGTAATCCTTTAAATAAAACCTCTTCTGAGAGACCACATTTCTAATGGCAGATGGGGATATGGTCTCTAAAGATTTTGAGGCGACAGAAAAATTGGATAATTTTCGTTTTATCATCTTGACATAGTAATATTGCACAGGTATTTATACTTCTATGAAAATATCAAGTTTATTCAAAAACATTTTAGGGTGAACTGTACTATAGAGTAAGTCGGCCTTTTATCGGACATCGGGGTACTTCGGACGTTATTATTCAAAATGAAATAATCAAAACGCCAACTCGATATCTAGTCTTACTCGTACTGCGTAGTTTCGTCCTACATGCACGTTTTCTCTAGTGATATCGTGACACACAATACGATAGGGTTTTCCTAATGCACTTTGCCCAAAACCATACCGTAACTTTTCATAGTCATTGTCTTTCCGGTTTTGACAATTGTTGAATGTGTACATCGCTTCAAGTCCACAAGGTATAATTTCTAAGTTACGTACGATCAACGCATTTGTTGACTATTCAAATGATTTAAGTGATAAAAAATAGTTCAAAGAAAAGCTATATATATATCTAAATATCATTAATTCTACTTTTAATACACAGTTTTTAATAAAATTCTTGTGTCCGATGAACCCCCACTTGTGAAGGTGACCTTTAGTTAGGGAAAGGGTTATAAAGGACAGTGATATTGTTGAGATTATGGATACAATTTGAGGGCCTTAGAACATAAATTTTGGTAAAACACTTGGGTGTAGTGATATATTAATAAAAGGGATACTTTTATAAAAAAAAAAGGGTGTCCCTAATCAATTTTAGTTGTATAATGTACTGAATATTGAATTAAAATACTTTCAGAATGCCCAAAAAAGGGAAGGACGTAAGGTCACATTATGGCATTAAGAAATTGGACTTGGCCGTTCAAGCAGGGAAATTGTCCATACACCCATGATATGGGAAGCATCTAAACAATATAAAGTCCCAAAATCGACTATAGGAGATCGTATAACAGGAAGAGTGCAGCCAAGGGCATCCCCGGGTAAGAAGCCAGTTTTCCCTATAGAACTGGAAAATGACTTGTCAAAAAAAATCAAGGACGCTGCCGCAATGGGCTTTGGAATATCTAGAGCTCAATTCTGTATGAAAGTTGCCAGACTAGCATCAGCATTACATCTAAAAACTCCCTTCAGGAACGGTATTCCCGGCAAGGATTAGGTTGACGGTTTTAAAAAACGTTACCCTGAACTGTCCTTGAGGTCTCCCATGCCACTTAACTCTGTCCGAGTAAGGATGCTAAACCCAGAGGTTACAAGTAAATATTTTGACGACTTGCATAAAATCCTTACTGATCTGAACCTCACAAATTCTCCCCACAGAATATGGAATATTGACGAAACAAATGTCTTGTTGACACACAAACCTTAAAAGGTTTTGGCTAAAGTTGGACAAAGGAATGTACCTGGAAGGGTGGGTAACTGTTATGACAGAATAACGATGCTGGCATGTGTCAATGCAACAGGATCAGATGTGCCACCTCTCGTCATCGTTAAAGGGCTGACTGAAAAGTCTTTACGCTCCTACAACACAGCTGCTGGGCCCTCTGAGACCAAATATACATACCAGAAAAAGTCCTGGATGGAGGATGTACTGGGCGTTACTTGGCTAACAGACCATTTCCTTAAACACTGTGGTCCAGTAAGGCCGCAGCTGATTTTGCTGGATTCAAATAGCTCACACGAGTTGATTGGTCTCATTGAATTGGCACGAGACAATGACATCCACCTCTTTGCCCTCCCA
The DNA here is from genome assembly GCA_030159075.1 of Atrina japonica. Classification (NCBI taxonomy): domain Eukaryota; kingdom Metazoa; phylum Mollusca; class Bivalvia; order Pterioida; family Pinnidae; genus Atrina; species Atrina japonica. Next base: position 484,966 of record BROG01000429.1, on the reverse strand, counting down.
CCCCACTCTACGCAATACATTAACACCCTAGACAAAACAGTATTTGGTCCCTTCCAGAGGGAATACATGTATGACCGACAGTGTACAGATTTCATGAGTATGTCCCTGTCAAATCTTGTTACAAAATGGGAGTGGACACGTCTATTCAAACTTGCTTATACAAAGACTGTCAACAAGTAAAATACTGTAAAAGGATTTGAAGTGTGTGGCATCCATCCTTTCAACCCGTCACAGATCCCCCAGTCTGCCTTTGCACCATCCAAACCGTTTGATTGTGCATTAGAGAACAATGACACTCCTCCTTCTTCATACTCATCTGGTCCGCACAATCATAACTACTCTACAAGCATAGGCCTAACCGTCATAGAATCCCCAGCCACCTATGACGATCTACTATCTCCAACCCCAGCAGTAACGTCTCTCGTTCCTGAGCCCGAACATTCACTTGATGTTAATCGTTTATGTGCGACATTGTCCACGGCAGAATCTCTTGACATCAGATCTGCTACCGTTATAGCTACAGCCGAAAATCCAATGTTGTACGACCCAGAATTTTTGTTAAATTTGATGACAAGCAGTCACAAATTGTCACAAGTGCCAACGACAGTTCACTTAGCAATAATTCATCTAATGCAAACTGTAACACGATATCATGGAATACAGAATTAGATAATATTTTCTCAGTGCAGTCACCCAAAAAAAACCAAACAACAGGAAAAAGCTGACCAGCCATAGGCTTCTTATGTCAGATGAAATTTATTTACAGAAAAAGAAAAAGGAGGAAGACAAGGACAGAAAGGAAACAGAAAAGGAAGAAAGAAAACTTGCTAGGCAAGAAAAAGCAGAGGAGAGGAAGAAGCAAATAGAAAAGAAGAAGGTTAAAAAAAACATGCATCAATTAGAACTGTATTTTTCTGCTAAATCTATATAAATGAAAATGAAATAATAAGATAAACTGCTCACTGATTCTGATAATCTATTTATATATAATCTCATTTATATAAGAGTTACTGAATATGATTCGTATTGTTTGTAATTTCAAAAGAAATATATATGTGTAAGTATTTTAACAATGTTTGTACGTTATTAACATGTTTTTTAAAAAAGATTGACTGTCCGAAGAACCCCTCATCTTAATTTCACGTCTGCTGTTACAGGGCTTAAAGAAAATTTTATTATCAACTTTGCACGGTGCACAGTGGCTTTGGAAATTCACTCAACACTTGGGCAAATTTACTCAACACCTACCACAAGTGAAAATTATTTTTGAGGAAAAGAATACGATTTTTATTAAGAATAATTATTTGAAACTCAAGTTCTCAATAACAACAAAAAGCAAAGATTTTTTGCATACATACAATGTCTGTCAAGTTGTTAAATTCAAACACACAAATTTTAATACTGCAAAACTGAGAAATTCAAACACTGAAATAGTAGCTCAGTCACTAGACTAAAATCCTGCCATGATTTTAAGCTACTACTGGTAACTAGATTTATGTACTGTGGTAAATTCGGGTTCTGTCATGTTTTGTTGTGGTAAAATATGAATTTAAGTAACTTAAAATCGAGGCAGAAATTCAGCCAACTCAGTCATGCAGCACATGAAAATAGCCCACAACAGAATCCCAATGCCAACATGGCAACAGACAATCACACATGTATCCCCAATTTAACTTTCATAATTGTGCTTGAATTGGAAAAGATGACAACTTTCTTTGAGACATTATAATGAATGATGACCTCGTAGATATACTGCACTTTAAATAAAAATTTCTCAGAGATAAACTAATCGTTCTGGGCACATATTCTGCAATATTCACCTCAGCACTGTACATCGACGAGCAGTGTACTTATGACGACACAACAGTAAATGTGTATGCCGATGCCGACTTAAAATGCAATTATGAATACTTACGGATGTACTTTATACAGACTGACCTATTACGTTGCGTGCATTCTGTGTAAAAAGAATTTAATTATATGAAATTAAACGATATGCATTTGGCAGTAAAGTAGTAAGATTACCTGTTACTGTTAGGGACTACGTCGACTACTAATTGGACTCGGCGTTCATTTTCAGTCAGGACATCGCGCATGCTCTGTGAGTAGTAAACTAGGAATCCGAGGAAACTATAAACATGAGTGTTGTTATGTCTATCGCAAGCCTGACAAGCAAGGTACTGAACGGTTTCCTTGAAATTGATGGTTATTTATTTACATCAGTGATGTACGTATCAAAAATATTTTTGATAATCGAGTGATGCATTGTTTTTATTGAAAACACGACTGGTACAAAAAATTGAAAATCAAAAATAAATGTGACTTTTGAGACCCATGAAAAAATACTCTACATGCGGATGAGAGAAGGCTCAAACTTCCAAAAAATCACTCGTCTGGACGAGTGTTTTTTTTAAGCCCTGTATTACCCATTTCACATGTTTAATATTACCCAACCGTGTCCAGTTTTAGATGCTGTCAGATCAACTCAGACATACCTCAAATGTTAATGATAAAATCCGAGAAATTCCAAATGAAATACAAACGAGAAGTGTATACGAGATCGACGTAGTGTTACAAATGTATGTAAGTTTAAACACTTACAGTCAGTGCACATTTGTGGCCGAATGTGTCCAATAATAGACAGACTTACCCTAGTCGTTATGGCCTAGTCTGTCTGCAAAACGTTTGCTAGTCCAGTAGTTTATTACCTCGTTTGCAATGTGCTTTTAGGTAATGACTTTGCAATTCCAACATTTTGTTTATGCCTCGCGCAAATTCCCCATGTGAGCAGAATTTTTACCATTAGTAGTATGGGTCCCTGGATGTAGTAGGAATCAAAATGTGAGCTTCAACCTCTATTATTGATTTGACTGTACAGACTATCCAGTTTTCCAAGGATTTTTATTTTTGACATATTTGAAATGCGCCCGAGTCAATTACACTCAAACAATGAGTTCGACTCACATACGTGAAGAAGAAAGAGAAGATGTGCCAAAGATACATGACATGATCTCTGACATGTTCTATTCTTGAACCACCACCCCCTCCCCTTTGATAGAAACAAGTGTCTGTGTCATGTGCTTATAAGAATACCATTCATCCAAAGCTATCATTTCTTTTCCCTTTCCGCCTTTCATTGTCTCTGACTTTGCATCAAGAGCTTCCTTGTAATTGTCGTGAACAGTTTCCCAAATGGTTGGGTCAAATCTTTCTAAAAAGGCAGTTTCCATTTCCCCGCCAGACAACATTACTATCTTCTATATAAAAGAGGTATACGGAACGGGGAGTTACTCTTCTTACGTTAGGTGTGGTCAAAGGAAACATACCGAGCTCGATTCCGGTTTGCGGTGTTGTACAAAACTTGTATCTTTATTAAATTTGTAGTATGAATGAATCAATGAACGTTTATTGAAAACACATTTTTCTCTGATTTCAGTTAATTGGATGATTGACTTATTTAGTCTTAGAAAGTCCTGAGGAAGAGTACCGAATTCTCGGGTTTGAACTCCATGTCGACATAAACCCTTTAACATAGCCGGTGCGGCCATATTGCCAGTCACGTTGTGGAAGTATGGCACATTTTAACCCCCCAATGATTCAGGATAATCCGACGGGATGGGGACCATGCGCAATTCCCGACCAGTTTAAAGATTTACCCTACCAACCATATGCGAAAGGAGACCGACTCGGAAAGGTCAAATGCTTTATTTTTATCATATTTTTTCTGAGCATAATGACATATGTCACGTAGTGACGATACAGAAATTGCATTGTACTTGTAGCAGTTACTGAGTTAGGCATGGCCGTATAATGGCAATGATGTTACCGGTCACAAAAATGCCCTTCCAATTACTATCCTACGAAGCCTGCTGATCCTTCATATGCTCCTTACACTTCGTACTTAATTCTTACTACCCTATGATTTTTTTTTTAATCCAAGTCATATAATTATCAGGGCAGGCCCTGCCCTGAATTATTTTTTTCGCCAATTGCCAATCCAGAAAATGTGATGCTTCACCGATGAATTATTTTTTTCGCCAACAAAATTTGGCAAAATGACGTATGTATAATACATGTATATAAACATGTAGAGTGTTTATAAAATCCTTAGAAAATGCCTTGCATTTGCTTTTTATACATGTGTAGTAATACATTATGTACATATTTATATTTGTATATGTCATTTTGATATATTTGACACTGTAATAAAAAAACTGAAGTTTTACCTCTAGATATGTACTCTGCATAAGGAATCAAAAGAATTGCTATCTCTTTGGTTCCAGAGGAAGTCAGGAATGGTCTGACAAATTATCTGGACTTTATTTTTATATTTCAAATGAAAAAGAAAAAAAATATCACTATTGCTGCTATATTTAAGATAATATTTCCACTTTTTTGCAATCCAGCAAACAAATACTGTATATGGTAGATTATTACATCTCAAACTTCCTCTTCTTGTGTATCATGTAATAATCTTAAAATGTTTCTAAAAACCACAGATTGACAGTTGTGATATATGTAATTCACAAATGTATGTGAACATACATTGTACCAGTACTTTAACAACAGATTTGGCCATAAAATTATACACAGAGGTGTCAAATATATCTTTTAAATGTATAAAATCATGTAGATAGACAGAATGAAAAATAATAATAATAATAAAAATGCACATAAATGTATATTTTTAGAGAGGTAAACACATTTTATATATATAGAAAGTCCTATAGAATATCCTGTCTATTTTTCTTTACATGTAGTACTGATTGTACTAAATTTACAAGCTTATGAAAATAAATATATTTATTTGTGCTTGAAAAAATAAACTTAAATGCTTTAACTTATCAACCCCTGAAAAACAGTGGACTCTTCTGTAAATTAATGACTTTGACCAGTCCAAATGTGTCTTTAGGGTTGAATGAGTTAAATACTGAAACAGGACCACAAAATTAATTGTGAAGTTATGTAATTGATTAATCAAAACAAGCTAGTAACAGTTTAAAATTAAATATTTGATACATGATTTACAATTTGCTTTGAAATAAGAATAATTTCCTAAACTGATAATAGATTGTCATGATTAAATGATCAAATTATTATTATTTTTTACTGTTCACTTAAATTTCTCTTCGCTGTATCATAGAGGAAAGGAAAAATCCAGAGAATTTCAGAAGTCGTATTACACAAAGTGGATAAAGTCCGAGTAGAAATTTGTTTTTGGTTATGGCAGTAGACTCGGCAGTGTATACCCATTTACAGAATTTTCACCGTGATCATAGCTTTAAAAAGTCAGAGGAGAATTCCTATGTATATTTGATACTTCGTATGACATGCAGTTATGATCAACTGCGAAAATTGATCAAAATTTTGCTTTAGAATCCTCATCATGGCACATGTTCGTCTGATAATTACGATAGCCATTTTCCAAATCGCAAACCTACTTCAAACGATGAATTCAGTCACACAGCAGCACAGAACGCCCTTAAATTGGATATTTTGTAACAAAACATTTTATTTATTTAATTGTACATATATTTTTTACCAACATTAAATGTCTAGCCATTTGAAAACCACGGAAATCCAGTGAGTTTGCCGATATACCCAATCACCTGAGTAGTTTGACTGCCCTATAATCTCAGGTGTTACCCGAGGCAATTTAAACTGATCAACCGTAAAATATACAGTCTGGACAGGGTAATTGGGGCAATTAACAGATTAAGTAGTAAAAGATAGGGAAGAGGGTTTTGCCAACAGTAGATTATTTTCGTCGATAAAATTTTTTAGTCTCCAATCATCTTCGCCAATTGAATATTTTTTCGCCAGACAGTTTATTTTTTCGCAATTGGCGCTATTGGCAATCAGCAGCGCGAGCCCTGAATTATGTATCTGGTCACCTAAAGTCTGTCCCATATTAGGTCATGAATTTCAAAATGAATTTGTAAAGCAACCAATCGTCAAAATAAAAATATTTAACTGATATAATTAAAAAAGAAAAAAAAGTTTATCCTATATCTTTTCTACATACTTTTTTCTTTGTTTGGTCGCTTCAATTTTTAAAATACTCTTCCTATGAGAATCTCTGTGTTATCCATGTAATGTCAAATAATTGGGTCATGTGAGTAATCATTAATATTCTAGGGCCTCTCTTGACAAGAGTTATATGAAGGGGAATAACTCCAATATACATTGTTGTCGTAAGGAATCAGTGATTGTGTATTAACAAATCAGTGAGCCAGGCTAAATCAGTTTGACCAATAAACGTTCCCTTTCTTTTACTTCTGTTCTGAAACTTTGAAAGATGGCCGCCATTACATACGTAAAAATCCCACGTGATAATTTCAGTGTGAAAATCTAGCACAAAACGGATTAATTTTTATTTGTCATGGACATGGATAATTAATTAAGTATGTATAGGATACCGCTACGTTAAATTTAAGTGGTAGGATATCAACCATTTTACTTTAATCAGCCAAAATCAACGGACAAAAATGACTTGGGACAGACTATAGATAGCCAGATTAGAAAAGCCAATAACATAATAATATATCTGGGCTCATAGAATAACCGAAATGACAATCATTCACTGAAATGTTTCTATAATATGCCAAAATGACACCAGTATACGCATCATTTTATACATGTATGGTAAAAGTCAAGTGTTGAAATTGCTCGGTGCTGATATTACTTTATGCCGAAATTACTAGAGTTCATTTTATATACTGTATTTGTGTTTTTTCATGATCAGTTTACTTTAAGAGACCATATCTAAATACATATCGTTACTTTTGCGAAGAAAAGGTACACATGTAATCCTGAATGTCTTGTCGTTTGTTCCAGATTCATCCAATCGTCTTAAAACCACATCTGGAATTGATACCCATGGTTTCATGTGCTCAAAATCATTTGTAGCTAATGAATATAAGGAATAGGTGTCAAATTTTTCCAAACACAGCAGTTTTGATCAGCAAAGGAAGTTATCATGTAGTCTGTTGATTGACGGGATGTCAACAGCATGGACATTGTTTAAAAGCCACGATCCGATTGGTTGACGAATACGAGCACCACTTACTCACATTAGCTGAAGCTTCATAGATAATAAAAATATTCACAAATTATTTCGGGCACATGAAATAATGGGTTACAAAGAGCATAGCGATTCCAGACCGTGGTTTTAAGATGATGGATGTATCCAAATAAATGCCATGATTATGAGGATCAAAGTGACCTGATCAATACCAAAAGTAAACTGAGAAGAGATAATAAATATTAATGAGAATCACAGGTACAGCAAAACATCAGTTTAGCAGATAGTTGCCAGACTACCGGTAATCAAATTGTCCATTATAGAGAGAGAGAGAGAGAGGTGTCACTTCTAAAACATTCATACGTATAATCAACGCAAATCCTATACTTGGAATCAACTAATATGAATCAGCTGAATTCCAGATTGGACAACATTCAGAGATTTTTTAGGGGGATTGAGCCTGGGCCTTTTGAATTGGGAATTTTTGCAACATTTTATTGAAATTGGGAAATCTAATAATACACAAAAATGTTTGAAAATACAAGAATCTCTTCATATCCATTGTCATTTGACTTCAGTTGAGGAATTTTGACTGCAGTTGGGAACAATTTTTTTTTTAGCCAAATGGAAATATAATGTAATGGGGGCTTTATTTCGGCTTCCTACAATAGGGTGGAAAATTCCCGTCTTTACCAGTACACACGTTTCTCTATACTCATTACTTGAATTGTATTTTACTTCATCATTAGAAGTCAGCCTTGTTAAGCAAGCTGTATGTTAAGTCAAATTTTTGGGGGAGGAGTTTCTTATTATCCTTTCATCTCTTAAGTCATACATTTATTTATTTGATTTTGTAGGTTTCTGACTGGACTGGAGCTACATACCAAGATAAACGATACCTCGGTAAGATTTTACAAGATATTTTGTTAGAGATCAAAGTAATTAACAATAAATTCAAATATTTTTTTAACAAGTATAAGAAGGACCTTTGTGGTTGATGTTATTCAAATCTTATACAAATTCTCTGACCTCCTGTCTGTGGGGGCTTCTCAGCCGTTTAGAAATAGTTGGCATCATACAACTGAAAAAATGGTTTGAGTATGATGTAGAACACCACCAAAACAAACGGAAACCGACAAGTACAGAAGTCTCCGATGATCTGGAGCCCATTTTACGAAAGGTTCTAACTCCTAACTTTTAGTCCTAACTACCATGGCAATACATTGCTTATTGGTCAGTCCAAAGACAATTAGGACTAAGGCTGAGGATTTAGGACTTTTGACCTTTCGTAAAACAGGCCCCTGATTCTCAATCTCCTATGTTGCTTTAACTTTGGAGAAATTTATCCAAGATTAATAAAATGATAAAACATTCATTTTTAGGCAAATATTCCTCTGCCTTTGGAGGAGGTGGAAGTCAGTATGCATACTATCATGAGGAAGATGAAAACAGCTTCCAGTTGGTGGATACCTCTAAAATACAGAAACCTCAGTACCAACGTGGAAGAAGGGTATTTCAACAGGTATATAAGTTTTGACTGCCATCTATGAATTGAAAGGAAATATTGAATACATTGTCAGAAAGAGCATAAACCTTCTACCTAAATTGTCAAATTTATTACCTTGGGAGCAGGGGTTCTGGATCTGGGATGTGGCCAATATGGCCGTATAGTGATACTGTACTTTATCTTTGAAAATCTTCTCTTTTCCTATGCACTGTTAAGCAAAATTGAATATATTTTTAAACAAGGGTATGGGGCTGGATCAATTTAGCTAAATAGTAACTATACATTTGGTCTTAGAAAATCTTTTCTGCATCTATGAATTGAAAAGATATATGAGGAAGCTGTTAGGAATTATGTTTGGATACCAATTGAAAGGGGCTGGAACCAATAGGGGACCCAAAACTCCTTATAAAGTCATGAACCAATGATCAGTCTTCTCTCACTGTAATCATGTTCTTTTCAGCTGATCAATAAGGTTCTTGGGGCCTCTTGTTTTTTTAAATGTGTAGAGTGGAAGCTGATATTTGGTGTTTGTAATCCTGTCAAAAAATGTTAACATCTGCAACTACCAAATACAGTGGAACCTGTCCTAAAAGACCACTCCTTCATCCATTGAAATCTTGTCTCCCAAGACAGGTGGTCTTTTACAAGAGTGTTCTTTCAAGACATGCTCTACTGTACAATCTTAGTCTGAATGTTCCTCTGGGTGTCATAGTTTTTTGTTTTTGTTTTTTCTTGAATCCAAGATAAATATGAAGACAGATTTTTCCCATCTAAGACGAAATTCAGATTTATCCCCTCCACCCAATATTCCCAAAATGCTTTGAAACTCATGAGATTGGAATCATAGGTAGCTTTGCAATCACAAATTTGTGTATTCAAGAATATGTTCAACCATTTTTACAATTCCCAATTTTGAAAAAAAAATGTCAATAAAATTTCTAATTACGCTGTGATTGGCCATTTTTTTGAAAAGGATGAAAATAGGGTCTGAAAGAAACACTGGGAGCATAAATGATGTACAATAAGAAATATCCAATTGTTAATTCTTCATTATAAAATGTCCTAGTTTCAGTTGATTTCTTCACTATAGACGTAAAAGCTCTTTCGTTTTGTTTTTATCCACGATAAATTCAAGTTCTTAAAACAATGATAGATAGAAATAAAATGCAGAAATAAATTCAGAAACTCCCTGGTGTTATGAAGGTATTTTCATTTCTTTGTATCTTGCAGAATAAGCAGAGACGTGAGAGAGAACGCAGGCAGCAACAGGCTCAAGCCAACATGCAGGTCTTGTCGAAAACTCAGAAGAGTAGAGAGAGGTGTTTATTTTCACTAAACTCCAATTGCACTGACATTGTCTAGCTAAAAATACACTGGTCTATTTTGTTTTGTTCCTGGCTTCCTCCCACATTCAGATTTCTACTTGCAAACAATGTCAATCAACTTGTTATTTTGTGGTCAGATACTGCAGATCAGAACCAAGTTTAGGGAATATACAATTTTGACAGGAATCTTATTATTTTGGAAATGAAAACACGCAAAATTTACATTGAAATGGGACTTTTCTGTATATTTCTTGTATATAGTTGTAGATAATGAGGAAAAGTTCTTGACTACACACTCAAATTTTGGGAGCCTTACTCAAAGTATTTTTCATTTTATTTTGATGAGAAAATTGTATGCAATAAACTCGGTCTTCTGATGTGAACGATTAAAAGAATCGTACATGGTTGTGTCAAGTGGATTAATAGAATCTTATTTGGGCGATTAAAGAAGGTCAAATGAATTGCTGTAGACGATTGTTTCTGTTTGAATATAAAATAGATGTAGAGATTGGACAGATGAAGGCCAAATACTGAACCTACATTAAATGTATTGCCATATCCATCATAAAAGTAACACTAAAAAAATTGACTATCTTAGGATTTTAGAATTTAAACAAAAGTGCTGTCCAAATGTTGTTCTTCACACAAAATTTTATCAATTAAAATTTACAGGGATAGACAGAGGTTGTTGAGGAAATGGCAGAAGCAGTTTGGAAGGCAAATGCAAGAAAATCGACAAAAGGTCAGTAAAATAAATGTTTTTTTTTTTTTTCATATCAGAAGCTTTAAAATATTTGAAAAGTCAAAACATGTAAACTTAATCTAAATCTTATAATCTTTTCACTGGAATACCTTGGTAGTGGTGACATGTTCACTGGACTATGACCAGGTACACTTGCCAATACTGGGTCGTACAGAACTGACTTGCATTCTCTTACTTTTACGATAAAATGGATCAATTTTTGGATAATCATTATTTCACTGTATGTTGACAGGTCATGTCCACTCAGACTGTACACAAATTTTTCTTTCAAACATTTTTAGTTCAGTGTGAAAATTGATGTCCCCTTTTGAAAATTTACAGGCTCCAATCAAACACCGAGATGCCTCTGTACAGGTCAAGGACAGCTGGAAAGTAGTGGAAGACATGGACTTTCAACGTTTATCTAAGCTTAGTTTGCCTGGAATTGAGGAAGGAGAAGATTTGTGAGTTTCGTTATTTGATATGATAAAATTCATAATGATTGACTTTGAACAGGGAAATTCCAAAGCTGTAGTCTGCTTAAAAGTTGACTTAGGTATTGAATCATTTCAAGCAATTGGATAAATTATACAATTGGATTGATCATTAAGAATTGAAATATTGTTTTAGCCACTGTTTTAATAAATCAAATGGAACGGGGGAGGATCTTGGCCGTAGGTTGCAAAATAAGACATTATGGTCATTTTAAGTCAGTACTTTAGAAAAATCTTGGGAGTCGTTGACAATTGCAGTGGTTAAATTTTTTTTTTTCAAGTCACCCATAAAGTAAGACATTTGTCAACAAAATTTTATAATTTTAACACCCAGGCACCAGTTAGATGAATTGCAATAGTCACTGTTGTGTTTTGATATCATTATTTCTTCCTTCCCTGTGTAAAATTGCAGAGAAATAAGTCGTTTCATTCTGCAGTTTGAATTTCAAGGTCAATACCAAAATAAATTGTGTATGTACTTTTTTCAGTACACTTAGCACTTTATGTTATGTGTATCTGTTTTGTTACACATTCTGAATCAAGTTGTTTTTTGATTGGTAATTGTTTACGTGATATTTCATTATCTTGCTCAAATTATTTACGTGATATTTTGTTATCATGCTTAGGTTAAAAGCTGGCAGTATGGAATATTATGATAAAACCTACGATCGTGTTACAACTAAGAATGAGAAGCGATTGAAACGGATCGACAGGCTTTTCCACAAAGTGACAACTACCGATGACCCAATTATCAGACAGGTCAGTGATATTTAAGTTTTATAGTCCTAATTACGCCATTAAACAGTTCATATATGTATTGATGTCAGTTTCGCATTGCTGGTAACAACTAGTACCACAAAATATAATTTGATATTTTAAACATGTGTTTTTTACGGCTTTTCATAACATAGTAAATGTTGTATGTAATTTGATGTGTTTTAGTTTTTTAATTTTGGACATGTAATACAGAATATGACAGTCTCTAAAGTCATCAACCCCTGAAAATCAATAGACTCATCAGTAAATCATTGACTTTAACCAGTTCAAATGCGTCTTCAGGGGAGAACAAGTTAAAGCATGTTGATAATAGATTGGTTCAGATATTATGAGTGTGTGTCTGAATATCTCTAGACATTGTCACATACATGTGTATTACAGACCTAAGGAGAATTTGACAGATTCAGAGATGAAGATAACTATGAGTGTGTGTCTGAATATCTCTAGACATTGTCACATACATGTGTATTACAGACCTAAGGAGAATTTGACAGATTCAGAGATGATGATAACTAGGAGTGTGTCGAAATATCTTCGTAATTGTATTATACATGTATATTCAATACATTTTGCTTTATTTCTAGCTGGCTAAGACATCTGGCAATGTTTTTGCCACAGATGCCATTCTTGCAACACTCATGTGCTGCACCAGATCTGCATACTCCTGGGACATCATCGTCCAGCGTGTGGGTAACAAGCTGTTCTTTGACAAACGTGATGACTCCGAGTTTGACCTCTTGTCCGTAAGTGAGACGGCTACAGAACCACCTCAGGATGAAGGGAACAGCATTAATTCTCCACGGAATCTTGCCCTTGAGGCTACTTTTATCAATCACAATTTCTCACAGCAAGTCTTAAAAATGGTACGTAGAAAAAAAAAATCCAATTTGTCTTGTTGGCACAATAAGTAATTGTGAAATAGGTGCTTTCACAAACTTTCATAAGATTATATTTATTTATTTATTTCATTTTATCATTTACCATTTCTATTGACTGAAAAAAATATTGAATCCATTGTACCCAGTACTAAAAATTACATTCCTGATTTTAAAAGGTGTAGGGGATGATACAATGCTATAGTTAGTAATAACCAAAAACTAGAAGTGTATCAGGTAATAACATTTCGACTTTACTCACTGAAAATCTGTGAAGTGCCAGGTCACTTTTAGTTGTATCATGGCTGATGAGATTTCAGTTATTATATATCAGAGATGACCAGCGATTAAACTACTGTAGTTGTATTTAAATACTTTTGGTCCAGTCTAAAAACAAAATGAAAGAATAAAAGCAAAATGATTTTGGACAAGAGTGTTTTCGGGGTTCAACACTATAAATCTTGAATGTTACTCAAGTGAAGAAATTTTATTGAACTTTAGCTAGTTGTGAGATTTGAGGCTAAGCTCACCAAGTTAAAAAAAATCACATAGTGTAGGAAAATAACTACAGTAAAACCTGTATATAGGAGCAACCCAAGGGACCAGAAAATATTGGCCTTTAGGTGCAGGTGACCCTTATACACAGGTTAAATTAAGTTGAAGTATGCCGTCATGGTACTTTTCAGAACTGGCCTTTACAGACAAGCAATCTGTATATAGAGGTGGCCGCTATAGCGGGTTTTACTGTAATAATTTATCAATTAATCATTAAAATCTGCCTACCGCCATATAATTGAATAATTGTTGTGTGTGTGACATAGAACACCTATAAAACAACAAATATTAATTAATTACAGAAATTTTTGTATCCTCAGTGTTGTCAGACATTGTAAATAAGCACAGATGTACTTCACGTGTTGTACTCTGTTGTTTTATTAAGATAAAAAACTTAATTGGGATTGGTTGTTTAAAAAGGGGGTATTGATCATGTGTATGTGTGCATGTTTTTTATCCTGATTTCTTTACCAAATAGAAATCTAGGATATGATAATTCAACAGACAGTTACAGAGTGAATAGAATTTCTTAAGGCTTATATATATATATATATATATACATACACGGTAAAACGTGTATATAGGGGCCACCCAAGGGACCAGAAAATATTGGCCTTTATGTGCAGATGACCCTTATACACAGGTTAAATTTAGTTGAAGTATGCAGCCATGGTACTTTTCAAAACTGGCCTTTATAGACAGGCAATCCTTATATAGAGGTGATCGCTATAGCATGTTTTACTGTATATAGCTTATATATATATATATATATATATATATATATATATATATATATATATATATATATATATATATATATATACTTGGAATATGTTTATATATATTGCTGTTTTACTTTTGTCTTATTTTCAGGGAGATGAAAAGTTTGCTTTTGATAATCCCAATCCATTTGTGCAGAATGATGAGGTATCAAATGTCGCTTCAGTTGGATACAGGTATGGCAATGGAATACATTATGTTAAAGGGGCATTAGCTGTGTTCACAAAAAAAAAATCATAAATTTTTTTTTTACTTTTACTACTTGTATTTGATGTACAATAACAAATAAAAGCTAAACATAGACATAAAAAATCTCATTCTTATATTTTTTGTGAAAATAAAGCCAGGTCCAGTGTGGTATTCATATACAAATAGTAAGATTAAATTAATCAATTTCAATTGAAAAAGTGCCAAACTTTGGTTTCTCAAGCAAGTTCCACAAAAAACATGTATATAGGGCCACTATTTAAAAATTGTTTGTTTGATGTTGCCTGTCCATGCCTTCAAGGTGTGGGTAGGTAGGTAGGCAAATTATTATTTTTTTCTCAAAAATGGAAATCAAACTAAGCAAGAAAGGTATGCTTTAATAACTGCCTCATTCTCTGTATACATTTTTAAATCAATGTAAATTCTGGCATATACAGTTAATGTGAAGAAGATTGATATGTGTATCCATGTATATATTATTAGCTCACCTGGTCTAGGAAGGTGATTCAAGTTTGTGATTCAAGTGTGTAAACAATATTTTAAAGAAACAAGTAAATAAAGATTGGTTGATGGAACTGGACCAAAAAACAAATCTGGATATAAAGAATGTGAAAAAAATAATTTTGGCAGCAGCATTTTGGATGGGTAGGCAAGCAACATCAAACAATTAAAACTTTATTTTAGGCCTAGGAATTTAAGAATTTTTATGCCTGTGTATATCTTTTTTGTTATTGTATATCAATCTAAGTAGTAAAAAATGAAGAATTTTTCTGAAAAAAAAACACAGCTAATCCCTCTTTAAACATATGACCTTCTGGTGAGTTACCTATTGTTGGTACTGTACACCTTGAAATTTTTGCTCACATTTAATTTCCACTGAAAGTGAAAGTTGAAAGCTAAATAATTGAAGCATGGACACAAATACCATCCATGAGACTAAAGTGATTTAGGGCAAATTTAAGACAGGGTGGATATGTTTTTTGTTTTTTTTTTTATTGGGGAAGGGCGAAAATAACC
This sequence comes from Atrina japonica, assembly GCA_030159075.1. Classification (NCBI taxonomy): domain Eukaryota; kingdom Metazoa; phylum Mollusca; class Bivalvia; order Pterioida; family Pinnidae; genus Atrina; species Atrina japonica. Next base: position 469,663 of record BROG01000429.1, on the reverse strand, counting down.
AGGGGCAAAAATATCTACCGTAGGTATACAATAATTCTTATTCAGCTGTAAGAGGAAACAACCAATCACCAATATTTAGCTCACCTGAACCAAAGGGTGTATCCAGGGTTAGGCAAAATAGGTCTCGGGGTACCTCTTTTTGAAAATCCTCTTCTCCAGAAATACTGCATAAATTGAAAACTTTAACATGGATGTATGATTCAATTTCATGATTTTTTTTTATAAAATGGAAAATATATTTTGACATGTTTTTGACGTCTTTCCAGAAATATCTTTGCCTACTTTGTGGATAAAATTATATCTTATGTCTAGTGTCTTTTAATCATCCGATGATCAACATTTGAATCTTAAATCTGTCTACAACTTTTATCATATCACAATACTACTGCATACCTGAAAATTTTCTCTGCCATTTAATTTTCGCCTTCTTTTGCACTTGTATGAGAGAGCGAATTTAAAATGAAAGTGGAATTTTCAAGATAAATAATTTGAATACAAACATACATTTTACCCACAATGCTATAGTGATTTAAAGGCAAATTTAAGACCGTGAATCAATTTTCTGTCGTAAAAGGGCAATTTCAAGGTGAAGGGCATATTTCTTCATATTTACATATGAAACATATTCTCATTAACAGATATAGAAAATGGAAACTTGGAAACAACATAGAACTGATTTCTAGATGTGAGCATGACGCAGTTGTAGTTGGGCCTAATGGAGAATTCCAGTTTGTCAATATTAAAACACTTAATGAATGGGATTCCCGGGTATGTAAATTATATTACATGTAACTGTTTATTCTGAAATGCTCTTTTTCTATATTTTTAGGCCACCTTTGTATATCAGACGGCCTATTACTTGCACTTAAGTCTGTGGTCTGTATGGCCAGTAATCTCCTTGACAATATTTTCAATTATTATGCCACCATAATAACAAGGATCGAAGATAGAAAAGGATATTTGTTGTTCTGTCCGTTTGTTCCTCCATTTTCAACATTTTTGTTTCTATCAAAATACTGATTTTTTTTTTCGTGTTTTCTCCAAATTTTTTTTTTCTTTATATGAACAATATCTTAAAAACTTTGAATATGGCCAACATTGGGTCATGTTTTCCAAAGTTATTGGACTTTGGGTCATGTCTTCCAGAGTTATGGGACTTTGTGTCATGTTTTTCAGAGTTATGGCCAACATTGGGTCACGTTTTCCAGAGTCATGGCACTTTCAAGTCCTCATAAATGACTTTTGCTATACATTTTGTCTTTTGTAGAACATTGAGATCTTCTCCATCATGTTGTTTACATTCCTGTTTAACCTTACCTGCTCAATGTGATGTATGTATTCAGTCCCAAGGGGTAGATTTCATCCCCTTTATGGCTGTATACTCTGATAATTGAAAGGAACTATTGTGATCCCCTGCTGTGATTAGAATGTCAATATATTTGTTACTTAATGCCAAAGATTATCATTTTGCAGTTGTTATGTACTCCTTTTTTACAGTACTGTGGAGGAGTAGATTGGAGAAGTCGTCTGGACAACCAGAGAGGAGCTGTTTTGGCAACAGAGTTGAAAAATAACAGTTGCAAGTTGGCCAAGTGGACTGTATGCTCACTTCTTGCAGGATCTGACCAGCTTAAATTTGGGTTTGTAAAATACTTAATGGGTAAAGTAATGAACATAATTTAGAGGTGCTATGTCTCAGACATTTAAAAAGTAATATATATTGTAAAATGTTTCTCCTTACTTGGAAAATATTCATTGGATTGTTTGAAAAGATGCATGCATTGAGTCCACAGAGGGGGGGGGAGTTGAAAATGTGTGAATTATAGAGATTAAACAATTGACAGAACTTTGATGTGCCACTTATCTTGGAAGACCTATGACTTATCAAAAAATTTCCAAAACCTAAGTTTTACAATACGATAACATGAAGATTTGTGGATTACACGGATCTTATTTTTGTAGAGTTGAAGGGAAAAGGGTGCATATTTTTTTTTTTTTAATGGCAATTTGTATATTTTTCAAACAACCTGAATTTACAGTTGTAATGAGCAAGGTGGCTGCAGCCATTATAGTGTATTTTTTGGCCATAATTGCCAGGTTTTTCACCTTGCCTTAGATCTGTGGCTGCACTACTATAAAAATAACACCTATAAGTATTTAAGTATTGATTTTTAGCTCGCTGGGATGGAAGTCTGGAGAGTTATTGTCATACACCCGAGTCGTCGTTGTTGTAGTCGCATCTGTAGACAAAACTTAAACTTGGCTGTATCTTTTTAACACACAGGACAGAACTTTGATATTTCACATATAGATTCCTTTTGACCAGAGCTTTCATTTGGTACCATGTCTTTTGACCTACTGACCTTGGACTTTGGCCCACTTTTCAAAAACTTTAACCTCGACTATGTCTTTTAAACCATGATGGATAAGGCTTTGATATTCACATATACACTTCTTATGACCAGAGCTTTCATTCGGTACTTTGACTTTTGACCTAGTAACCTCGACCTTGGACTTTGACCTGAAGGAATCAAAATATTTACCCTAAAACCTGACAGCTGTGGATCAAAAACCTGTTCTGAAAATTTACACCCATTTCAGATGAACTTTGTTGTCTTCTGACAACTCTTGTTTATTATTATTTCATAGTGGTCAGAATGATTTAATGGCATTGTTTACATCTTTTACAGATATGTGTCTCGTCTGCATCAACGTGATACGTCAAAACATGTGATCCTGGGCACGCAACAGTTCAAGCCTACAGAGTTTGCCAATCAAATTAACTTGAATATGGATAATGCCTGGGGTATACTCCGATGTATCATAGATTTCTGTATTAAATTGAAGGAAGGAAAATACCTTATTATGAAAGATCCCAACAAGGTACTATTCATGTTTCTTGGACTTGCATATTTTTTTGGTTTTTGTTTTCTTTGATGACATTTTTTTAAGCCACACTTAACAATTTTTCAGTGATATTGTAGTAGCCAGTTTTAACTCATCAACCCCTGAAAACAATGGAGTCTTCTATAAATCAATGATTTTGGCAAGTCCAAATGGGTCTTTAGGGGTGAATGAATTAAATGCTGGAGGAGAGAACACCAGTCTGGCAAACTTTCTCACAAAATCAGCTTACGTTCCAGCGGGGCTCGAGCCCACACCGACTTAAGTCTTGTTTAACCACTCAACAAGAGAGCCCCCCTTACCCCTGCATTTAAGTAAAATTATCTTTTCTAATTTGACAGGAAAGAAATAAATCCAATCCCTTTCTTTGAAAACTTGAGTTGTGAGGGGTCAACACAATATATCAGATTACCTTGTGAGAATTGATTGTTTTTGAAATTATCATCTTTAAATTTGTTTGCATATCTTAGGAAGTTTTATTGTGAAGCACTCATTTCATTTATTTTTCAACAATTGGTCAACATCTGAACATGGAAATGTTATACATATATGCATGATTTTTTCAGCCTGTAATGAGAGTATATGACATCCCAGATGATACCTTTGAATCTGACGAGGATGAAGATGATGACGATGATGATGATGATGACGACGATGAAGATGATAGTAGTGATGAAGAAGAAGGTATTAAACTTTTTTTTTTTTTTTCGCACTGTGCCAAAATTGCATATTTCACATTACAATTTATTAAACCCTTTGGAAAAGCAAAACTAATCTTAGCCTTGACGATTGTTGTTGTTGGAGCTTTGAGTAGGCTCTTATTGGGATCAATTACAATGTAAAACAGTTAATTTTTTTATAAATCATGGTGGTAAAGTTGTTGTAGTTATCACTTAGGACACGTATTGACATTTTTCTGTTGATGTTGGGCTAGAGATCAATTGTTACTTACATTTTCCTGGCCCACATCTTGTTAACCGACTAGAAAAGATTGTTGATCAGGTGTGAAAAAAAAATAAAATTGAGTAAATCTGGATAAAAGGAAGGGCTATTATTAGGTAGAATATGTTATTAGTTTAAAAAATACCTTTCAACTGATACTCTAATCTGATGATGTCTTAACGGCCTTTGCAGTACAATATTCATGGATTGTGGGTATTGATGTCAAAACTTTATTTTCGCCTAATCCTTCAACAAAGTCTTTACTGCTCTGAGTTCATACTAGTATTGTTGCACTTAAACTTGGGTTGAAGATTTTACCTGAGGTTGATTTTCTTTATGTTGTCTAACTCGAATAATTCAGCGCCCTCTATCCCCTATCGTTTCTCGAGGTCTAGCAGGCAACATGATCATTGGCCGTGTCACCTCTGTACAAATTGTACAGTCCAATCAGAGACTACTACAATTAAGTTAATTACAAACCGCAATTTCAAAATGGACTTTTCACAAGCCTTCATCTGATAGAAGATAAATATCACTGCATTCTTGATTAAATTTGTTTCCTACTTTTCACATATCAGAATAAATAAATCCCATGATGCTGTAGTATCAATAATTAATTTTCGTCTGATATATTTTTACAGTTAAAATGCATTCAAGCATCATAAATGGAGTAATCAGAGATCACCAAATATAACAACTGGTATTGTTCAAGGTTATATGTTGTCAAAGTACAAATTCAAAATGGTTTACTTCTGACTTTATATGGACCTTCTTTTTTTCTTTTTTTACAGGTGGAAAGAAGTGAACAATGAAACACCAAGCTTACTGATAGTGCTGAAAAGAGAACTATTTATTTGTTAGAATTCATATTCATATTTGAAAAAAACCCATTGACAACCAGAAAAAAAATGTGAATAGAAGATACCATCAACAAATAATTTTAACTAACATATACTTCAAAACATTATTGTTTGGCATGATGCATTTGTTAACTTGAAAAATAAAATCAAATGAAATTAATTTTTTGTGTATGTATTTTTTTTTGGACATATCTAATGGGACTAATTATTACAATGATAATGTGATGCAGGTTAGTGTGCTAAATGCTGGCAAGTTCTTGCGATGATAGAGCAATCAACTCGCAAGTGGAAGGTCACAGATTCTAAGTCATACCTAAAACTAAACTCATCATCCCCCTGAAAATCAATAGACTCTTCTGTAAATCCATGACTTAGACCAGTCCAAATGTGTCTTTAGAGGCGAATGAGTTAATTAAAGGTAGCGACTGTTCCTTGCCAAGTGCTCGTCATAAAAAGTGAAAATCACAAATCTTTTGGATTAGACCTAAAATCAAGGTCCTGTGTCATGACAGGTGTGAAAGAAAAAAGAAACTTTGCTGCATTGGTGTCAGTCCATACCACACCTCGAAATTTGTGGCTCTTCACCCAAAGCTTGTGACATCTCCTTATTAATGAAACAATCTATAAAGGACACCTGCCCATAGTGGCTGAAGAACCATCAAATAGATATACATCTATGTTAGACGATTCACCCCTAAAGACACATTTGAGCTGGTCTAAGTCATTGATAAACAGAAAAGTCCATTTTTTTCAGGGATTGATAAATTAAGATTGTTTGATATATAAAGCTTATTGTTGTCTTCTATCAGTAATACAGATGTTAGTGGTAAAATTACTATGGCTCAAACCACAGCAAAAGTCACCAAGTTTACTTAGTATTCAAACTCCACTAACTTTTCATGATTTTAAGGTAAAACATACAAAATGTATGCTGCAACTGGACATGTTTGTACATTGATGACATACATTGTAAATAATCATAAAAAGTATTGCTCATTTGATGAAAACTTCAGAAATATTAAAATATAACTGAATATTTACTCCAGTTTTAGCTCACCTTAGCCAAAGGCTCAAGTGTGCTATTGTAATCACTCCCCATCCGTCATTTGTTTGTAAAATTTTCACAATTTCAACTTCTTCTCAAACAACGAGGAAATATGAAACTTGCCAGGAACCAAAAACTCTAGGTCCTCTACTAAGTTGGTATTTTTGGGTCGAATTAATCCAAGGTGGGGCAAAATAGAAAGTTTAGATCAAATAAAAGTTGAGCTTTAGTATTGATTAAATTTGTTGACTTCAGGCCGCCATCTGTGTAAAGGGCACTAAGCTCAATTTCTTCCCTGATTTTAAGTTATTTTTTTTTTGGACAAAAAAGTAACTTAAATCACGGCAGAAGTTCGGCCTAAGAGTGCACCTGCCCATAGTGACTGAATGATGGTTTATAAATCTTCGCTAAATATTTATATGTGTAAATATAAGATATAATTAAAGAATATTTCTGTTTTCTATTTTAGATGGTTATACAGAATATAGTCAGCGGTAAATTTACTGAGGCCAGACCCTGTACAAATGATTTTTTTTTCTCTTTGAGAAACCTTCATTGACTAATGCAATTGTGTCAAGATCTACTGGTAATCTTACAAGTGTTGTGATATCCAAAAACCTATCAATAAATGTATTACAGTGTTACTACAGTTCAGTCACTTTTTCTATGAAATATTTAGAGGATATTTGCTGAATTTTGATGAATAACATATAATTTCATCGCATGAGACAGACAAATAAAATTTAACATGAGTGGGTAGGTAATTAATAAAAATTGAGAAATATTCAGTTTATTAAATTTTTCATTAGAAATTATCAGGAAACAGTAGTCCCAAAATTTGAAAAGTATATTGATTGGCAGATTGAAAATAACAGTTTACATTTTTCACACTGAAAAATACAATTAAAAATAACAAATTTATTCAATTGATAAATCCTTATATTTCACTACCAACAATGTAATCAATGGCACTCAATTTATATTACAAAGATAGGAAAAGTTTCTGCAACATTTTACATGAAAAAATCCACATAAAAGGGGAAATAACTCCTGATAAGGGTTGACCTGACAATTTTCACTATGTAAAAAACTGGTAGATTTTTGCATGCCAGTCATTTTAAGGTAATGTTTTCTTCTTCTTTTTTTTTAGCATAAATAGTAATGGAGATACATGTATTTATTTTTAAAATCTGCTGACTCATTAGTTCTATTTTAGCACTGGCAGCCATTTTTGGTCCTAGCCCTTTTTTAAGCAGATTTCATGCAGCTTTGCATGGGGATACTGCCTATCAAGTTTGATTCAAATTGGCCCAATAGTTTTTGGTAGAAGTTGAAGATGCCAAAAATATTATCCCAAAAATTTACATTATGTTGAATGTTACCTTGACCTTTTACCCAATGACCTAGAAATTTTGTTAAAATGATCCTTAGATAATTCCTAACAACTGCCCAATATATCTTAATATACTAAAAGTCAATCAGTTTTGAGTTATAAAGCTATTTGTAGAAAAACTGTACTTTGTGTTAGGGAAGTGCCTCCTAATGGCTTGTTTATAAACTGAATTGTTTTTCATTCCCAAACTGATATAACAATCAAGTATACAAAATATGAAAGTCCTCTGACTATTGGTTCATGAGAAGGTTTTTAGGTCACCTGAGCCAAAGGCTCAGTGTGACCTATTGCAATTGTCTTTTGTCTGTCCTCGTGCGTCCTCCGTCATTAACATTTACACATTTTCGACTTCTTCTCAAGAACCAGTGGACCAATTTTAATCAAACTTGGCATATATCATCCCAATTTGAAGCTGCATAAAGTGTGCAAATGGAAAGGGGCTAGGACCCATAGGGGCCCCAAAAAGGACCAAAACTTGGTACATTTTTAAAAATATTCTCATGAATCAATGATCAGATGAGTTTCAAATTTTGTATACATGATTGAAAGTCATTATCTACAAAGTTTGCGAAGGAAAATGAAATCTGTCCATAAATGAGTCCCTAGGGGGCACTTCAGTAACATAGGCTATAATTGTATTACAAATTGTTTAATAACTCAAAACTGATTGACGTTTTGTATGTAAATACATATGAGAAAGTTGTTAGGAATGATCTTAGGATCATTTTGACAAAATATCAAGGTCACTGGGTCAAGGTCACAGACTCTAAAGTAAATGAAAAGTATGTTTTTTGTTAACTTTTAAACATTTTTGACTACTTCTCCAGAACCATTGGGCCAATTTGAGTCAAACTTGACAGGAAGTATAACCATGTGAAGTCGCATAAAGTTTGTGAATGAAAAGGGGCTAGAACCAAACATGGCTGCCATGGCTAAATATACAACAAATGAGTCAGCAGATATTTTTTATTTAATGCATGTATCTCCAAAATAATTAAAGCTAGAAAAAAGAAACCGGTACCTGAAAACAAGTGGCTTGCAAAAAGCTACCAATATTTTATTTTGATGGAAATTGTCAACTCTACCCTTATGTGAGTTATTTCCCCTTTTTTGAAGATTTTTCATGTTTTTGGATGTTTTTTGACATTACCTTGAAAAGTATAATAGATGAAGAAAAAATGAAATAAGCAAAAATGTTCAACACACAAAGATCTACAAAAATGTCCAGAGGTCCGAAATTATCAGGTCACACTTTATGGGAGTTAATTCCCCTTTTATTGTCAAATTTGAGACATTTTTTATTTCTTCTCAAGAACCAAACTAAGCATGTCATCCCCATGTGAAGCCACATAAATTTTGCGAATGAAAAGGGTCTAGGTTGTCCAGTTGAGTTGGGCAGTTCATGATTATATGTGTCAAGAATGATAAAGCCCAGAATGCGATGGCACGAGTTTAAAATGGGTAGAGATCACCTAAGAAGGACCAAAATTTGGTAAAAAATCTTTTTCTCATGACTTTCAAATTTTGTATGCATGATTTTACAGTCAGTATCTACAGTTTGCGAATGAAAAGGAAATCTGACGATAATCGGCCCACTAGGGGCGCTTGAATATCATAGGGTACAGTTGTATACAAATGACTTAATACTTTGAAATTGATTGATTTTTTGTATACAAATATATATGAGAAAGTTGTTAGGAATTATCCAAGGATCGTTTTGACAAATTTCAAGGTCAAAGGATCAAAGGTCACAGACACCTAAGTAAGCAGAAGGTATTAGTTTTTTTGTAAAATTTTAGTCATTTTGGACTTCTTCTCAAGAACCAGTGGACTAATTTTAACCAAACTTGACTCGGAATTTTTCTCAGGTGACCGTTAAGGCCCATTAGGCCTCTTGTTAAAGATGTACCCGGATTTGACACTTTTTAGCTCCTTAAGGGGCCCCAAGGGCAGACTGACTATCACGTTGTAACTTCACATGGCGATAGCAGGTGATGACCTTCGTTTTAGCCCACCTGAGCCGAAGGCTCAAGTGACCTATTGTGATCACTCCCCGTCCGGCGTCCGTCCGTAAACTTTTCATATTTTAGACTTCTTCTCTGAAACCACTGACGGGATTTTGGTGAAACTTGACAGGAAGCAAGTGTCCAAGGTCCTTTACCAAGTTTGTAGTTTTCAGCCAGATTGGCCCAGAGTGGATCCAGGGAAGGACATAAAAGGTCCCAACAGGTACCCCTCTTTAAAATATCTTCTCCAGAACCGCTGCATGAATTGAAAAACAGATTGTTTCTCAGTGATCTACATGGATGTATGATTCATGTTTGTATTTTTCATAGAAAGACTTTGTCATTTTCATTAAGTTTTGCATGATTTCCTCAGTTATCTCCCCATGCATTCACTTTGATGCATTCATTTAATGTGTTTTACTTGTAATTAAGTGGAGAAATATTTTTGTGCAAGAATTTTGCAGAAATTTAATTTCTAGAATATTTTAAGACTGCAAAAAAAGAGTGCATTTCACACTATCAGCTTTTGTTTTAAAACTACAGAAGGAATTTTGACGAACCGTTGCAGGAAGCAAGTGCTCAAGGTCCTTTAAAATTTGTATTTTACAGCCAGATTCACCCAGGGATGGATCCAGGGCGGGGAAGAATAGGTCCCAAAAGGTACCCTCTTTCAAAATCTTCTTCTCCAGAACCACTACATGAATTGAAAAACTGATTGTTTCTGAGTGATCTACATGGGTGTATGATTCAAGTTTTTATTTTTCATAGAAATCGGAATATTTTTTTTGATGCGTTTTTGAGGTCTTTTCAGACTTTGCCATTTTCATTAATTTTTGCATAATTTCCTCAATTATCTCCCCTTGCAATCACAATGATACATTAAAGTGTTCACTTGTTTATAGTTGAAGAAATGTTTTTATGCAAGAAATTTGCCGAAATTTGATTTCTGGAATTTTTTATGAGTTCCTTAAAACAGCAATATCTATGTTTCTTGGACAGATCAGCCTACATGTACATATTCTTGGTCTTCTTTCCACATTTGTAGATGGTTCTCAGGTGAGTGATTGAGGCCCTCTTGGGCCTCTTGTTTCACCTGCCCTTGGATTTCAAAATTCCGACTATAGCAGTTTCTTGTGAAAGCAATTTTGATAATAATTTTGAAAACGTTAAGATTACTTGCTTTGCTTATAACGAAGAATGAAGAATAAATTGACTTTTGCAACAACAACAGAAAAGAGAACAAGAATTGTTTCAAGTCATATCATTCCACTAATTTTAATTTTAAGTAGTGTTTTACGCTAAAAAAAAATTTTTTAAGTTATATCGTAGAGGAGAGAACCCCGGGAGAGACCATTGTCTTTCCACAAGTATACTAGCAAACTTTCTCTCAGCTTAGGTTCAGCAGGGCTCGAACCTACGCTGACCAAAAGTGAGAGACTTCATGGTTCAAAGAATCAATCAATGTACGCCTCTAACATTTTATCTCTGTTCTAACAACAGTAAAAACTGCTTATAACGAATTTGTTATATGGACAGTTTGTTATATACATGTAGTTATAGCGGACTGAAAGGTTACAATGCAATTCGTTAGTACCTGGTATTTCGGTACCAGCTGATAATCTTATACTAAAGTAATATTTGGCACTGAAAGTACCATTTAAAATTCTAAATTCTTGTATTTTGGTACCAGCATGTAATCTTACACTAAAGTAATATTTGCCAGTGATAGCACCATTTAAAATTCTAAATTCTTCTAAAACTAAGATAGTCATATTTTTACAGTGGTTACTCTTAGACGTATTTTGGCTATACGTTTAGATTTATTGTTTGGCCTTGTCTGATACCACTTTATTTTTAGAAAATTTATTCAAAATTGGAGCTCAACTGATGAAGTCTAATTGACAGAAACGATCGTCTTGAGCATTATAAGTTTGGTAGTATATTTATAATATTTAAAAAGAATAAATTCTAGATTCAGGTTAACTTGCAACTATGCGGAGTGTAAAAAAGAAAACCAAAACGTTTTTGTTACTTTTTATTTACACAACTTATGATATTAATCACGTCGTTATAATACTGTAAAGGACTTTGTCAAAGAACATAGTCATTTGTTTGTTATAGACAGAAATTCGTTATATAAAATTCGCTATCAAATTATTTTTAACCCCGAATTATATAGAAGTACAGTCAGGGATTAATTATTGATTCGTAATAAGCATGAATTCGTACATACTGAGTTCGTTAAATTCAAGTATCACTGTGCTTATCTAGCTTGATAAAACATATAGGGTTTCCGTAAAATTAATAGTCATTTTACATTTAAATTTTTTATTGGTCTTGAATAAATACCATTTAGTCGTTTTTCAATTTTCTTTTGAATTTTAATAACTATTTTATTACTGATTGTTGAAATTATCTGGATAAAATAACAACTTTCCAGGCTCCAGAGTGGGAAAAGAAGGTCTTTTACGCAGTTTAAAATGAAACGTAAAGTGTCGTAATTCCAGGTAAAAGAAGAATCGCTATTTTAATGACAAATCGGTAATTTTAACGTCGATCTTTTTTTTAAAAAATCCCGTTATGATTGGCATTCAATCCTGTTGCACTTCAGCATAATATCATTATCAGTCAAGATAACAATATTTGAGATATCAATCCGTTCTTCCCTGTCGGTGTATCGATATGCCCGCACGCTACTCCCTTACCATTTACCGTTGGTGTCTACACTCTCGGAGTGGGCTAATTACGTCATTCAAATATTTAAACTGCCAGTAAATAAATAATTTATTTAAAACTTGAAAATTTACAGCAACTTAACATGTACATTTTCATAAAATCATTATTTCAATTTTTGATTTACCAAGGGGCATGCTCCTATTATTTGTCTTGATACATTTCAATATTTCAACATACATGTACAAGTGAATATATACGATGATTGAATATGTTTTCAAAATCTGTATCTTTAAAGTCTGAATCTGACATCTATTTCTGAAGAATGGCCTCTGTCATTTTGTCGAGCTTCTCTTTCCTTCTCTTTTCCAATTTTCTCAATCTTTCCTCAGCAAGTTTCCTTTTTCTTTCAAATTTTTCTGTAATTTCCCGCTGTCTCTCGTCTCTTCTTCGTTTGGCCCTTTCTTGTTTATCTGTAATTGCCCTGGCTGTGTCACCTGTAACAACAAGATATTAAATTTCTTCAGCATCATTATCATGGCCATCATGGTTGGTTTTATCAGAGATCTACATATTTATGCTAATTTTATCGTGTTATACATGTTCAGTGTATTACCTTTGGATGTCAGCTCTTGCTTTTTGAGGATATCGGCCATTAACTCCCTTTCCTCGGGAGAGAAATACGATGTATTTGGTTTCTCCAGTCTCTTGATGATTCTCCTCGGTGACATGCCGGGACCACAAGCATACTGTCATGTCCGTTCTGGAGTCCAATGTTGTATGCCACACCCCCAGTGCCGATGTAACTTTTTCTCAATGTGTCGTTATCTCGCAGCTGCTGGAGCACTTTCTTTTCTGTTTGTTTCTGCCTCTCTGTATCAATGTCTTCCTCTGTTGCAGTTTTCAGAATACGCATTGCTTCTACTTCTTCCTTTTTGAAGGCTTCCGGACATTTGTGGGACGTTTCCACAGAAGTAACCGGGATTACAGTACTTTGCCTACATCCCATGATTCTGTCAGCTGATTTTTTTTTCTAGAAAAGTAATTATTTTTCTCTGCAACAAAATTGCGCGTCCGATTCACGGGATAGGTTCAGAGCGGCGGGTAGTTTAAACTGAGAGTATACTACGGACTTCAGCTTGACGTCATAGTAAGATGACGTGAACACGCATTTTTCATTCGGAAACATTAGTTATACTGATTTTAGGATAAAGCCCCGGGGGTTCCCAACATTGTTTCAGTCAAGACAGTCAGTATACACAACTTATATAATATCGTTAATGTGATATATTGTAATTGGCCGTAGTTGTACCTTTATGCAAACAACATATATCCATCACCAAATCATCTACCCCTATGATCACATTTAAGCCTTTGGACGCCAGGACTGGGGCACAATTTTTTCATCCGTACGCCAGGGCTTTTTCAAGGGAAATGTGCTATCATAATTACAATTTGATTGAAGTAAAGTATTTTCATTTTTCTAATGATGATCAAAATAGTTACTTTTTATTTGATAAATGAACGATTATAAAAAAAAAATACTGTTTTGACCTACACGATTTTGGTAAAACGTAGTACATTACGTCACAAAACATAACGTAGTATGACGTCATTTTATTGTTATATTAAAATTACTTTCATGGAACAAGCTGGTATCACATTTCAAGATGTTCGTAGTCAACACTTTTTTCTATTTAAACCTGTCATTGTCACAGGCTCGAGCAATGTCGGCAGTCAGTCGACAGTCGGCATGTGTTCAGGATAATTACTTCGCATTTTACTTATCATCAGCTAATAAAGAGATTCGTGATGATATATGTGTTACAAATTACATCTTCAGTTACTTTCAAAGTGAAAGACATGAACAAAATTATGGATGTACTATCATTCTTACAATATCCTCGCGGTCGTAGTCGGGAGGTGGAAAAAGTAGACACTCAAATTTTCAAACACGAGTCGTGGTTAAAAAACATAATTCAACAAATTGGATTCGTTCAAACGTCAAGGCAGGAGTAAAAATATACCCCAAAACAGAGAAACGGAGATTATTTTATTTTAAAATTATTTTCAGGGGGATCTATCTGTTCTACTTAAAGCGATCATTTAGTTTTTTTTCAAGATAAACAAACACTCACTCTCGTCTCGTTTCTCTATGGAAACACTCGAAACAGTGCAATGTAAATTTTTTTACTAAATACGATCTAGATCTAGATCATTATCAAGAAATTTTGGGTAGTAAAAAAACATCGATATACAGAAAACTCAATACATACATTTACCCTCAAAGGTGAGAGGTATCGGAATAGTTTTGGTTCAAAACATAAAGTACCATAATTGGGGAATATTTTCCGATTCTCGGATAATTTACAAGATGCCCGGGAAAGGGGTAAGTGTTAGGAATCAATTCGATAAATGCCGAGATAAACATTCAGTATCCTGAACATTCCGATGATTTATACTTTGGTATCTGATATAATTATTTTATTTTGTTGTTATAAGTGATAGATTTCAGGATCACTACTGTCGGAATACTAGGAGGTCCAATTTCGGCATCCTATCTGACACAAAATCATCTAAACAGACAATCACTATATGCATGCGTGTTTTCTTGAGTGCGGACTAATAATTTATTTTTCCCTAAAACACACCTATCAACGGAAGGGACATTTGGAAAAAAATTATCTCGTGCGCACGACTTAGTATTTTTTTCTCTGATTTTTTATGTCGTGCTACAGAAGTATGGAAGGGAGTTAGTTCTTTGACAATCTAAGCTATCATCCATTCTACCATATATTCGAAAACCATGAATTAAAAATCAAAATAATGTGACTATCTTACTTCTGATCTAACCGTAACAGTCCATAATTTCTCATGTTCTAATCGTAAATACAGTTTAGCATACATTATATTCTTTGTATTTGATATTTGACATTATTATAGAGATTCAAACCCGGTTACAACGTACCCGTGGAGACACTATCGGCCTTCCACAAGTAAACCGACATTTTCCCCACAAAAATCAGCCTATAGGTTCCAGTATATTGTAACCGAGTTTTATCCTTCATCACTAAAACTGACCACCACCATATGACTTAAAAATGTCGTGTGTGGTATATAACAAAATTTAAACAAACAAACGAATTGGGAATGTATGTTAATATATGCTACACTGTCTATGTGGGCAGGTTCAGGACAGTGGGGCTGACGGGGGAGTAAATGATTTTTAAATATGTCTAACGATGCATTTTTTATTTCGAACAATGAATGCCACGGTCACCGTTGTATATTTTCTTGATCCACCAATGATTCTTGGGTCTATCCCGAGCTTTTCCATTTATAATTTAATGAAACGGTACTGACGTAGAAAGATAAAAAAAATACATGAGGTAAAATTGATTTAGTTTGACAGTTTCTCTCCAACTGAAAGTATTTATTTATATGTAATCGACCAATAAATTCAATAATGCAATACTATATTAATTGTTTTACACATTACTAATAAAAAGCCACCCATCGCTGAGTATTTTTCTAGAACACATTGTGTGACAATAGGAATACTCCTGGCCTAGGAATCTAATCTACCAACTTCTGCCATTAGTGTGAGGCTGGCTCACACGGCAATGAACATTTGAGCGAATTGGCAGGACATTTGAGCGAAAAATAGGCGTTTAAACGCCAAAGTATAGGACATTTAAATGCTAAAATTTTAGGACATTTGAGCGAAAAATAATAATAATAATAACGAAGTATCTCTTTCGTTAGCCAGATATAATCTGTTACCCCTGCTCACCACGGGGGGGGGGGGTGTGTGTGAAAGTAGGCTTTCAAGGGACATTTCAGCCTGCAATTCAAGTACTGCCATTCTGGACAAAACATGTAAACTTCAACCGTGTTAGGATGGAAGTCATGCAAGTTATTCCGCATATTTTACAGAAAAGTGACTAGTTCGGTAAAGAGCACCACTTTATCGTCGACAAATAATATGGCTGATGTACGATTCCTATAGTTTATTTTTTACACATATTTTTTATAATTACGTCAAAAATGCAATGTGTATCGAGAAAGCGAGATCATGATTATGTCGAGATATCGACTAATTTATATTGATAATGCATTTATGTTTTTTTTCGGGATAATAAAATCGTATCACCCATTTAACATGTTAAAATTATCCATCGAAAACAAAATATATAACTAGACTATGTCAAGACAAAGACACGGGCTTTCCATTGTCATGTAAAGACAGTCATGTCGAAGATAAGTATTTGTGATTAGTCTTTTGTCCTTGATCTATATTTCACGCAAGTCAGGGAGATTAACTGACTTAGTTTTATGTTCACCAGTTATCCCATTACATATGATTTCACGTTTTGACCAATGTGACTTTGACCTTTTACCCAATGACTTTGGAAAAGTATACACTTCTTGAGAAAGTCAAAGAGACTAACTGACAAAAGTTTCATGTGCCTGTGTTAAGTCTGTCACCAGTTATTGAGGGACTTAAAAATTTAATTTTAATTTTGGTCCCTGTGACCTTGACCTTTGACTCTATGACCTTGAAAAAGTATACAGTTCTAGAGAAAGTCTAGGACACTAACTGGCAGAAGTTTCGTGTTCCTCTGTTAAGTCTGTCACTAGTTATCGCGGAACATAAAATTTCACGTTTTGGTCTCAATGACCTTGACCTTTGACTCTATGACCTCGAAAAATTACACAATTCTAGAGAAAATCTCGTAGACTAAGTGATAGAAGTTTAATGTTCCTGAGTTAAGTCTTTCACCAGTTATCGCGGAACATACAATTTCACGTTTTGGTCTCTGTAACCTTGACCTTTGAACCTATGACCTTAAAACGGTATGCATTTCTAGAGAAATCCTAGGAGAATGATTGACAGAAGAGTCATACTCCTATGTTAAGTCTGTCACCAGTTATTGCGGAACATAAAATTCTACCTTTAGGTCTGTGACCTCGACCTTGAAAAAGTATACACTTTAAGAGAAAGTCTAGGAGACTGACAGACGTTTCATGTTCCTTTGTAAAGTCTGTCACCAGATATTGCGAAACATAAAATTTCACGTTTTGGTCTCTGTGACCTCGACCTTTGAACCTATGACCTTGGAAAGGTACACACTTCTAGAGGAAGAACAGGAGACTACCTGACAGAAGTTTCACGTTCCTGTGTTAAGTCTATCACCAGTTATCGCGGAACATATAATTTCACTTCTTGGTCTGTGACCTTGACCTTATGACCTTGAAAAAGATGACAGTTTTAAAAAAATTGTAGGACACTAACTGACATAAGTTTCATGTTCCTGTGATAAGTCTGTCACTAGTTATTGCGGAACATTAAATTCCACTTTTTGGTCTGTGACATTGACCTTGAAAAAGTATACACTTCTAGAGAAAGTCTAGGAGACTAAGGGACAGAGGTTTCATAATCCTTTGTAAAGTCTGTCACCAGATATTGCTTAACATATCTTTTCACGTTTTGGTCTCTGTGACCTTGACCTTTGACCCAATGACCTTGAAAAAGTATACAGTTCTAGAGAAAGCCTGGGCGACTAACTGACAAAAGATTCATCAGTCTGCCACCAGTTATCATAAAATTCACGTTTTGACCCTTGTGACCTTGACATAAAAGTTAAATACAGTTTCACATAAATTTGACACAATATTTTGTTTATCACAGTTCGCTGATATCACGTTTTGACTGTGACCGTTACAAGACTAATTTTTTCAACATTTATTATGAAAGAATATTTTTTCCCCATTTTGAATTCAGAAACAGTGAAGGAAAGTATTTCGGATGTTTGAAATTTTGATATAACAAAATATATTCTGTTTCCATACTAGGCTTTTTTAACAGCTTGATAATAAACTCGTTTACAGGGATTTTTTTTTTTTATTTTCAAACAAAAAACATGCATCCGAGTTTTTTTTTATGACTCTGTTTGCGAGAGATGGAACAAGATGTGTTTACCAGTATTTGTTTGGCTGGTTAATGCGTGTGACAAGTGCATATGACAAAATTTTAGAAGACGGCCTCCAGAATGAGTGAAAGTATTTTTATGACAATAAAAAAAGAGTCTCAAAGAAAATGAGGTACCTCCCGCTTTGTGATCTTCACGATTTGTGCTACTAGTAATAGATTGTCCTCTGTGATTCCACAAGATGCATTTTATTGCGACGGGCCTGCAAATCGAGGAAAGTTTGATGAAGTAATACATATTCATATTAGAATCTAGTTCACTCAAGAACCTATTTCGAACACACCCAGGGGTCGAATTGCAGGCTAAGAATTGCAGACTGGCAGTTTCGAAAATCGAATTGCGGGCTAGCTTCACACTCGTGTGGAAGGCGTAGCACGGAAAAAAAACCATCACTTGATTGGCGCCTGTCTATAGCACAGGACAAAAATTGTAGCACTTCACTTATAATTGGTGACATCTCCATATAAGTGAAAGATCCGTGGGTTAAAAAAATTAACAAGCAAAATTTAAATTTAAATTATCCAAATTTCAAAACTTTTTTACTTTATTTTTTTTTTTATTATTTATTAATATTTCGCTATTCATTGTTTCGTGTTACAATGAACCATGTGGAATAAATTCTCTTCTGTCGTGTTCTAAATTTTGAATTACCGCCGGGTGGATGCAATTCAAAATTTTGATAATGACAACAAGTATTAATGTATAAATTATCCTGAACAACATCCCAGTGCATCAAAAATAGCAACACATGCATAAGGAAGTGAAATAAAGGAAGGAACATCATGCATATTGCAAAAATTTATACTTGCCTGGGCATGTATTTAACTATCTGTAAGAAAAAGGAAATATCAAAATATTTTTAGTTAGCAAGAATGAAAATGGTAGATTAAAATATCGGTCACAGTATAAACAGAATTACGAAAACATATTTCAGAAAAATAATAATAAGAAGAAATAAATAATTGAGAAAGGACAAGTGAATGAAATGCACAACAAAACCACCACTGTCAACCACGATTCACGCAGAAATGTTCACAAGAATTACAGTGAAGTACCCAGTGGACGGTACAGCCATAATACCAATTCCCCGCCCTAAGCAACTACTCCCGCAAGGAGCACGACTACACGGATTTCGCCCTTAGGTGGAGGTCTTCCCCATGTCATCTTGCTACTTTTTTCCGAGCGGTAACTGTTTGAAACCTGTGTGGAGATGCGTGTTTACTTCCATTCCCTTAGAAATAAGAACAGAAATAAAGAAAGGACAGGTGAATGAAATTCACAACAAAACCACCACTGTCAACCAAGATTCACGCAGAAATGTTCACAAGAATTACAGTGAAGTACCCAGTGGGACGGTTACAGCATATATACCAATTCCCGCCTAAGCAACTACTCCCGCAAGGAGCACGACTACACGGATTTCGCCCTTAGGTGGAGGTCTTCCCCATGTCATCTTGCTACTTTTTTCCGAGCGGCAACTGTTTGAAACCTGTGTGGAGATGCGTGTCTACTTCCATTCTCTTAGAAATAAGAACTGAAAAAAAGAAAGGACAAGTGAATGAAATTCACAACAAAACCACCCACTGTCAAACCAAGATTCACGCAGAAGTGTTCACAAGAATTACAGTGAAGTACCAGTGGACGGTACAGCCATAATACCAATTCCCCGCCTAAGCAACTACTACCGCAAGGAGCACGACTACACGGATTTCGCCCTTAGGTGGAGGTCTTCCCCATGTCATCTTGCTACTTTTTTCCGAGCGGCAACTGTTTTAAACCTGTATGGAGATGCGTGTCTACTTCCATTCCTTAGAAATAAGAACTGAAATAAAGAAAGGCCAGGTGTGTTTTTGTTGTGGGGTCGTGAATGAAAATTCACAACAAAACCACGACACTGTCAACTAGGATTCACGCAGAAGTGTTCACAAGAATTTACAGTGAAGTACCCAGTGGACGGTACAGCCATAATACCATTCCCCGCTAAGCAACTACTCCCGCAAGGAGCACGACTACACGGATTTCGCCCTTAGGTGGAGGTCTTCCCCATGTCATCTTGCTACTTTTTTCCGAGCGGCAACTGTTTGAAACCTGTGTGGAGATGCGTGTCTACTTCCATTCCCTTAGAAATAAGAACTGAAAAAAGAAAGGACAAAGTGAATGAAAATTCACAACAAAACCACCACTGTCAACCACGGATTCACGCAGAAGTGTTTCACAAGAATTACAGTGAAGTACCCAGTGGGGACGGTACAGTCATAATACCAATTCCCGCCTAAGCAACTACTCCCGCAAGGAGCACGACTACACGGATTTCGCCCTTAAGTGGAGGTCTTCCCCATGTCATCTTGCTACTTTTTTCCGAGTGGCAACTGTTGAAACCTGTGTGGATATGTCGTGTCTACTTCATTCCTTAGTTAGAAATAAGAAACTGAAAATAAAGAAAGGACAAGTGAATGAAATTCACAACAAAAACCACCACTGTCAACCAGGATTCACGCAGAAGTGTTCACAAGAATTACAGTGAAGTACCCAGTGGACGGTACAGCCATAATACCAATTCCCCGCCTAAGCAACTACTCCCCGCAAGGAGCACGACTACACGGATTTCGCCCCTTAGGTGGAGGTCTTCCCCATGTCATCTTGCTACTTTTTTCCGAGCGGCAACTGTTTGAAACCTGTGTGGAGATGCGTGTCTACTTCCATTCCCTTAGAAATAAGAACTGAAAAAAAGAAAGGACAAGTGAATGAAATTCACAACAAAACCACCACTGTCAACCAAGATTCACGCAGAAGTATTCACAAGAATTACAGTGAAGTACCCAGTGGACGGTACAGCCATAATACCAATTCCCCGCCTAAGCAACTACTCCCGCAAGGAGCACGACTACACGGATTTCGCCCTTAGGTGGAGGTCTTCCCCATGTCATCTTGCTACTTTTTTCCGAGCGGCAACTGTTTAAAACCT
The DNA here is from genome assembly GCA_030159075.1 of Atrina japonica. Classification (NCBI taxonomy): domain Eukaryota; kingdom Metazoa; phylum Mollusca; class Bivalvia; order Pterioida; family Pinnidae; genus Atrina; species Atrina japonica. The sequence goes on along the minus strand of BROG01000429.1, from coordinate 448,882 downwards.
GTGTGGAGATGCGTGTGTACTTCCATTCCATTAGAAATAAGAACTGAAATAAAGAAAGGCCAAGTGAATGAAATGCACAACAAAACCACCACTGTCAAGCAAGATTCACGCAGAAATGTTCACAAGAATTACAGTGAAGTACCCAGTGGACGGTACAGCCATAATAACCAATTCCCCGCCTAAGCAACACTACTCCCGCAAGGAGCACGACTACACGGATTTCGCCCTTAGGAGGAGGTGTCTTCCCCATGTCATCTTGCTACTTTTTTCCGAGCGGCAACTGTTTGAAACCTGCGTGGAGATGCGTGTCTACTTCCATTCCCTTAGAAATAAGAACTGAAAAAAAGAAAGGACAAGTGGATGAAATTCACAACAAAACCACCACTGTCAACCAAGATTCACGCAGAAGTGTTCACAAGAATTACAGTGAAGTACCCAGTGGACGGCACAGTCATAATACCAATTCCCCGCCTAAGCAACTACTCCCGCAAGGAGCACGACTACACGGATTTCGCCCTTAGGTGGAGGTTTTCCCCATGTCATCTTGCTACTTTTTTCCGAGCGGCAACTGTTTGAAACCTGTGTGGAGATGCGTGTCTACTTCCATTCCCTTAGAAATAAGAACTGAAAAAAAGAAAAGACAAGTGGATGATAAAATTCACAACAAAACCACCACTGTCAACCAAGATTCACGCAGAAGTGTTCACAAGAATTACAGTGAAGTACCCAGTGGACGGTACAGCCTTAATACCAATTTTTTTTTTTCCCCGCCTAAGCAACTACTATCGCAAGGAGCACGACTACACGGATTACGCCCTTAGGTGGAGGTAACTTCCCATGTCATGGTTTTGACGGCCTTGTATATTGTATTAAAGCGGTCACTGTTTGAACATGTGTGGAGACTTGAAAAATGTCTACTTTAATTCCCTTAGAAATAAGAACTTTGTGTTTTTATAAAAAACACGAAAGACATCTTTGTGAATGAAATGCATAAACAAAACCACCACATGTCACGACCAAGATTCACGCAGAAATGTTCACAACAAATTGCAGTGAAGTGCCAAATGGATGGTATGTCAGCTAAACTTATTACCATGTTAGTACAGTGCTGTTATGTGGAGATGCTGCTACCATTTTGATACCATCGCTTTAAATAATTCTATGAGAAAGAAAATAATACTCCTCTCATATATATTACTTTAACGATGATAGCGCACTGCCCACGGCGAGGTGGCCTACCTGTATATTGTATTTACCTCGTGCATTATGTATTCTATGGGTAACATTCATCGTTGACACTGAAAAATTGTTTGATATTTTAATTCACTGAAAATATTAAAACAATAAAGGTCATTCTTTGTAGCTCCCAGTTATCAAGAGAAACACAACACACAATACACACACACACACACACACACGAATGATTCGTCGCTTGATTGCATTTCTAGGAATAGATTATAAAAACCTGATTCATAACAAACAATAATACAATTAGACACATGTATCACGATAAAGTCCCGTTGTCATATTATATTTGTATTTTGACATTTTAAAAACAACAAACACTGCTCAAAATTCATCAGATTGAATTCGATTGATATGTCATTCGTCAACCTGCAATTCTTATGTGCCATGTTAGTACACTCTGCTGTTTAGATGTAAAATATAATGCTACTTAGATTGGTAACCATCGCTTTTAAATAGTTTCGAATTGAGTTCACGACGAACTTTGATATGATTTTAACAGTACCTCATTTATGAATTTTACTATTACTACGAATCCGTATAGCGCACTGCCCACGGCGAGTGGTTTACCAAAACACTACATCTATTCTATACCTTGATTTAAATTATCAGGACTACACAAGGTGTCAAAAAGCACTGAATCCAGGTCATTTGTGTCTATATGAAGTCAGTAATCATGATTGTTTGTCCATCTTTGTTTCACGCAAGGCAGGGACAAACTGACCCTGTTTTATTGAACTTGTAGTTTTCGCATTCTCATAAAGGTCATTCTGCGGTTGTAGCTCCCAGCTACCTCGAGAGCGAAGTCACATATCAACTAGAGTCTATGAAAACTAAATGACATAAGTTTCCGCCCTGTGTAAAGACAAATACCAATTATCGGGTTAACAAGGTAGTACATTTTCACTTGTAGTTAGACCCATGATGATATTTTAACCTCTGAGAATGCCTAGTAGTCTAAACAAGAGTATCATTTCCTTTGATACGGTTTTCGTATTACGGAAAAGTACTTTTTGACATCTATGTACACTCCCGTCTACAAGGCAGAGTATCCAGGTGACTCACTGACAAAATGTTTCATTTCACTGGGTTAATATTTAAACCAGTTATCGTCAGACCAGTGTAACACTCGCTCTGTGGACTTCTCAGACCCAATGAAATTCGAGTATACGGAACTGCCACGTCCGGATTTCTATCTGCAAGTTCGATTTACGGAACTGCCAGGTCACGCATATAATTGGACATCTGGGCTTGGGCCTATAGAACCAAACCTTGACTAAATGTTGAATCTTCCGATTCATCATCGGTTATGTAGTCGGATTAAACCGTTGTGTGAAGTGTCTCGAAATTGAGTCTTCCACTTACGAATGTTTAATTACCTTGTATCCACTCACACTTGACACTAACATAACCTCACTAATTGGACAGAAGTTTTCATGACCATTTAAGTCTATTCTCCAGTTATCGTGAACCATTAATGTTCACTTTTTTGTACCTTTAATGACCTTGACCTTTGACTATATGATGTTTGGAAAAAATATACAGTTCTAGAAAATGCTTAAAACCTGGACAGAGAGTTACATCTCTCTGTTTTTTCTTTAGATCGTTAAACATACAAAACTTTTGGTCTCTACTGACTTGACTTTGTTCAATGACAAAGACACTGGAGGCTTTCCAGTGTTCACTGATTCAAGTTTCAGTCATGACGAAGATAAGTAATCGTGACATAGTCTTTTGTCCTTGATCTATGTTCACGCAATTGGCAGGGACCTTGACAAAGTTTCATACGTTTTATGTTCTATCTGTGTTAAGTCTGTATGTCACCGTTATCGCAGAGACCTACATCAGACTTTGCGTTTTGACTTTGGTCTCCGTGACCTTGACCTTTAGATCCAATGACCTTAAAAGCGTGTACAGTTCTAGAGAAAGTCATGGAGACTAACTGACAGAAGTTTCATGTTCCAGTGTTTTAGACAAATACAGTTATCGCATGGAACATTAGATTTCACATTTTAACCACTGTGACCTTGACCTTTGACTCAATGGCCTTGATAAAATATACAGTTCTAGAGAATGCCTAGTAGACTAAATGTCAGAAATTTCATGTTCCTCTGATACGTCTGTCGCCAGTCATCGCGCAACATAAAATTTCACTTTTTGGTATCTGTGACCTTGATTTTGAACCTATACAGTTCTGGAGAAAGTCCAGGAGACTAACTGATTGAAGTTTCATGTTCCTGTGTTAAGTCTTTCTCCAGTTATCGTGGAACATAAAATTTCACGTTTTGGTCTCTGTGACCTTGACATTTGATCCAATGACCTTGACTAAGTTTCATGCACATCTTTAGTTGGTGATCTATCATCGTTGTAAGTTTGAAGTCTGTAAGTCTTCCCGTTTTTTGAGGAACCTGTATCCAAAAATCCTGGGAATAATAATAATAATAGAGGGCGAAGCCCTATTATATGTAGAGAAGCTCACATTTTTTAATTTTTACTACATCCGGGGACCCGTACTACTAATGGTAAAATTTTTGCTCACAAAGCGTGAAATCGATGTCAACTTTATGTGTGACAAAAAATATAAAGAATATGAATTTACTGATTTTATAGGGGAACAATTTACTTAGTCAAATTAGTAATACATGTTATATACTGAGGTAATACATGTTATGTAATAAGGTAAAAAAAAATTGTCTAGGGATTATAGGAAAAAATATCAATTCACATAGTTTTGCTATCTTGCTAACGCGGCAATAATCACGATATTTCGATTTGCCATCAAGTTTCTGAAATAAAGAAATAAAATTGTGATTTCGGTCTTTCGTTGTAATCTGTCTTTAACCAACTGTATCATATACGACACATAAGTCTTCTCCATGCTGATCAGTACAGTAACAAAATGTCCCACAAGTGACCTATCGGGAACCTTGCAGTTCGTCCAACTGCAGCAAGATTTATCCGTATATCATGTATCGCTGGTATTCATTTAAATAAGGATTTTTTTATCATAAAAAACATTTTAACATTTAATATCATTTATTATTGGCATTCAAACTGCATAACCTTTTACATGACGCCTCAAAACTTAACACGCGTAACAATAATGTTTCTGCAGTGATAATATGTTACGTCGTTCTTTACGTCATTCAATTGTGACGTCGATTTGACGTCAATTTAATATGGGAACAAGAACGTCGCACTCTTGTTACTACAAGGATTAATCATGATTACTTATTTCATTTGCGATATGTTCTTTATTTCTTCTCAGAACACGAAATATTTGTGATCACAAAGAACATTATAAACAAAACTTCATCATTTGCTAATAACAGAGATTACTTGCACAAATGAATATCTAAATGGGACATATATGACCCCTCTGGCGTTCAACCGATAGAAGACATATATGACCCCTCTGGCGTCCAAAGGGTTTAACTAAACCAAATCAATCGACAGTATGATCATAAATTAGGAATGAACAATGGACGTGAATGTTACCTCTCTTTGAAATTGATGAGCTATACCGTCTGAGATGCACGGAGGTGAAATGAGCTATATCGTCTTATATGCACGGAGGTGAATTGAGCTGTACCGTCTAAGATAGACGAAGGTGAAATGAGCTATATCATTATACACCGTCTGAGATGCACGGAGGTGAAATTAGCTATATCATTTTACACCGTCTGGGATGTTCGGAGGTGAAATTAGCTATATCATTATACACTGTCTAAGATGTTCGGAGGTGAAATTAGCTATATCATTATACACCGTCTGAGATGCTCGGAGGTGAAATGAGCTATATCATTATACACCGTCTGAGATGCTCGGAGGTGAAATGAGCTATATCATTATACACCGTCTGGGATGCTCGGAAGTGAAATTAGCTATATCATTATACACCGTCTGAGATGCACGGAGGTGAAATGAGATATACACTGGTTCTATGCATCATTTTACATCCGCTTCTGATTGGATGCTCGGTAGGGAAGTCAGAAATTAGCTGGCTATCATTATACACCGTCTGAGATGCACGGAGGTGAAATGAGCTATATCATTATACACTGTCTGAGATGCTCAGTGATTTGGAAAATGAGATCATTTACATATACTGTTGCGTAAGATGCAAATAAAATATGGTGTTATTGATTTTTTTTTTTAAAATCTGCGCTTTTGTTTGATATGGGCAAAATTTTGATACATTTAGTCGGTCAATGGGGACAAAAGTCCAATTACAGAATTTTTATGACATTATAATCGGCTAGTAGCTTGAGTATACAAATGATTCACTGAAAAACATTTGAAGACCAAGTAAACGGTTTTCTCCTCCACCATAAAAAAGTGGTCACCACCTTGTAACTGAAAAATTGTTGAGTGTGGTGAAACACCATTTAAAAAAAAAACTTAAAAAACGGGTGGTGATATCTGGGAACAATGATAAAGGCAGGTAGCCTAACTCAACATTACATACAGTGAAATATGGTGTTGGCAAGTAAAACTGTTAACCCCTTAGTTTTTGCGCGTCCTTTAATTTCGCTGGCGGTAAAAATCGCAGTAAAGGTACTGAAAATATATTCTAGAATCTGGATTCTGAAATAGTTATCGTTGTACAAACATAATACGCCAAAATTTGAAAAGTATATTGACTGGCCGATTGAAAATAATAGTTTACATTTTTCACACTGAAAAATGACAACTTAAAATAACTTTATTCAATTGATAAATCCTTATATTTCACTGCCAACAATGTAATCAATGACTCTCAGTTTATATTACAACGATAGGAAAGAACTGTAACATTTTACATGAAATTTTTTTTATAATATCAGTGAGTGATTTCACTCTTTTGAATAGATGATATCGCTTTTGCGAATATGTGATATCACTTTTATAAATTATTAAGTGATATCACTTATACAAATGAGTGATATCACCTATTCGAAAGAGTGATATCACTTATACGAATAGGTGATATCATTTATTCGTTTTTTTAAGTGACATCACTTACTCGTATAAGTGATATCACTCTTTTGAATAGGTGATATCACTCTTTGAAATAGGAGATATCACCCATTCGAAAAGGTGATATCACTTATTGAATAAGTGATATCACCAATTCGAAAGAGTGATATCACTAACTGGTAATAAAAAGTAAAACGGCGCCCCATAAAAATCCACATAAAAGAGGAAATAACTCCCAATAAATGTCGACCTGACAATTTTCACAAAGTAAAAATCTGGTAGATCTTTGCAAGCAGATTATTTTAAGGTAATGTTTTCTTTTTTTAGCATTAATAATAATGGAGATATATGTATTTTTTTTTTAATCTGCTGACTCATTAGTTCTAATTTAGCACTGGAAGTCATTTTTTATCCTAGTCCCTTTTTTCCGCAGACTTCATGTAGCTTTGCATGGGGATACCGCATATCAAGTTTCATTCAAATTGGCCCAATATTTTTCAGTAGAAGTTGAAGATTTAAAAAAAAATTACCCCCACCCCCCACCCCCCAATTTTATGTTGTTGGTTAAGGTGCCTGTTACCTTGACCTTTGACCTAGTAACCTTAAAATTTTGTCAAAATGATCCTTAGATAATTCCTAACAACTCCCTAATATGTGTTAGTATACAAAAAGTCAATCAGTTTTTAACACTCAGGGTTCTTAAACGTGCCGACACCTACTGCAACATGGAACCTAAATTTTTACTGTCTCATCCGAAGGACAAGAAAGCAACCTGCCGCCGGCTGGACTCGAACTCACGATGAAGAGTCGAAAGCGCAACCGACTGATCCAAGTCGGCTCTTTTCATTCGCAAACTGGCATAACAATCAAGTATACAAAATATGAAAGTCCTCTGACTATTGGTTCATGAGAAGATTTTTAAAGATGTACCCAGATTTGACACGTTTACGCTCCTTATTGAGCCACAAGGGCAGAAACCCCGCGAGTTTCATAAATTTGAAGCGGCTTCCCATGGGGATGCTTCTTGCCTAGTTTGGTTGAAATCGGCCCAGTAGTTCTTGAGAAGAAGCCATTTATATAAAAAGTTCACAGACTGACTTACGGACTACAAGAGACAAAACGTTTAATTTTACTCTTCAGTTAACTTACTCAAATGTACAGTCAGACGAATACAAGGTAAGTGAGTCCGCCCATTACGCCAGTCTATAAATTGACAATGTCTGTCTATCATCGTAAACAATTTGGTTTGGCTGTTGTGTTTTGCTCTGTTGTGAGAAACCCGTTTAAAGTATCACGTTGTAACTTCACATGGTGATAGCAGGTTATGACCTTCATTTTTTTCACCTTGACATTGAATTCCAAATTTCAGAAATTTGGTAATACCGACTTTAGTTTCTTGTGAAAGTAATTTTAATGATAATTTTGACCACGTTAGGATTACTTGTTTTGCTTATAATGAAGAATGAGAAATAAATTGACTTTTGCAACAACAACAGAAAAGAAAACAAGAATTGTTTCAATTCATATCATTTGACCTATCTAAATAGTGCTTCAGGCTCAACAATTTTTCAGCTATATGATAGAGGAGAGAAACCGCGGAGAGGAAATTGTCCTTGCGCAAGTAAACTAGCAAACTTTCTCACAAAAATCACCTTTACTTCCAGCTGGGCTCGAACCTGCGCTGACCATGACAATGACAATGACAATTTTATGACAATGACAATTTTATTCTCATAAACGTAATAGGATACATTGTAGAGAAGACTTCATGGTTCAAAGAATCAATCAATGTTCGCTTCTAACATTTGATCTCTGTTCTAACTACAGTAAAACACGTTTATAACGAATTCCATGGACGTTGTTTTATTGAATTTGTAATAAGGACAGTTTGTTATATAGTTATAGCGAAGTGGACTGAAAGGTTACAATATAATTCGTTAAAAAGAATTAATTCTAGATTCAGGCTAAATAGGAACTATCCGGAGTGTAAAAAGAAAACCAAAACGTTTTTGTTGCTTTTTATTTACACAACTTATGATATTAATCTCGTCGTTATAATACTGTAAAAGACCTTGTCAAGGAACATAGTAATTTGTTTGTTATAGACAAATTCGTTATATAAAATTCGCTATAAAATTGTTTTTAACCCCGAATTATATAGAGGTACAGTCGGGGATCAATTATTGATTCGTAATAAGCATGAATTCGTACATACCGAGTTCGTTAACTATCACTAACTATCACTCACTATCGTAAGTATCACTGTGTTTATCTAGCTTGATAAAACATATCGAGTTTCCGTAAAATTAAGTCATTTTACATTTAAATTGTTCATTTGTCTTGAATAAATACCATATAGTCGTTTTTCAATTTTCTTTTGAATTTTAATAACTATTTTATTACTGATTGTTGAAATTATCAGGATAAAATAAATGGAACAACTTTCCAGGCTCCAGAGTGAGAAAAGGAGGTCTTTTACGCAGTTTAAAATGAAACGCAAAGTGTCGCTATTCAAGGTAAAAGAAGATTCGCTATTTTAATGACAAATCGGTAATTTTAACGTCGATCTTTTTTTTAAGAAATCCCATAATGATTTGCATTCAATCTTGTTGCACTCTAGCATAGTATCATTATTAATCAAGATAACAATATTTCAATCCGTTCTACCCTGTCGGTGTATCGATATGCCCGCACGCTACTGGTATACAGACGGTCCCTTACCATTTACTGCTGGTGTCTACACTCTCAGAGTGGGCTAATTACGTCATTCAAATAAACCAAAGGAAACTTTTAATCTGCCAGTAAATAAATAATTTATTTAAAACTTGAAAATTTACAGCAACTTAACATGTTCATTTTCATAAAATCATTATTTCACTTTTTGATTTACCAATGTTCCTATTATTTGTATAGACACATTTCAATATTTCAATTGAATATATACGATGATTGAATATGTTTTCAAAATGGCAAACGTATATCTTTAAAGTCTGAATCTGACATTTATTTCTGAAGAATGGCCTCTGTCATTTTGTCCAACTTCTCTTTCCTTCTCTTTTCCAATTTTCTCAATCTCTCCTCAGCAAGTTTCCTTTTTCTTTCAATTTTTTCCGTAATTTCCCGCTGTCTCTCGTCTCTTCTTTGTTTGGCCCTTTCTTGTTTATCTGTAATTGCCCTGGCTGTGTCACCTGTAACAACAAGATATTACATTTCTTCATGACCATCATGGTTGGTTTTATTATTAGAGATGTATATAAATTACCCAATTTTATCATGTCATATACATGTAGGCCTACAATGTATTACCTTTGGATGTCAGCTCTTGCTTTTTGAGGATATCGGCCATTAACTCCCTTTCCTCGGGAGAGAAATACGATGTATTTGGTTTCTCCAGTCTCTTGATGATTCTCTCTGGACATGCCGGGACCACAAGCATACTGTCATGGTCGTTCTGGAGTCCAATGTTGTATGCCACACCCCCAGTGCCGATATAACTTTTTCTCAATGTGTCGTTATCTCGCAGCTGCTGAAGCACTTTCTTTTCTGTTTGTTTCTGCCTCTCTGTATCAATGTCTTCCTCTGTTGCCGTTTTCAGAATACGCATTGCTTCTACTTCTTCCTTCTTGAAGGCTTCCGGACTTTTGCGGGACGTTTCCACAGAAGTAACCGGGATTACAGTACTTTGCCTACATCCCATGATTCTTTCAGCTAATTTGTTTTCTAGAAAAGTAATTATTTTTCTCTGCAACAAAATAGCGTCCGATCACGGGAAGGTTCAGAGGTAAACTGAGAGTAACTACGGACTTCAGCTTGACGTCATAGTAAGATGACGTGAACACGCATCATTCATTCGGAAACATTAGTTATACTGATTTTAGGATAAAGTCACGGGGGTTCCCAACATTGGTTCAGTCAAGACAGTCAGTATACACAACTTATATAATATCGTTAATGTGATATATTGTAATTGGCCGTAGTTGTACCTTTATGCAAACAACATATATCCATCACCAAATCCTAATTTTAATTCATCTACCCCTATAATCACATTTCAATAGACAGTATGATCTTAAATTAGGAATGAACAATGGCCGTGGACTTTCTTTTAAATGGATGAGTTCAAATAAGGCCACGGCAATCAGTGAGTTGTCTTGACTATAAACACAAAACTACTGTGCACTATAATTTCAACACTATACACTATTTTGGCGAAGTCAATGCAAAACATTACTGAATCAGTTTTATTTCAAATGAGCTATACAGAAATACAAGCACCGTGAACCACAAAAAGACAACAACAACTACAAACAGAAATACAGAGACAACCATAAATACACATCAAGAACTATAAACAGAAATAAAATGACAACTATAGTTTGACATCAACAACTACAAACAGAAATACAAAGACAACTACAGATGACCATTAACAACTACAAACAGAAATACAAAGACAACCATAAATACACATCAACAACTATAAAAAGAAATAAAATGACAACTATAGTTTGACATCAACAACTACAAACAGAAATACAAAGACAACTACAGATGACCATTAATATCTACAAACAGATATACATAGACGTGAACCACAAAAAAGCAACAACAACTACAAACGAAAATACAAGGACGACCTCATATAGACATCAACATCTACAAACAGAAATAAAAGGACAACCAAAGATAGACATCAACAACTACAAACAGAAATACAAGGACAACCACCCATGGACATCTACAACTACAAACAGAAATACAAGACAACCACAGATGGACATCAACAACTACAAACAGAAATACAAGGACAACCACAGATGGACATAAACAACTACAAACAGAAATACAAGGACAACCACAGATAGACATAAACAACTACAAACAGAAATACAAGACAACCACAGATGGAAATCAACAACTACAAATAGAAATACAAGGGCAACCAAAGATAGACATCAACAACTACAAACAGAAATACAAGGACAACCACAGATGGACATCAACAACTACAAACAGAAATACAATGACAACCACAGATGGACACCAACAACTACAAACAGAAATACAAGGACAACCACAGATAGACATCAACAACTACAAACAGAAATACAAGTACAACCACAGATAGACATCAACACTACAAACAGAAACACAAGGACAACCATAGATAGACATCAACAACTGCAAACAGAAATACAAGACAACCACAGATATCGGCGGGTTTTCGTGTTTTACACAAGGCTAAAAGGCGATGTCCGGGGGGTCGCATTTATTTTACAACGCGAAATGGCGTCGTTTGGTGGGTTTTACGCATTTTGAACAACGCGAAAAGGCAGCGATCTGCGGGATTTCTCATTGGTCATAACAACAAGAAAAGCACAAATGTTACGCTAAAAGGCTAGATTTTTATCGGCGGGTTTTCGCGTTAGAAGCAACGTGAAAAGGCGAAATGAAAGAAATCAGACACCATAATAATTGGTTTACTCTCAACCATCGGTTTATAAAAAGCGTGCTAATATTTGTTCTATCTTGTAATAATAAAAAATTCTAGTTCTGAATTCCAAAATGTTAAAACTTCTTTTTTTTCTTTTGGCATTTGCAATATATCTAGTACTAAATATACTGCTTGATTAATAAATTTATTTTCAAACGTTCAAAATATAATGATATTGTTCAGATATTATCCTAAAATACAAATTATTTTATACTAGTAATTTGTTTACTGTCAATTTGGAGATAACCTGATAGCTGGGTGTTAATAAACGATGCTAAATTAAAGAGTAAGTGGTTAACACCCCCCTCCTTGTTACGGGCTCGGGATTTAAAATTAATAAAACTTCCACGATCTTTTCGGCCATATTGAAAGTTGAACTTGGACCGGCTGGGGGATTGATATGGCATCGAAAATCACCAGATCATTGGTCCGGTGCCTCAAGGTTGTATGGGATATTATGTATAATTCAACTATTTAACTTGTTGAAACGTAATTAACATAAACTATCAACCGTTATGATTTGATTTTCAAATGTGGAATCGGTCTTGTCGGCCGTCCTTTCGACCTTGTTCAAGATTTTGTAAAATTTCAAAACAAATCTCACTGTGGCACACTTCAAGAGAACAAGAATAGTGTAACAAATTCGTAATGGAATGCATGTTTTATGGGAATTGTTACATCTCAAATCTGTTCATTTATTCCTTTTACATTTCCTGATTTATCATTCATTGAAGCAATATTAAACAGTAAACTTGAGGTACTGCTAATAACCTGCTGCATTGTAAGTCTGTAAGTGACTCCAAAATAAAAACGTTTCACAAAGGTGTCGGGTCAACACGGTACCAAGTTAACATAGGTCTTCTGTTTTGGTCAATTTGGTATTTTACGTTAGTACAACATATACTTATGTTTGGATAACTTGGTACATGTATTCTGATCAGTGTAGGGAAGATAGTTTTCTGTATTTTTTTTAGAACTAGATAGGGTGGTCACTAAAAGAAGTAGGCGGAGTCGGATTCGAGATTTGGTGGATTCGAACAAATAATTGTCGATTTCTTCCCCAATACTCATTTAAAGAATAAAATATTTTCAGTATATCTTTATTGTGGTATTTTACATCATTCACAGTAGAAAATTGTACAAAATTATTTTTTGGACTCGATTTACATGACATTGTCTTACGTTGGCACACTAAAATTAGTAGTCGGATTCGACGGCCGAGTCGAGGTATTGGATCGATTTATGTTAATTTGTTACACTTAAACTTAAAGTAAGGTATATATCACAATCGTTTATGATAATATCCTTCTAAATATACCATTCAATGACACTAAAATCACTTATTTATCGTTAATATAATCATAATTTGTAATCGGTTAGTAGTAATACTGCCGAGTCGGATCGAAAGGATGCAAATGTCCGAGTCCTGATAGTACAGTGTTTTCGGATTCGATTAGCGGCGGATTCGAAATAAATAATAGTTGATTTCTCGTCCATTTTTAATTCTATTTAAATAATCTTTTAAATGATAATTAAGGATATCATTCTGAATCATTTGCAGTAAAAAATTTACTCAAATTTTGTTTCGATTTAGATTTTTCTATATTTTGTATGATGCCAGCACACTAAAATTAGTAGTCGGATTCCGTGGCGGAGTTGAGATGTCAGGTCAATTTACACTAATCTGAAGCTTTTTGACTTAAGATAAACTGAATATAATTATTGTATATGATCGTAGGTATCTATAAATATTATCAAATGACATTCAAATAGCATATTTTTGTGTGTAAAAGTCAAGATTTACAAGATGCTATAGAATCGGTTCGAAAAGAGACAATGTCCGAGTTCTGATTTGAACGGACGCCGAAATCTGAAAAGTAAACATTGAAACCATAAAATGAATTTATGGGACTAATACTTTTTATCTATCTATCTATCTATATTTCTATCTATATTTCTATCTATCCATCCATCCATCTATCAATCTATCTATCTGTCTACATGTATTTGTCTGCCTATCTATCTTTCTATCTATCCATCCCATCCATCCATCTATCAATCTATCTATCTGACTACATGTATTTGTCTGCCTATCTATCTATCTACATGTATTTGTCTGCATATCTATCTAACTAACTAACCATTTTATTATTTATCATTCTGTCTGTCTATCTATGTGAATACATACTCACAAATCTTAATTTGTATTTGCTGATAATTGTTTAAGAATAAGCTGTTGAGCTGTCTTAACCTGAGAAGTTCTCACCCAATTATTTCATGAATACTTTAAATGAGATGTAATTATGGAGGTAGAGTATAAATTGTCCCAGAGAAGTGTAAATCCTCATGTTCTATCAGATAAAGAAGAGCATACTATTTCAAATTCATCTCAAAAGGCAATAGCTATAAATGCAATTAAAGAAAATAGAATTTACCATTGTGCACAAGCTAAGGCATTCATAGTTGATGGATCAAGAGGGGATAAATATACTGTAACTTTGTATCCTGAAAAAATGTGTATGTCCAGCTCTTGGAACCTGTTGGCACATAATAGCAGCTAAACTAAGTATAGGGATAAATGATATAGAGGAAAAGAAAATATATAATCTTACTCAGTTAAGTAGGAATGTAAGAAAAAGGCCAAATAAAAATGCAGGGAAAAAAAGACCAAGACCAATAGATAAAAATGATGAAGATAATATAATAAACCCAGCACCAGATTCAAATGAAATAATTGGTGATATAGAATCATTGGTCCGGTGCCTCAAGGTTGTATGGGATATTATGTATAATTCAACTATTTAACTTGTTGAAACGTAATTAACATAAACTATCAACCGTTATGATTTGATTTTCAAATGTGGAATCGGTCTTGTCGGCCGTCCTTTCGACCTTGTTCAAGATTTTGTAAAATTTCAAAACAAATCTCACTGTGGCACACTTCAAGAGAACAAGAATAGTGTAACAAATTCGTAATGGAATGCATGTTTTATGGGAATTGTTACATCTCAAATCTGTTCATTTATTCCTTTTACATTTCCTGATTTATCATTCATTGAAGCAATATTAAACAGTAAACTTGAGGTACTGCTAATAACCTGCTGCATTGTAAGTCTGTAAGTGACTCCAAAATAAAAACGTTTCACAAAGGTGTCGGGTCAACACGGTACCAAGTTAACATAGGTCTTCTGTTTTGGTCAATTTGGTATTTTACGTTAGTACAACATATACTTATGTTTGGATAACTTGGTACATGTATTCTGATCAGTGTAGGGAAGATAGTTTTTCTGTATTTTTTTTAGAACTAGATAGGGTGGTCACTAAAAGAAGTAGGCGGAGTCGGATTCGAGATTTGGTGGATTCGAACAAATAATTGTCGATTTCTTCCCCAATACTCATTTAAAGAATAAAATATTTTCAGTATATCTTTATTGTGGTATTTTTACATCATTCACAGTAGAAAATTGTACAAAATTATTTTTTGGACTCGATTTACATGACATTGTCTTACGTTGGCACACTAAAATTAGTAGTCGGATTCGACGGCCGAGTCGAGGTATTGGATCGATTTATGTTAATTTGTTACACTTAAACTTAAAGTAAGGTATATATCACAATCGTTTATGATAATATCCTTCTAAATATACCATTCAATGACACTAAAATCACTTATTTATCGTTAATAATCATAATTTGTAATCGGTTAGTAATACTGCCGAGTCGGATCGAAAGGATGCAAATGTCCGAGTCCTGATAGTACAGTGTTTTCGGATTCGATTAGCGGCGGATTCGAAATAAATAATAGTTGATTTCTCGTCCATTTTTAATTCTATTTTAAATAATCTTTTAAATGATAATTAAGGATATCATTCTGAATCATTTGCAGTAAAAATTTACTCAAATTTTGTTTCGATTTAGATTTTTCTATATTTTGTGTATGATGCCAGCACACTAAAATTAGTAGTCGGATTCCGTGGCGGAGTTGAGATGTCAGGTCAATTTACACTAATCTGAAGCTTTTTGACTTAAGATAAACTGAATATAATTATTGTATATGATCGTAGGTATCTATAAATATTATCAAATGACATTCAAATAGCATATTTTTGTGTAAAAGTCAAGATTTACAAGATGCTATAGAATCGGTTCGAAAAGAGACAATGTCCGAGTTCTGATTTGAACGGACGCCGAAATCTGAAAAGTAAACATTGAAACCATAAAATGAATTTATGGACTAATACTTTTATCTATCTATCTATCTATATTTCTATCTATATTTCTATCTATCCATCCATCCATCTATCAATCTATCTATCTGTCTACATGTATTTGTCTGCCTATCTATCTTTCTATCTATCCATCCATCCATCCATCTATCAATCTATCTATCTGACTACATGTATTTGTCTGCCTATCTATCTATCTACATGTATTTGTCTGCATATCTATCTAACTAACTAACCATTTTATTATTTATCATTCTGTCTGTCTATCTATGTGAATACATACTCACAAATCTTAATTTGTATTTGCTGATAATTGTTTAAGAATAAGCTGTTGAGCTGTCTTAACCTGAGAAGTTCTCACCCAATTATTTCATGAATACTTTAAATGAGATGTAATTATGGAGGTAGAGTATAAATTGTCCCAGAGAAGTGTAAATCCTCATGTTCTATCAGATAAAGAAGAGCATACTATTTCAAATTCATCTCAAAAGGCAATAGCTATAAATGCAATTAAAGAAAATAGAATTTACCATTGTGCACAAGCTAAGGCATTCATAGTTGATGGATCAAGAGGGGATAAATATACTGTAACTTTGTATCCTGAAAAATGTGTATGTCCAGCTCTTGGAACCTGTTGGCACATAATAGCAGCTAAAACTAAGTATAGGGATAAATGATATAGAGGAAAAGAAAATATATAATCTTACTCAGTTAAGTAGGAATGTAAGAAAAAGGCCAAATAAAAATGCAGGGAAAAAAAGACCAAGACCAATAGATAAAAATGATGAAGATAATATAATAAACCCAGCACCAGATTCAAATGAAATAATTGGTGATATCCCAGTTACATCAACTCCCCTTCAAAATTTCAGTAAAAGATTAAAACTATATAGTGATAAAACTTCAGGCAACTCAAAAACTAAAAAGGAAATATTGGAACTAAGTGTAATTGAAGAAGAAACAGGAAGTTTGGAAAATATAGAAATAGATATGTGTAGCACATCTCCAGTTTTTAAAGGTAATAAAAAGAGATTAAGTTTGTCATTATCCAAAAGAAAATCAAATCTTGATGATATAAATTCATGTATAAAATTTCCAATTTCAGAGAAACTGTAAATGAGATAGATTCAAACAACTGGATATCTTATAAAAATGAAAAAATAAACTTAGATCATAAATCTCAGATATTAAATGAAGAGAAAATATGTAGTGATGTAATAAATTTTGCTTCTAAGATAATTCAGGATCAGTTTGTAATTGATGGCCTTCAAGATACAGGAAAAGTTCCATTCTTAGATGAAAATGATAGGTGGACTTACACTTTACCATTTAAATGTATGAAATCAGTACCTTCTGCTCAAATTCACCATACAGGCAAAGATCATTGGGTTTTATCAATTCATCATGAAAATAAAGTATACATTCTAGACAGTATGTTTGGCAATTCTTTAACTGCTTCAATGGAAATTCAAATACAAAAGTTATATGAAAATGGAGAAATTACTTTACCAGAGGTTCAACAACAACAAAATTCGGTTGATTGTGGAGTTTTTGCTATAGCTTTTTTTGGTTGAATACTTAACAAATGGATTAAAAGGAGTACAAAATTGCAGTTTTTAATACACAAGAATTGAGAAAACACTTATGTAATTGTATAGAGAAAAAAATGTTTACACCATTTCCACAAACTGCAGAAAAAGTTAATAGGAGAAAAAACAAAATTTATCATATAGAAGCTGATTGTTTTTCATGTAAATTACCGAATCTTTTTGACAATATGATAGGATGTGAAAACTGTGATAACTGGTTCCATAACACTTGTGCTAATATAAACAGGACTATATGTGATAGCTTAAATTTTATTTGTGACTTTTGTAAGGATACATGTATAAAGTGATAAATAAATGATAATATAATATTAATAATAATAATAACAGTAAATAAATTAAATAAATAAATTAAGTAACATTTATAAAAGATGTTGACTCCGACAATGTCTCTTTTCATAGTATGGTTTCAATGTTTACTTTTCAGATTTCGGCGTCCGTTCAAATCAGAACTCGGACATTGTCTCTTTTCGAACCGATTCTATAGCATCTCGTAAATCTTGACTTTTACACAAAAATATGCTATTTGAATGTCATTTGATAATATTTATAGATACCTACGATCATATACAATAATTATATTCAGTTTATCTTAAGTCAAAAAGCTTCAGATTAGTGTAAATTGACCTGACATCTCAACTCCGCCACGGAATCCGACTACTAATTTTAGTGTGCTGGCATCATACAAAATATAGAAAAATCTAAATCGAAACAAAATTTGAGTAAATTTTTACTGCAAATGATTCAGAATGATATCCTTAATTATCATTTAAAAGATTATTTAAATAGAATTAAAAATGGACGAGAAATCAACTATTATTTATTTCGAATCCGCCGCTAATCGAATCCGAAAACACTGTACTATCAGGACTCGGACATTTGCATCCTTTCGATCCGACTCGGCAGTATTACTAACCGATTACAAATTATGATTATTAACGATAAATAAGTGATTTTAGTGTCATTGAATGGGTATATTTAGAAGGATATTATCATAAACGATTGTGATATATACCTTACTTTAAGTTAAAGTGTAACAAATTAACATAAATCGATCCAATACCTCGACTCGGCCGTCGAATCCGACTACTAATTTTAGTGTGCCAACGTAAGACAATGTCATGTAAAATCGAGTCCAAAAAATAATTTTGTACAATTTTCTACTGTGAATGATGTAAAATACCACAATAAAGATATACTGAAAATATTTTATTCTTTAAATGAGTATTGGGGAAGAAATCGACAATTATTTGTTCGAATCCGCCAAATCTCGCCAAATCTCGAATCCGACTCCGCCTCCGACTACTACTTTTAGTGACCACCAAAGATAGGCATATATATATATATATATCAGCAAATTCTGTTTTAGGATCAGGTGATTTTTCCTGATTTGTGTGTATTATGCATTATTTCAGTAAAAAATCATTTATAAACATCAGGGACAGAAAAAAAACATACAATGAAAAACAGAATAATTAATTAATTAAACAGTAATAATAATTTTATTGTCTATATACTCCAACAAATTAAGCACTTTGGCTACAAAACTTGCTGAACAGTACACCACAGTTTTAAAAAATCCTTAATGAATTATTTAGTCACACTGTTTGCGGAAACGTTTGTGTTTGCTTAAGATATTTCTTTTCTCGCTTAGCTTGCTTCACAACCAGTTGCCATTTTGTATCGTGAGTTATTCGGGTTTTTTTTATCAATCGATTGCAAACTATCATGTTTTGTTTTATGCTCTGAATTTTTATGCATTCACTAGTCAACTTGATTACATTTAATAGTCGTCCAGAGAAATTGGATTACCTGGTAACTTTTTACGAAACTTCAACTGGCAGGTTGAGCTCACAACAAAAATACAGGGTCAAGCTAATATGTTCAAATCACCATAACTACAAAATAATTTACCTTCCATATAATTATATTCATAGGCATCTGAACGGGGGGGATTAGTTGAAAATTGGGGCGTGTGTGTGTTTTAAGTTGGTTAAGCCCCCCCACACTTTCAATTTGCTTCCACCGCCTTAAATATTTATGGATAATAAATATCGAAACTTGAGTTTTTTGTTGAAATTACCATGTATTACAATTTATCAAAACATTATGAATTATTTTGACTTTTATTGAAAATTATATAGTTGTCAGATATGAAAAATGTAAATCTTGCGTATTTCCCAAACTGTCAATTTTCAGTAAACTTCCATTTTTGAAGTCTGATTCTGCAATTCTGTCTGTGATTCTGTGAAGACGGAAAACTTCACAAAAATTAAATTACATTTATATAAGTAAATTTTTAAGTAATAATTTAGATATAACAAGTACAAAATTTAGGTTTCGTAAAATTGGTAGGGAAATATGGCCACTTTTCCGTAATGTAGCAGCTGGTTTTTCATTAAAATATTACATTTAATTTGAAATTGCATCTTGAAATTACTTCAGAGAAACTGTCAAAACATATGAAGAACATTTTATTAAGTTTAAATGTATCTGAAATTTGAAAAAATAATGAAATTCGAAAAATCAAGTCAAGTTGATGAGACCCGGGTCAAATAAACGGTTAAAGGGATATAATTCAAACAATGACTTCAACCTTCTACAGTTGCTCTCAAAAATAAAGACACATATATACATGTACATAAGTTTTAGTTTACAGTGTTAAGCTTTTGTTTCAGTCCATTGTGGGCAAAGTACTACAGCTACAGCCATGAAATTTCACATGCACATTGTCTAGGTTCATTACTCAACATTGCAGGATGATGCTGGTTGCTATGGCCTAATTTCGACCTAAATTTTCAGCTTCCTGGACTTGGTCATTTACCAATGTCTTATAACAAGCATAAAACAGTCAAGCTGTATGGCCTGCCTTTGTGACCAACTATTTTTTTTCGCCCCTTTCACCCTCATCATCAGTAGACGAACTCAAAACTTTGCAAATTCAAAACGATAAATTCATCTATTTTACAACATGTATAAAAGTTTGCAATAAAGTAAAGCCATATTTAATCACTAATTGTTACACACACATTTCCTGAATGGAGTCTGGGCGAATTTAAAGTGGGGCGAAACCTTTTGCAAGTGTATTAGCTATAGGGCAAAAATAACACGAGGCAAAAATAAACCTGTATGCAGTATTCTTATTGTGAAAAGGTTTGTTTAATTGCCAGTAGTATTTGATTATTCTGATAGTACCTAAGGTTAACATGAATACCTATATCATATAAAATGCAATGAAAATTATAAATTCCTACCATATGTTTTATTTAGGCTAGTTAAAGTTGGATTTAATGCTGTTTAGTTATTTATCTTTTTCTATATTAGTCGGGTTTAATGTTGTTGTTTATTTTTAGGGGCGGCGTTACTATGGAGCACAAGCACAGGCACAGGCATCATTTGCTTCAGAGGCTGTCCAGACTGCAGAGCCTAAGGTACATGATTACATTGAACTATAGTGAATCAGTGTAAATGTATCATGAATCCCCAGTTTTCAAAGGAGCAGGGTTTGAAATAACCACCAATCCGATTTTCTGTACCAGGTCAAAATTGGCTCAGACAAGTGGATTTCTAAATGTCCTTTTCAGCTGGACAAGTTGTTTTTGTCAGCATTAAATTCAGTCGTGGTGGCTTGGAAAGGTTTGATGGCTGTCAGTCTCATACGACCATACATATGGAATGAGGTTTAAATTTTTATTACAATAGATTAAATGTATTGTTTTAGTAATTGTTATTTTCTTTATTGATTTTGTCAGTTTTCATTCGTATTGGAGACAAGTGAATTCAGTTGGGGACAAACAAATTGCTCAAATGAGTTGACCACCTTCCCCCCTCTTGTTTCACACCCTGACAAATATATGCATAACATGCACACAGGAATTCAACATTAAAATAGATTTTAATCTTAACTTATTCACTCATTCATTGGACCTGTCCAAGTCATTGATTTATAAAAGAGTTCATCATTTCTCAGGAGTTGATAAGTTTAAATAAAAGACTAGGTATTCTTCCAGGACTGGCTCTGTGCCGGACTGTCGTTAGCCAATGGCTGTTTTGTACTATGACTACAAAATATTTTCTGAATTTATAAAAATTCTGAGGCAGTGAAAAAATTCAATTGAAATTCAAGTGACATTGGCTACAAAGATTTTTCCATCACTTTCCCCTTGTAGATTCTAATTCTTAAACGGTGCATATTATTGTAAACAAAGTTTGCAAGGGTTAAAGCAAATTTCTTTTAGTTGCTTTGGTTCAAGACTTTTCATTAAATTTTGCCTGGGTTCACTCCTTTACCATCTGGGTCCAATCACAATATCTGTATTGATTATATAGCTGGCTTTGAGGGTTACCTTTGACTAAGACTGTGGAAGAGAAATTGCAGAAAATTGAATTTTACAAAG
The DNA here is from genome assembly GCA_030159075.1 of Atrina japonica. Taxonomy (NCBI): domain Eukaryota; kingdom Metazoa; phylum Mollusca; class Bivalvia; order Pterioida; family Pinnidae; genus Atrina; species Atrina japonica. The sequence continues at coordinate 426,954 of BROG01000429.1, read as the reverse complement.
GAAATAGAAAGTTTAGAAAAAAAATGGCAAAATACTGAAAATAAACAATTCACTAGACTCACATAACTTGAAAAAGACAGAGTCCAAAAGTAAAATATGTAATTGTAAGTCCCATATCGTGGATTATATAATTTTCAGTCCCTGAAAAGTATACTACAAGCAAAGAAACTTCATATGTCTTGGTATTATCATATGAATGTATTAGTATTATTTTTGTTGTTATTCAGGTTTCAGTAAGCGAGAATGGAATGACTCTTGTGTCTGTGGACTCTTCACTGCCTGTGTCAAGATTAGCACTCGTGATAAAAGCAGGTGCAAGATACGAAAATGCAGATGAGCTTGGAATTACACATTTCTTGAGGTCAATTGCCCACTTGGTAAGTTATTTGAAACTATGCATTATTGTTCATGTTTTAGGTATCTACAGTCAAACTTGCATTAAAGGCCACCTCTGTATAAAGGGCACCTGCCTACATATGTAATTAAAATATAACCTATTTTAACTTTTTTTTTATAATGAACAAAGCTCTTTTTATAAGCCACCTGTCTATAATGGCTAATTTTGCCTGTTCCTGTGAGTGGCCTTTATAGACAAGGTTCACCCCATTTAAATGATTGACACATTTGATAATATTCACTCTTACACATAATAGTGTAGCATCATTAGTACATTTAACACTGGTATCTTACATGTAATATATAGATATAATGTAAAATTGCCCCTTGATTTTTCCATACTCAAACCAAGATATTCATGAGAATATAAAAACACACTAAGAAAATTAGATAACATACTAGAACTACCAATTTGGTTATTCTGGTACCTTACTACTTTGGGACTAGTGAATTTGCCATATGACTAGTAAAATTTGTGTCCATAAATTCCAACGGACTATTGAGAAAGCATTTCTAAATCCAACCCCTGACAGGAAATAAATGATTAATAGTACATCTAAAGTGCTCCTTTTGTGGAACATTGATGTACCGTATTTTATGGCCTATAGGTCGATGTGGGGGATAGGTCGAATGGCCGACTTTTGGCAAAAATCCAGGTTTAAGTATTAGATAAGTCGAAGTGGAGGACAGGTCGATGTCGGCAGAGATGGAAACATGAATGGGAGAACACAAAAATGCATCGTTTATGTTTAATAACTGGTGTCAACACGATGGTAGCCTACTAAAATAATCAGAGTGATCGGCCTATTTTATTAATATTAAATAGGAGTGATTAAAAAGCATAGAAGTTGCATTTTATCATATTTAACATCACTTATATTACTCGTGAGTACTGATTATGTATACAAGCATCAACATTATGTTACCTGTCAAATCATCATTAAATTCTTTATGCTGTTTACACAAGCGACCTCAATCCTTGTCTTATTCTTACATTGACCTAAATTATTATGCTGCTGCAATTGTCAAACAATTAAATACTCAAGGTTTAGTGTCAATTTATTTATGTAACACTTTTTCCAAAACTTTCCCAACTTCAAAGACTGCTGCCGCGGGATCCTTATCAGTTTGAAGGTCACGTTCCAGTGAACACAGCTTGTAGTGTCCTGAAAGTCTGAATGAAGACTTCAACTTCACAGTGGGGGTGCCGAGATAAGGGAATCATTCAAAAGTATAAACTGTCCGGTATAAATATATTGTAAACAATGTATTTTTATTACGCAGTTTCTGACACAGTCTTGAATCCCAATGATATTGTAACTTGAAAGATAATTATTTTGTCACTTGATTATGAACACAGTGCATTACGCACACACGAGGTCACATTTAATAGTCCTATTAAGTGTAAATACAAATGAGTGTTTGGAGTAGGCCCCTAGATTATCCTTTGGAAAATTTTATATTACGATGTTAAAATGAGGAATTGCAGATACAAGTTAAATATTTCACTATTTTTTTTAAGATAAGTCGATGCGGTGAATAGGTCGAGGTCACAACTTTGGAGAAAAAAAATATCGACCTATAGGCCATTAAATACGGTACTAATGTTGTATTTTCTTTTTTCAAATATTTATGATTTTCTGTAAAACTCTTATTTTTATTTCAGTCAACACAGGATGCATCATCATTTATGTTAGTAAACACGATTGAACATGCTGGAGGAATTTTGAGGTTGGTACTTGTCGCTTCTGTGCTTACATTGTTTACTGATGTGCCAAAATATAACCCTTCCTACCTCGCCTATTGTCAAGAATTGACAAATCTATTGCATAATTTCTCAGTGTATTTAAAGATTTGAAACTATGTAACTAATATACATATTGTCTTCCTTCACTTGATAAAGGCCAAGTGTTCAAAAATTTGTGAATATTGAGTGTTATACTGTTTTTTGGCATTACTTTAAAATATGTTTTTGTAGTAAGATTTTTTAAATAGCATTTTATAGGTAAGGAAGAGCAGATTTTTGGGCTTTCAGGCATGCAACTGTGCTCCCGAAAATCCTGACATATGAGCCGAGCTTGCTCCTTCATTGCAGGGTTAAATTTCTGTACCAGCAGAAGCTACAGCAATATTTATAGCAATAAAGTATATTCAAAATAAAGCCTTACGCAAATGTGTCATATATTCAGATTAAATCTATTGAAAAAATGCAATTATGTAACAACGTTGGAAATACTTGAAACGATTTACTATTTATTGTCAGTTGGTACAGAAATTGCTTTTTGTTGGATTCCAAGTCATATTGGAATCACTGGCAATACCAAAGCTGACAAAGCCGCGAAGTTATATTGGACTCACTGGTAATACCAAAGCTGACAAAGCCGCCAAGTTAATTACAAATGACATATCTGTTTCAAAAATTCCTTTCAGTGATAATTTAAAATCAATGGGACGCTCAAATACATAATAAATTACATAAAATAAGTCCAAATTTTAGCTGTACACTGTCTGCCCTATTTTATGAACGAAAAGACGACGTCAAATTGACAAGACTGAAGATGGGACATTCAAAACTGACTCATGAATATCTTTTGTTGGGGGAGGATCCACTAGAATGCATTCCGTGTGGATGCCTTTTAACTATTAAACATAATTTAATTGATTGTTTTGATTTTAATCATATGTGTGATAACTTCTATTCAGAAACTAATTTAAAACTTTATTTTAGAATGTCCCTGGTTATGTTATTTTAGTTTTTTTAAAATAGATAAGTTTTTACAACAAACTTTGAAAAATGGTAATGTTTTATCAACCTAGTTAAGTTCTGATTTTATTTGAAATATATGTACAGTAAAACCTGTATATAGGGGCCACCCAAGGGTCCAGAAAATATTGACCTTTATGCAGGTGACCCTTATATACAGTTCAATTTAGTTGAAGTATGCAGTCAAGGGACTTGAAAAAACTGGCCTTTATAAACAGGTAATCCTTATATAGAGGTGGCCACTATAGCAGGTTTTACTGTATTTGTATATAGTATGTTTTATCAACGAAGTCCAATTATGTTTTTGTTGAGACGTCTTTATGTATGTTTATATATTTATTTATATGATTTTCACTTGATATGGTGTTTTATTAGAAAAGGAAAATAACAAAAGTCAGCCCGCCACAATATAACTGAAATATTGTTGAAAGTGGCGTAAAACAATAACTAACTAACAGCATGCAAACTAATCACCCATATATATCCTGTTTTTGTTACAGCTAGATATAACACTGGATCTATTCCTTGTTTTTGCAGAACCTGTTAGAGATCACGTTCTTTCACTGTTGAATTTTTTACTCTCCGTTATTTGTGTTTGTTTACCAGGTTGATCATGCATAAAAAATCTCCAGTTGACTTCAAACTGGAGGTGACCTCGGATCAAATCTAAATCATTCTAGATCAAATCGATTTTTTTTCTTCGTGGTGAAGAAATAAACTAAGCCTGATTTCTCATGTTTAGACCTCAAAATACAATGAAAATTGATATTTGTGACAAAATACTTTTAGATATTTTCATAAATTTCTGATTTTATTGCATTTAAAACCAAACCAAAATTTTGGTACACAGAGTGACAATACACCTTTAAATCTAATTGAATGTACAGGACATGTTTTATTTGCTTACCCTCCATTGATTTCTGTTAAAACAAAACATCTGGAATATTATCTTACTAGCTTTTATCATGTTTTACAGAGTTGAAACAAACAGAGACTATATGATATACAATATTGAATGTCCCAAGAATAATATGTAAGTATTTTCTATGTGTACTCATTTTATTTCGTGCTTCAGTTTGGGCCTGATTCAGAGCAACATATTAAATGTTTGCTGCTTTATATGTACATATGTTTATTTATTCTTGCATAAATTATCAAGATTTCGAAAGTTCACCGTCACTTTTATGTCCTCCCATATCAGTATTGTGAATACATTTTACGTATCTTTTGTAGTCCATTAATAGCTGATTCCCTCAGAGCAGTGAGTTTACAACCAGCATATTTTGACCATGAAATTGCAAAAGTAGGAAGTACTTTGAGTTATGATTTGGCAGTGCAGCGAGAACAACCTACTAGCAGTAAGTAAGCTGAAACACCATCAAACTGTACATGTTTCATATTGCTAATGATGGTGATTTTAATTTACTTCAGATGGACAGTTATGGGGCTTTTTAACTTACATATCCCACAGAACAATTGATCTTACTACACAATGAAAATTTAACCAGCCAATTTGTCTGTAAGGGTTAACAAGCTAAATAACTTGGATTTATCATAATCATTATTTTTGTTGACTTTTTAGCTCACCTGGTTCAAGTGAGCATTTCTGATCACCTTATGTCCATTAGCTTTTGTCCACTTGTTTCTTGCTGTGTATAGGAAGTATAATCATGTAAAGCTGCATAAAGTTTGCGGATGAAAAGGGGTTAGGACCAAACAAGGCTGACATGGCTACATATAAAATGAAAGAGTCAGCAGATATTTTTTATTTAATACATGTATCTCAAAAATTATTAAAGCGAAAAAAAAATGTCACTTTAAAATGAGCGGCTTGCAAAAATCTACCGATATTTATTTTGGTGGAAATTGTTGGGTCGACCCTGTGAGTTATTACCCCATTTTTGTTGATTTTTCATGTTTTTTGACACCTTGAAAAGCATAATAGATACAGTAAAAGTAAAAGAAGCAAAAATGTTCAGCACGCAAAGATTTTATTGTCAGATCGCCCCTTATAAGGAGTTATTTCCACTTTTAGGTGGATTTTTCATGTTTTGTGCTGTTTTTTTTTTTTTTTTTTTTTTTTTTGACGTTATCTTGAAATGTATAATAGACAGAAAGTGGATGAAACAAAAATGTTCAGGGCCGTAATTGTCAGGTCAATGCTTATGGGAGTTATCTCCCTTTAAGTGAAATTCTCATGTTTTGGGCAGTTTTTTCCTATTATTTTGAAAAGTATAATAGATAGAGAGAAAGTGAAAGAAGCATAAGTGTTCAGCATTCGAAGATCTACAAAAAGTCAACAGGACTGAAATTGTCAGGTCGATCCTTATGTGAGTTATTTCCCCTTTTAAGTGGATTTTTAATTTTTTTGGCTGGTTTTTTTTTTACATTATCTTGAAATGTATGATAGATAGAGAGAAAGTGAAATACACAAGATTATTCAGCATGCAAAGAAATAGGGCCAAAATTGCCAGGTCAACCCTTATGGGAGATATTTCCCCTTTTAAGTGGTTTTCTAATGTTTTGGACAGTTTTGTCCTATTATCCTGCAAAATATAATAGATAGGGAGAAAGTGAAAGATGCAAAGATTTACTCTAAAGTCAAAGGGCTGAAATTGTCAAGTTGACCCTTATGGGAGTTATTTCTTCTTTTGAGTGGATTTTTAGGTCACCAGACTCAAAGGCTTATGGTGAACTATTGCAATTGTCTCTTCATCCGTCGTGCGTCATGAACATTTACACATTTTGGTCTACTTCTCTAGAACCAGTGGGCCAGTTTCAACCAAACTTGGTATATAGCATCCCCATGGGAAGCTGCATACAGTTTGCGAATGAAAAGGGACTAGGATCTATAGGGGCCTTAAAAGGGGCCAATAAGTACAAAATTTTGGTACATATCTCATCAACCAATGATAAGATGACTTTCAAATGTTGTATGAATGATTGATAAGTCAGTATCTACAAATTTTGTGAATGAAAATAAAATCTATCGATAAACAGTCCACTAGGGGCGCTGGAATAACATAGGGTACAGTTGTATACAAATGGCTTAATAACTCAAAACTGTTGGCTTTTTTGAATGACCGATTTAGCCTGATAGGAAACTGCAAAAGCCTTCAGCTTTATCATCAGTATAGGTTTGACAGCAAATAAATTTATCACTATCATAGTAAAATGATTGGATCTGTAGCTTGCCTTCCCGTTCACTAGGATAAGTTGTGTTGGCTTTCTGTGAAACTACATTGTGTGATGGTAACTCTTGCTCTGTAGTTAGTGTTGTAATGATTGAGTTGGTTCCCTTTTTAGTTCGCCTATTCGAAGAACAGAAGATCTTTTGTTGTCAGTTTTCATGTCGGCGTCTGCGTTGGCTTCATCCTTATTCTGTGTTAAGCTTTTTGTTTCAGTCCATTGTGGGCACAGTACTGCAGCTACAGCCATGAAACATGCACATTGTCTAGGGTCATTACTCAACAATGCAGGGGGATGCTGGTTGCTGTGACTTAATTTTGGCCCAAATTTTCAGCCTCCTGGACTTAGTCATTTACTATATGAATAGTACTGCGTTAAGCTTTTTGTTTCTGTCCATTGTGGGCAATGTACTGCAGCTACAGCCATGCACATTGTCTAGGGTCATTACCCAACAATGCAGGGGGATGCTGGTTGCTGTGGCCTAATTTTGACAAAATATTACAAGCATAAAACGGGCGAGCTATATGGTCTGCCTTTGAGACCAACTACTTTTTAAATATAGCAAAACCCCATTATACTACCACCATTTGTTCAACACAAATTCGGCATTATAAAGGGGTTTGGCGATAGGTTAAAAGAAATTAAATGAAATTAATTAAAAGGAAAAATTGGAATAGTGGACTTTAAAAATTGTGGGGTAAAGTGAGGTGGCAAATGAGACAAGGGTATTATAAAGAGGTTTTACTGTATTTTAATGTGATTTTGTTTTTAATTAAGTACGATTTTATCAGTTCAGTAAGAGAATCTTGATTGAGCATCACTATGTGAAATTTAAATGATTTTATAATCTTTTTGCAGGAGTATTTGAAGCTTTGCACCAGGCTGCTTTCCGTACCAACCTCGGAAATTCGCTATACTGTCAGGAACACCTGACTGGATCATTTTCTCTAGAAATGGTAATTGACCAAAATAAAAGAGTGCTAAAAGAGCCTTAGTAGTCACCTGTGAATGATCTACATATATTTCACAGAAAATTCAAAATATTATTTAGTAAAATCCACTTTTCATTGCTTAAGTGACAAGTTTGAATGGAAAGAAATATATAAAAAATATTACTGAAAAAAATTAAGGATATCAATTTTTTTCAGACAGGAACTTTACTAAAAACAAATATACACACCGTATTCGACCCATTAAGCGCCCATGTCCCTATAAGTGCCCTCCACCTTTTTTTTTTTTTTACATATGATTGAGAATCTTTTCTACTTGGTTGACAGGGAGGTATTGACCTGAAAAACCGTAGGCAACAGTTTACCTGTAGCCCTCAAGCTACGGAACAGTAATAACTACACGAAACTTTACAACTGTGTCTGTATTATGTCAATTTGACTATTGATTGGTCCCTTTAAGCTCCCACTTATTTTTCTTGATTTTTGTAGCACCCTGGGCACTTAATGGGTCGAATAACATAGCCTTTTTATGGTATTGACATTAAATTGCCTTCCATGATATGCCAATACATCAGGAATACTTTCTACTTTAAAAAGTCAGGAACATCTTTTTTTTTCTGGGTCAGAAAAGTTTGAGGGACTTTTGAAAATTGGTCATTGAAAAAGAAAATCTAAGCAAAATAAGTGAAAAATAAATTATGTTGCAATGTTTTTAATATACTTTTTCGATCTTTATGAGAATCTGTTTTATCACAAAAATATAAATATTAAATTGGTGGATTAGAAGACTTAAGTTTAGGAAGAGAGCGATGAAATAAGGTGGTCATATGCCTATGGATATTTTATCCTAATTTTTGGTAACCCTTGATATTGTTGTGAACCTATCAATGCACTGGACTGCCATGATATGAAGGCATATGGCTCTGCTGTAAGATCATTGTCAAACATTATCCACAATGATATTTTGGGAAAATATTTCCCAGAATTTTCTTGTTTCTGACTAAAGCTTATGTATGTACAGGTTTTATATGGAATTTTCTCCTTGCAGATTCAAGGGTACAAGGAGAGGAATTTCACATCAGACCGAATGGCTCTTGTTGGTATTGGTGTGAATAATGACCTGTTAAAGAACCTTGCAGCAAAATATCCTGCAAAATCTGGAAATTCTGCAGAAACCACACCAGCTAAATACTACGGAGGTACGTATTATGAGGCATATTGGTTTTGCCTGCGTCCGTCCATCACTCCCTTCGATTAAGATTTGGATTAAAGTTTTGTATTTGCCCATCATTCAATGAGTAATGATTTCACATGTTGGGAACCTATATTGATGTACAAGGGCCCAAAGTCACCAAATGTATCCAATATTCCTTCTCAACTTTTAATTCACTATTTTGACTATATAATCATTTGTAAAACTTTTGGTTATATAATCATTTGTAAAACTTTTGGTTTTGATTCATTAGGAAATATATTATTTTTCATCATTAAATTGTAAATTTTTGTGCCTTACCTATGATTTTCCTGTAAAAGATGAGTAAATATGTTGAGTACGGTACTCAAAATTTAAGTTTTGAAGTTTTCTTCAAATGAACAATTTTATTTCTATCATTATTTTCAATTATATGCTGTCAATATACAAACATGTCTAATTACAGAATACATTTTATGTGTTTTTAAGTTAGTTGATCTTGAGTACTGAGTGAATTTGGTGACTTTGGCACCATTACTTTCAGAATGCTTGTTTCTGATGCTATGCTTTGAAATGCCCTTCAGATTCTACAGCATCAAGGGAACACTTTTACCAAAGTAATCTTTACAACAGATAAATTACCAATTATCATTGTTGTTGCTAGTTCATGATTAATGAAGCAGTCTTTGAGAAAGGAGAAAATTTTTAAAATGATAAATTTCAGAAAAGAAGAAATACTTTAATTGATGGGGATATTATAATTACTATGGGACTGGTGCATTTTATGATGTTATTAATTATACTTCAGTACTTGTTGTAGTAAGCAAACACATTGTTATGCATATATGAAATAAATATATATAAAGTTAGATTAATTTGTAACAATGCATCATTGAGTATTTAGTGTATATCAAAAAAGAAAAGGTGATATTAAGAACTGACATCTCTGTTGGATTGTAAAAGTCATCTGACACCAGCAATATACTTTTTGGACAAAACATTAGAAATCAGACTTGACTTTTTTCTGATTTAAAACGGAAATCTAATTTTTTCCTGGTTTTTTCCTGGTCGCTTTCTGACTTTCAACTTGAAATTCCGTTTTTTTTTGTTTTTTTTTCATCTGCAAATCTGTTTCCCGGTAATTGTTCAACTTTGTGTGTCGAAATAACTTGGTTACGAATTTACCTGATACTGCCTTACTTAAACTAGGCCCATATTTCAGGGCAGATTTCGGCCCACCTGATACCTATTTTAGCTTGCAACAAAGACACCAACTAGGCTACTCCTCGGAAGTAGGAAATGCCAAATTCTAGTAATTTTGGCATCAAGTAATATTGGCAGAGTAATTTTGGGGCTTAGTTCAGTTCAGGTATTTTCGACACTTGAACTGGTTATATCCTCAGATTAAGATGAATGAATAAGTACATGTTTCTCATGATGAATATTAACAAATTAAAATCAAGATTTAACAGGTGTCTTTGAAAGTGCATTAAATACTTGCTTTCAAGTGCTGAAATAAATTGGTGCCAAATTTACCCGATTCCAGAAATGCCTTCAACAACATTTGAGGAAAATTTTGTTCACTTGAACAATATAGGGGTTGTTCAAAAGACAATTTCCATCCAACTTTTATCAAGTTGTATTGCCAAATCGGCAAAAGAAAATTATTTCTAAAAAAAAATCAAACATCTGTGGAGTCATTTTAGGTGACAGGAAATGACAAGAAAGCATGATATTGCACCATTTGATCCAGAGCTTCTGAGGGCCTATGTGACTCCCAGACCCCCAGCCTTAAGGTTTTGCAACATGTTTTCCTACTTTTTTCTCATAACCCAAAATCATGTCTGTATAAATACAGTAGAATCTTGTCATCTTAAAATTGTAAACAACTGAAATAAAAAAAAAAATTAGCAAATTCTACATAACTTGAGGATGATCATTTACAAGATACAGCTGTATGTTATGTCAGTATGTATTTGCCTTGCTCATGATCATTTACAAGATACAGCTGTATCATTTACAAGTCAGTATGTATGTATTTGCCTTGCTCATGATCATTTACAAGATACAGCTGTATGTTATGTCAGTATGTATTTGCCTTGCTCATGATCATTTACAAGATACAGCTGTATGTTATGTCAGTATGTATTTGCCTTGCTCATGATCATTTACAAGATACAGCTGTATGTTATGTCAGTATGTATTTGCCATGCTCATGATCATTTACAAGATACAGCTGTATGTTATGTCAGTATGTATTTGCCTTGCTCATGATCATTTACAAGATACAGCTGTATGTTATGTCAGTATGTATTTGCCTTGCTTATGATCATTTACAAGATACAACTGTATGTTATGTCAGTATGTATTTGCCTTGCTTATGATCATTTACAAGATACAGCTGTATGTTATGTCAGTATGTATTTGCCATGCTCATGATCATTTACAAGATAATTTTTTTGTAAAGTGTGTATGTATCCATAATTACAGGTGAACTCAGGGAATTTATGGCCGGTGACCAAACATGTGTCGCCGTGGCAACAGAAGGTCCTAGGTAAGTTTTTGTATAGATAGCAATTGAAATGTTATCATTATCTGAGTCATCGAGATAAGGCCAAATAAAATTGATTTCTTGTTTCTCAGACTGGTGTGCATCATCCCCTGCACCACTCAATTTTTATTGAAAACAAACAAATAAAAATTTCTGTGCCAAAAAAAAAGGTCTGGAAAAAAATCAGATGTTGGTTCCCACATTTTTTGGAAGCCTGACCAGTCAGCGTTTTGGACATCGCCAAAATGGAAACATTGAAACATTTGTTTTCTATGGGGCCTATATATTCATTTTTCATGACACAGAACTTCAAAGAAGGTGCATGATCTGCCATGATTTTCATCCATATAAGATGTGCTGAGAGTGTGTTATTACCATGGACTATCTTAAACATTTATAGCAAGAGTTGCACCTTTGGAGAACTAATCAAGAGATTGCGCGATGGATCACTAGGACCTGGTGACTGGAGCTATCCCTCCAAATTTGTGTATTTGATTTGTTGACCAGCATCAGTTAAAAAGAATGCCAACACTTTAGACAAAAAGATCCACCAGTCATTAATTGTCATTTTATACAAGAAAATGAAAATAGACATGTGTGTTTTAAAATATCAAATTTCTTTTATTCATTTTAGATATTTATCTCATATATTTATCAAGTGAAACAATTTCAAACCATGTGAAGGAGAGAAAAAAAAACGTTCCTCTTGCATCACATTTTTGGAGAGTAAAATGAAAATTAAAGCCATCCTCCCTAATCTTATTTGGAAATATATATATATATATATATATACATGTGTATGTGTATATACAGTGCAATGCAGAGTAAATATATATTGATGATACTATCAAGTACAAAAGTACCATTGTAAATACCAAGGAGATAAAACAGTATTATTTCATAATATTCTCATGAACACCAAATTGTATTGAATGTAGTTATTCCTTGGTCTTTGGTTTTCCGTCACAGAAAATAAGATGTTGAATATTGCTTTTTAAGAAAAAGAACGTCGTTTTAATTGACAGACATATCACTCTGTTTTGTCGATCATAAAATTGACAGTCAAGTCCATGATGCTAGCATGATAAAACTTAAGATTTACTTGCATCTAAATGTTTTACTCAACTTTGGCTAATCCTGAAATCTGATTGGCTGAGCAGGACTTGAGTAAATTCCTAAAATTCTATGTTACATGGTGCTAGACCCTAATGACTTTTCTAAATTCTATTTTTATATTTTCCAGCATGGCAAATAAAGATCTGTATGCTGCAGGAGTCCTACAGATGATAATTGGATCTGGAGCACATGTTAAATGGAATGCTGGCTCATCAGCAAATAGACTTACAAATGCTGTTGCAACAGCCACTGACAATGAATGTTCTGTAAGTATTTCCACAAAATAGTGATGCATCAATTTAGTCATGTCTGTCTGTTATAAATGCTGTCCCCAGAAATTAAAAGTGGTTTTAATAGACAGGTAATCCGTTTGCACAGCTTTATTTGTTAAGGTCTGATAGGACTTAAAGATGGTCCTAAGTTTTAGAAGTTCTCTGAGGATTTTGTGTGTCTATGGATGTGTGACCAGGTAGATAGATAAGAATGTGAACATGCATATTAGTATGGAAATTGTCTCTGGTAAAAAAAAAATATCAGTGGCATTTTTCTTATATTTACTATGCATTGTTCTGAAGTTTTCCAGTCTTCACGGAAAGGTTATTGTCTTGATGACGAATTTTCAATGAATAATACTACCAAACAATATGTGAACATTAGGTACCCCATCTTAGACTATCAGATAGTAAAGTCAAAATTTCATTTTCATGTAATTGTATATTTTTGGTAATTGCTTGATGACTTGACTAAAACTGCATTGACTTCAAAATAATGGTAACAACTGAAAATCCAAGAAAATTTCATTTTTCTACATTTATTTGTATAGTTGACATATAAAGATAAATTACAAAGTGTCTGAAAGTGCTGTAGCTCTTTTTCATCCTGAAAGGTTATTTTTTCAAGGATTTTTTTTTTACAGAAAAAATAAATACAAGTCTATCAAATCATTTTACTTAATATATTTTATCAGATGATAATACTGCAAATCTGGAAATTTTCACAGAAATATTATTTTTTTGCGAAACATTTCTAAATTTATTCATGACATTCTTTATAAAAAAGGTTGTCTTACATACAGTAGTGTTCTGATAAAAAGTCACAATAAAAATCAATTTTCTAAAACTTGTAATTTTCTTTTATATCCATGTGTCTTTCAGTATCAGGTTAGAAAACCAAATGAGAATTTTAATTTCACGAGTGTATGCTATCGCGAAATTATGCGTAAATAAAATTCTTGCAATTATAACAAAATTTACAGTAATTCATATATTCACTGATTTAAGCTCACCTCAACAAAGTTCATGGGGGTCTTCTTATGCTGTTGTCCTGGCAAGGGTGTTGATGTTGGCATTGACGTCCAGTAAAAAAAAATTGATTTAGTTCAAGTTTACTTGCTTCTGCTGATCATAAATCACATAAACATACGTGGCATTTACACAGGGGTGAATAGACAGGTCCTGTACCCTTCCAATAGGGAATTTTACATCGCAACTGGCCAAAGTGGGGGAAATAATTAACTACCAATAGGTCATTTAATTCATTTAAAAATAAAGACGCTAAACTTGTGATTCATTTAGCTTATTAACTGACAACATGGTTTTCATTTGAAGACTTCTGAGTGCAGTTCATACATATACTATATTCTTCTTTTTATTGTTTAATGCTAAATGTGAACAACATGGTGAACATAATTGGGAATTGTTTGCTCAAAATTGGGAAAAAATAACATATTTTGCATTGCTTTTACAGGACCCACATGTTAATGATATTAATTCCTGTCACACCGCATGATTCTTAGAACATGCTGTACTTTAAGATGCTGGATTAATCTTGTATTATTGCAAAGATAACCTGGAGTTCTTTTATTGTCATTGCTGTGGTTACAAAAAGTGGTCAAGTTCAAATTAATTGAAGGGGGTGATGGAATAAAAAATATGTTGGTGATTACTGATAGTTGAATTATGTCATCTTTGTGTTGTTTCTGTGTCTCTATGTTGTTTTGTTTTGTTTTTCAGTTGGTAGGTCTGAATGTCAACTACAGTGACAGTGGTTTGGTTGGATTTTTTGTCAATGGATCAGCCGACCACATAGGAAAGGTCAGTGTCATCTTAATTAATCGGATGATTTGCTAATCTTGCCCACAGATCATGCTGTTTGCTGACCAGTTTACTATAACTATTTTCTTTAAATTCTATTAATTTAAACATACGACCAGACTTGATTTATAGTCAGAAACAATATTTTGTCAAATAATTTGTATGATAAAACAGGATGTAAAGATAATTTTGGAATCGTTAAAACGTTAACAAATCTAGTTATTTCTGGAGTTAGAATGTATCATTTATTGTCAAGGGAGTTTTTTTATAAGCCTTGACTGACATGTAACAGATCATCTCTACTTTTTATTACGTTCACAGGGATTAAAGGCAGCTTTCCAAGAATTTACTAAACTAACAAACGATTTATTGACAGACAAGGATGTTGAAGTTGGAAAGTAAGAATAGCTTTATTTGTACAGTAAAACTTGTATATAAAGACCGCTCAGTGGGAATTACAAAAACAGTCTTGCATGTAAATAATGAAAAAAAAAAAAAATTCAAAATGTTTTATAATTTTAATACATGTAGTCGTATATTTTATGACATTCATATACATGCATGTTTCCATTTTCAGTCTTACTCATTCTCATGCAACACTCATATAATTCTCATATCCAAACATTCTGATTCAGTTTATCTAGATCTTTAATCTTGATATCAAAACTTTGATAAATATATAAAAGTCACGTGCACAAAATAAACATTTAAATTGTAGAATCTTTATTTCATATGTAACAGAAATAAAAAAAAAATTCTAAATGTCTTGAACTCTCAGCTATAGAAAATTACAAAATCAACAAAGCTGTAATTTACTTTCTGTCACAAAATCATTTAAAATATCTTCTCAAAACAGTATATATATATATCTCTACATGTGTGCAAACTATTTTTCCCAATTTGCCACAAATTCACATAAAAATTCCCAATTACGTCGCCAATGGCATTTTCCCAAAATTGTCTGAAAAAGGCCTGGGTTGTCTCTCAAAAAACCTGATGTTTTAAGAATTATTCTTTATTTCTTTGAAAATAGTCTCAAAAGACAGGTAACAATTTTTAAGAGTAACCTCTCAAGATGAGTAGTCGAGATCAGTTTCTTTTTATCTGTGTTCAGTAGACTCATGATAACAAGGATACATTCCAAGACATTATTGATGCAGATAAGACAGAGATGTTTATTATTGCTGTTAGCTCATCTGAGTTTATCTAGTGTAATCTGTTGCTACATACGTCATATAACATACATATCTGAGAACATTTGGCATCGTTATGATTATTTATATTTCTACTGTGCGATGCAAACATGTTCTTGTCATGTTTTCATGTGTTTTTATGCTCTCAACATCTAAACAAGAAATAAATTTCTTATGACACCCCCCCCCCAAAAAACACACACATAGATCAAAGATTTGGGGGGATATGGTATTTTGTCTGTCTGTCCATTTGCAACAATCTGTCAAATAAATTCGAGTTGCATTCCTATAGTTTTAACCAAACATAGAATATGGGAGTATTTTTTTAGGACTTCATTGAGGAGTTTTGCGACTTCAAAGATCATTATGACTCTCAAGTGGCATAATGTTTTTTAAACACAGATTTGCTAAAATACTATCTCCTTTACCTGTTCCTTTACAAAACATGAATCATAAAATAATATTGCAGGCTTCATATCTGTGCATATTTAACTCATTCACCCCGGAGACACATTTGGACTGGTCTGAGTCATTGATTTACAGCAGAGTCCATTGTGTTCCAGGGGTTGATTTGTTAAGAAATGAAGAAAAAACTTTTGATCCAAATCTGTTGCAAGTAGTCGGTCCTGTTCCAAGTAGTTGGCCCTGTTCTAAGTAGTTAGCCCTGTTCCAAGTAGTTGGTCCTGTTCCAAGTAGTTGGCCCTGTTCTAAGTAGTTAGCCCTGTTCCAAGTAGTTGGCCCTGTTCCAAATATTCCTGTAATGTCTGTTGTTTAAAGAAAATTTGGGGGTAAAATTTGCTGGTTCCATAAAACAGCCAATTTGAGAGTATGATGGTAAAAGTTTTCTAATCAGGATGTTTTCATGTCTTTTAACAAATACTTTTCAGATACAAACTTAAAGCGGAAGCATCAATGTATATGGAAAATGGAGGCAATCTTTTAGTAGATTATGGTGACCAAGCTCTACGAACTGGTAAAATTAAGAGTTTAGATGAAGTAATCCAAGCCATTGACCAGGTGAAAACTTCTGATGTTAATAATGTAAGTATTCATTGTTCTGTTACTTAAAAATAAATGTTATAAAGAGGTCTCATTGTGTAAAAATTCAAAATGATTGTCATAATTTGGAAAAATAGAAATAAATGTCTTAATTTGGAAAAATTGAAATGATTATCATAATTTATAAATTGGAAATGATTTTCTGAGTTTTGAAATATTGATAAATTAATAATTGTAAGATGACAAAGGAAAATTGCATTTTATCAATGTAAGAGTCAGTAGGTATGCATAATTGACCTATTGCCAAATGCCCAACATGATGTCACAATTGAATGGTTTGTCAAACACTTACGTGATTATGACATCACAATCGAATAACGTAAAAAAAGTATATGGACAGCCATGTGTCAGACACTAAGTGATAGATCAATTTTTCCCAAGTGGCAAAATAAAGAAACAGTCTTTTTTATGCTTGTAAACCATGAATTATTATCTTGAAGCTGTGCAAATTTATTTTCAGCTAAGAATAAAAAAGAAACTTGCAATCAATTTTGGTAGAAGATTGGAAAAATGAGATTCTTTTTCTGAGAAAACTGTTTTAAACTTAACTCTATAAAATTTTTACTACATTTTCTGAACAATTACGAGACTTTTTAAAATATTTTTGTAGATTGCAAAGAAGATGGTTAGCGGTAAAGTATCCATGGCAACTGTTGGCGACCTTTCTACTGCCCCATACCTGGACCAGGTTTTTAAATAGAAGCAAACGAACACTAGACAACAAATCAACCGTTAATTTTCAGTGATAAGACTAAAACTGTGCTTGTGCCTAGTGCTTAATAGAGATCACAACTTTGGATTTGTTATTTTGTTTTAAGGAAATCATTCATGTCCACATACTGATGATGATTACTAGAATGTGGGCTATATATTTGTGAAATCTGCATTTCAATTGTTGTTTGGAAATGATTGAAAGTATTATTTATAAATATGAGAATGATATTTGTGTTGTCTTATATATTATGTAAACTTACATTAACAGATTTGTTTCTCAGAGTTATACAGGGTTGCAGTAAATGTCATACTTATTTATTATACCTCTAATATATATCTTTACTTCTGATCAGTCAAAAGCGTATCACGTGATCTCAAACATTTCTTCATGTCACCTGAAACATTTATGTCACCCTCTGTGGTGATTTATGTCACCCTCTCGTGCGCAGAAATGGATGCGCGTACAGTTACGTTTTTTTCCTAGTAGGCTATGTGGTAATTTGGTGTAACATCTAGCACATAAAATGTCCGTTTCATATCTCATAAATTACTCGATACAGACTTGAATGGAGTGAAACAACAGACGAAATTAATTATTAGACAGGATTGATACATTGTTGTCAAATATATTTGCTGGAGTCGGCATTGATGGAGGCTTAAGATTAAAAACAACACAAAGAACAATAAAACATATTGATAGTATTAAGTATCAAAGGCACTCTGTCACTTGATACAATCGTTATATACTTACGATGGTCATTTTGTTAGTTAAGTTGAGACAAATATTCATTTCAACCCAAAACAAGGGCAATAATTGTATAATGTTGAAATAAAGAAATTTTGAGCCTGTTTTGTCATTTCTCTTGGCTCACCAATGTGTAGCGCTAACTATTAAAGCAAGGTTTTCACATATCAATCACATCATGGTTGGTTCCTTTATCTTTAGTTCAGAATCATTTAAACTTGACATGAATCATTTGTTGGCAATTGAATCTTGTTCCAATATGTTTATTTTGTTATGAAATTGGACATCTCAAAATCCTCACGAAAATAGAAGGTCAGAGACATTGATTTGAGATAATCATTATTACATTACTATAACCAATCCTTTTCCTGATTGGTCAAATAACTGCAAAGAAGTGATGAGTATAACTATAATGGATAGTTTCTTATTTAGAAAACAAGAGTTGTCAGAAGACAACAAAGCTCGCCAAAATGGGTGTAAATTCTCAAATTAGATATTTGACCTACAGCTGTCAAGTTTTAAGGTCAAAGGACTGGTAAAATTTTGATTCCTTCAGCTCTGGATAAAAATTTTGAAAATATGGTAGGTTAAAGTCTAAGGTCAAGTACACTAGATCAAAAGTCAAGGTACCAAATGAAGGCTCAGATGTGAAATATCAAAGCCCTATCCATCATGGTTTAAAAAATATAGCCAAGGTTAAAGTTTTTGAAAAATAGGTAAAGGTCACTTGGTCAAAAGTCAAGGTACCAAATGAAAGCTCTCATCATAAGGAATCTATATGTGAAATATCAGAGACCAGTCCCTTGTGGACGCCATTGTTGACTTTGGGGGTATGGCATTAGCTCTCCGGACTTTTGTCCTGGAAAGCTAAGTAGTACCAAATTTGGCAGTGACAAAGGAACTGATCAACCTACATAACATGACATCACAAGTCTTTATTGGGACATAAAGTTATTCAAGAGAGAAATTCCACACTATACCTGAGGATTTGTAGATTTGTTTTTATTTTGAATAATATTGTTGTGTTAAGGAATGGTGTTTTCATATTGGCCCTATGATATGTCTGAGGTTTGTATTAATGGACTGAGGATGGCTTTATTGGCCATGGGCATACATCATAAGCAAGCCATAATTCCCTTACTTTTTAAGATCATCAGTATCCAGTCGCTCCCACTTTCTGGAATTGAACTTTAAAATTCTTTCTAAACGCTCAAAGAAAATTTGAAGCAGGCTTCTCAAAAACTGACTGCCATTTTAATATTTCATGATGCCCCTGTTTATTCATAATGGCTATGTAATAATGCCCTGTTTTTCTGTTGTGGACCAGTTTTGCTTTTATAATAAATGTGCAGTATTATACATAATACAATGAACTGATGAACAATCATTTGTAATAAGTAAAAATTGTATCTGTCTATGATAAGATTTCCAAAACGTTGTCATGTTTTGCTGCGATATTTCAAGTGAATAAATAATAGTTGACCAGCAACAGCAGTGTACAAAATAATCAAGGACGGTTTTTGTGACTTACCTCAGCCTTGTCTTGCTTGAGGCAAAAGTAACCTATGAATGGGTACTTAACCCTTCCAACACTACAGACCATAATAGACTGGTCCAAGAATATAGAAAAGAGCATACCATTTTGATACATAGAGGTGAAAGGGTTGGAATATCAGATATCATCATTTGTTGTATAAACATTAAAAACAAAACCATTTTAGGTCACCTAGTGCTGACCTATTGTAGTAATCTGTTGTGCATTGTTAACTTTTGGACATTTCAGACTTTTTCTCAAGAACCAATTTTAACCAAACCAAACAAAACCAAAAGGAATTATATCTATGTAAAGCTTCTTAAAATTTGAGAGTAAAATGGAGCTATACCCCAAAGTAGCTCCAAATAAGGGCCAAAACTTGGTAAATTTTTGACAATATTTATCTAAAGAGCCTGTGGTCAGAATTTTTCAGTAAATAGAAACCTTTTCTTTTAGAAAAAAAATGATAAACTGAATTTTGTGAAAGAGCACCCGTAAAAACTGTACAATGCATGGTCAGCTGCAATATATACACCACATGTAATGACCTTTCATCATAGGTTAAGTATACTTGTGACAGAAACCCCTGTCTCGCACTTGAGTTATAGCCGGTAGTAGGCGACCGTCTTTCACGGAACTTAAATGACTTGCCAGGACACTACAATTACAGTTTTTTCATATGCATTGGATCTAGTACACTGATTTATTCTATCATTTTTTTTCCATTTTAAATCCCTCTCAATATCACGAAACAATATATTTATTATGTCATACCCTTTAAAGTAAAACAAAAGAGTAAATGTACCAGTGGATTCATTAATTTTAGAAATGGGTTCCACCAAAGAAAATTATTATCTGAAGCCTCAAAATGCCGTTTCTAACGTCCAAACAAGGGTCGGTTTTTGATGAAATGCAGTACACACTGACCGCTTAGTTATTCACCCACGTTGGTTTGGCATATCTACCGTTTTGCCACATCGGAATTTCTCTGTCCACATCATAGGGTGCAGACAGGCTTTATATATTATCACTGAACACACTTGTTTATCCGCTCATATACATGAATTTATTCTTCAGCAATGAGGGGAATTCAGCAATCGTAACCCACAAAACAGCAATGGTGGCAGGCAGTCCGGGATTTGCCTTTGCCTGGTGGTGTTTTTTGTTGTTTTTAACAAGCCCCTGGAGATAATTTTCTATGTCTCACAAAGAACATCAAGACCTGATGTGTGTAACCCTGTCTAAATTATTGTATAACTAGGCCTATTGATTGATTTTATTCTTTAGCGACCACAAACTGTAAATGAGATAGCGGCTATCGCGCGGTCCGGGTGTATGCTTATTTCTGTGGAAACGTCGGGTAAAACCAGAGGATTTTATTTGCCCCAGCTGGGACATATAAAATCTTCTGGTTTTACCCAGCGTTTCCACAGAAATTAGGGGTATGCCCTCTCGAAAATTAAAAAAATTCAAAATTTAAAGTTATTCTATATTCCAAACCTGTTTATGTGCATATATAGTCTGATATTGAGGAAGCCCCTCCTCCCAAGACGAGGAAGCTCTCGGATTGAACAGCCTCAACCCATGCAAGAGTTGTCACGGGGTTGGTGTATAGTCCCTGAAAAGTTTAAAATTGACAAGCTAAGACATGCAATTATCTAGCTCGAAGACAACGACGTATTTAAATTTTTTCTAATGCATCATTTTACCGATTTTATTCCACATTAATTGACATTTCAAGTTTCTCTGTAGTTCTATTTTTGCTTTGTCCCGTCATGGAACGATATGGCCAAACCCTTGACCCCTTTCTGGATCCGCCTATAGACATTTAATAAATTTGTATTCAGTCAAATCTATCATATTTGTAATGTTTTATTTACCAGGGGTTACACCAAACTCTCATTTTTAAAGTTATATATTTGCCCCTGATTTTCATAGACCTCGTTGCAGCATCAGAGATCCTAGCCTAAAAGCAAATTGTATTAGAAGTTCATGGGGCAGTAACGGTTCTCTTGTCGCCAACACTCAACCTTTTACTAGAAAATCAAAACAAAATTTATATGTCAATGATGTAAAATATTATGTTTCCAGTTAACTCAAATTCGGAAGTTTTACAAACGAGTGTAAGCTGTAGTCAAAATAATGACATAAAAGTTGAGCTTGAGTATAGAGTGAACTTGGTGACTTCGGCCGCTGAAATGTATAACGAGATGCAGAGACTATTGGGGGAAAGCTGCCAGAATGTTGAAGTGACCATGGTAACTTTGATGACGAAGATGAATGCAGTTCGACAAAACAGTGAAAGAGTAAACATCACTACCTTTTCACACAGAATGCATTTAAATTATTTTATCATTATCCTTATTGTAATGTGTTATGAAATAATACAATGGAACCTTTAATCTAATGCTAAGATGGTGACTATTAAACCTTAATTATGTCACAAATGATCCGATGTGGCAGGGTATTTTCAACATATGAACATTTCATATACAGGGATAAACTGCTTTCTGGCGAGTTATTCACACAGGAATATCGAAAATCTCATTTGATGTCAACGTTTCGCAAATTTTACGGTCTGTATAATATTCTTGTTTGCGATTACTTTGTTTCATTAAATGAAATTTTGATTTACCTGTTCGATAGCGGTTGTTGAGTGTTCTGTACCAGTTGCGACGAGGGTTTGTTCCTCACTGATTTTATTTGAATTTGAATAACTGTAAACTCATGGCTTGTGTGACCGGTCGACAAGGGATGCTTACTCCTCCTTGACACCTGATCCCACCTCTGGATTTCCAGCGGTCCGTGTTTGTATCTGTATCATGGACATCTGAAAATTCATTTCAATTTGAATTAACTGTAGATTAACTAGGTTAAACTGAGCCCAAGCCACAAAAAATTCATAAATGTGATTTTGGCGCAAATAAACACTTTTTCTCAATTAAACTAGGATTTTCCGAGAAAAAACTATGTTTCACGCATTTTTATGTGTGATCTCAGTGAAACCTAGTTTTCCTCCAGTTAATAGGGGTTACCGAAAAAAATAGGTTTAACTATGTATAGATCCAGCGATATATAAAGCTAATATTAGCTTTATATATCGCTGATAGATCTAAAATGTGATGAGTTTGGCGTGTCATATGACTGAACTGAATAATTTTAAATAATTTTCATTAACTACTATACTTGGATCCACCCTTTTCCGAGAAACGAAACACACCCAGATTTCCAGGAATCGCAGTTATATATAGATGATGATATATAACGTATTCACGGGTCTGGTGATCGCCGGGTAAATTACACACGTTACATAACTCGACCCGGTCGTTCAATTTTTTCACCGCAGCGTGAATGGGGGGGTTGCAGGTGTCCAATGACATAGTGTTAAAAATTTGAAAATGCCATAAGAAATTTATCGTTTATATAAAAATATGGGTATCGAGCGATTATCCGAGTTACCAACAGAGATGTTTATTACGACTGACGATATACTGAAAGAGGAGGGTCTTTTATCGGACGACGACGAGCTACATGAGATGGAACCAACCTCGGAAGACGAGAGGATCCCCTCGGTGGTTGACATTTTATCGGGAGGGTATGAATGGGTGCTTGAGGAGGAGAAACTGGCGTTCGAGGAATATTGGAGGAAGATAGGGGAGGAATGGGAGCGTGAAAACGCCGTGGAAGAGGCCATGGCAGAGTATGAGAGATCCTTACCTCCTCGTGACCCGAATGAGCCGCTGCATTTTATCGACCTGAGTATGGGAGACGACGTGGAGGAGGAGGAGGTGCGTCAAATCCACATACCAACCGAAGAGCAACGAGCCTGGGCTCGCGCCGAAGAAAAGCATTCGAGAGACTTGCCGTATTACCGGGATGTGATAAGGGTGAAGAATAATTTGTAATAGCATAAGAATTTTCTGCATATAATAAAAATGTCCTTACAGCGAATGTTCCGCAGCATCGGGGTGGAGGCGAACGACGAGACGACGTGTCAGATGCCCGTACACACCAGAAGGATTCGCGATTCTCCGTGTCCTCACAAGATCGTTCCGAATTCGATCTTTTGTACCCTTCACCACAATTACATGAAGAAACGCGATTTCAGTCCCTTGAAATTTTGCGACTCGTGCGGTAGATGGATGTTCGACTCCACTCCTCACACCGCCTGTCACTCCTGCGATAACGGAAGACAGCGAGGTCATTATTATTATATAAAGTATAGAGGGCCCCCCTCAACGCGCGGAAGACCCCGAAAGTACTAAAATTTACATTTTACAAAAAATATAAATTATTGCATAAACTTGTACCGACTTGTGTCGGTTGTTCCGTCCGCAAGATCAGTTTGGAGTGTTTGTGCTGCGACAGCTCGTGCTTGAGACGTCGTTTTTCCGCGTCGTCGGGGATGACGTCGTTCTCGTCCAGACATTCGTTGTAGCTAAATTTGTCCTTGGTATAGAAGAGCGCGACCCACTTGACCTGCGTGCGAAAATCTTTGGACGCGCTATTATATCTCTGCGTCAATACCCACACGGACTGGTTGGCGTGTCTCCCCGAAAACGCCAACATGGACAGGGCGTCCGCTTTCTTTTTTATCTGCCTCGTGGCCGAACAGTCGTCTATGATGTACAGCGTGGACGTCCCCCCTTGTATTTGTCGTAAAAGAGTCGCAACAGGTCCTGCAATTTCTCCTCCCCCGTTTTCGACACGGGATTGACGATGACGACGCGTTTGTCTTTAGGATGTTTTATATCTTCGCCTATCCATTCTCTCGATTTATACGCCTTGTTGAAATCGATCGAGGGGCACAAGATCACGACGTGCTCGAAGAAATCTTTGTACTCGTCTTCCAACAGATCGAGGACAAACTCCGTCTTCCCGCAACCGGTGGCACCTACGATCATGGCGGAATGAGGTTGTTGAATGTACATTTTTTAATGACTTCAAATTTTTTAAGATATAACGCTCGCGAAACGGCCGTTCGACATGTTGATCTGTCCGTCTTTGACGACGAAAATGTAAACGTCCAAGGGATCGGTATCGATTTCGGGAGTTTTCTCGATTCGGACGTCGACGCCTTGGCTGATGTTTTGAAGCTTACGACCCGTGCCGTGGAGATGATTTTCGGGTGTCGTGCGTAAGTCTAACCAGAGGGCGTAATGATCTTTGAGATATTTTCCCAGAGTCACTTCACTCAGGTTGAGTTCCTTGGCGACTGATTCTGTGATGTTTTCGCGATTCAGGGAAGCCGAGAAAAACTTTTTAATTTCGCCGAATTGGTGATGAGGTTTCATTCCGGCGGAGAAGAGTTGGTTCGGTTGTCCCTCGATGGTTATCTCCACGTGGGTGATTCTCGGATTATAAAATTTTTCCGGATCTTTTATAGAAATATCCTTGAAGAGAAACAGAATGTCCGAGAGAGAATGTGCGGGGGTGTTGATTCAATAAGTGCGGGAGGCTTCGGATTTACTCATCGTCGTTTTGAGATATCGCAATATTTTGTTGAAGTAATAGACGTGGTCTCCCGCATACCTCTGTCTGATGCTGCGAGCGAGACTGGCGTCGGTAATTTTTTCGAATTCCAAAGTGATGTTGGTCGCCTTATAACTAAGCGTTTTATCGACATCGCCAGGGTCCGGCGAGACGACGTGTATGGCATCGTTAGATGTCAGCATGTATTCCAATCTATCGTGCAATCCCGCTTGATAAAAGGGTTCGCTCGTTTCCAAGATTTCGAAATCCAATGGAATACAAAATCGATTGCCGTACGCCGCGGCAATTTCGTAGTGTTCGTTGGTGTCGCGAGGTATTTTATAGCTGGTGGGTTTCGCCCTTATTTTATTTAGATTGTCATTCTGTATTCCCTGATAGGCCATGTTACGTCGTTCTACTTTCCAAAGATCGTTATAGACTAAAAATTTATCGGCATCGTCGATGGTTTGAACGGTATTTCCCGAAATCTTCACCTCGATTTTTTTGACGATGTTACGCCCCAGATTATTATAAACACCCGCCTTAGAGAGATCGCCACCCTCCACGCCGATTTCCATATCGAAGCATAGTTTCGTAGTTCTGGGGACGATGACGTCATTGTCGCTCAAACTGGGAAAACGAATCGTCAACGTTTGGTTTTCTTCGATACTCGAGGGATTATGGGAATTGGTGACCGTTTGGCGAACGCCCTTCACACCGAAGGGAGTACGCAATCTTCTATCGGGATCGAGAATGTGTCCGTAATGCATCATCTTTTTATTTTATGCGATAAATTTTTTTAACTCGTTTTAAAAATGGACGACATAGAAATGACTGATAATCCCAATAACGAGGTTTATGACGACGACGATGTTCAAGAAACATCGTTAAACGACGGCACCACCGGTGATACGTCTTTCGTCGATAATAGGGAAGGACCTAGATGGATCAGTGGAGAAGATGTGCCACCCGGAATAGAGGCTCATGACTTAGCGTCCGGCAAAGATACTGCGGTATTAGTGGAGAAATGGAAAAGTGAAAGATCTAAATTTGGTATTAAAGCGTCTTACGAATTTAAATCATCGAAACAAGGTGATTTATGGGTAAAATGGGCGAACGAATGGATAAAATTAACGCGTGAAGATGGGAAAGGTTTTTATGCGGACTCGCATTTTAAGAGTAAGGGTGTTATTTTTCGTAGAGCATTGGGTATGATGGAGGAACTTCCTGTAAAAGAAATCGAAGAAGTAGAATTTCATCTTAATGACATAGAGAGGTCATTTTTAGAAGACGACGAAACGCAACCAAAACAGTTAGACAACGGCATGACAAAACTATCGGATAGTATACACGCCCTCGTCGATGCATCGACGCAAGCGGACGTACTACCCATGAGAGAACTGTTGGGTTTAGATAAAAGTTTACAAACCATTCGCGGTTCATTACGCGTTCAAGAATCCAAAAAAGTAGAATTGGAACACACGTTGTCGCAGTGGAAAGAAGACCTCGAAAACAATCCGGGTGACAGAGAACGCATCGAGAGAGAGATAACCAAAACCCAAAACGAAATAGATGTTGTGAACGAAAGTCTCGACATCCTAAAAGGAAACTTAAAATCGCAATTGACTACCATAAAAGAGTCGGTCAAGAGGTTACTCGACGACAATCTCCCCTTGAGAGAAAGAATCGCCACTCTGTTCAAAGAACAGGGCATCACCATCTTTAGCGTCTTGACCGCCATCGGTATGGCGGTGGGATTCTTAGTCGAATTACTCCTTCCGGGAACGACGGCGACAATACCCTCACCGCCGTCGCCTCCTCCCAACAAAGAGGGTGGATTACAGGAATGGCTCAAGAAACAGCTAGACGCGGTCGGAAAACTGCTCGCGAGATTGGCTGCCAAATTCGGCGAGGCGTTACCGGGTATATTGGGTTCCATCCTTTCCTGGATCTTGTCGACGCTCGGCAACACCGCCGTATGGTTGGGCGAACATCTGTGGGTGTTGGGCATGCTCGTCGTCGGTTGGTTGTTAACGAAACTTGACGAAGAGAAGAAAAGAAAATAACGATAGGGCGAGAACGGCCGTCTTTTGACTTTCGTGTTCGTCTTGCGGCGGGGGCGTGATCTGTATAGGGGGCGGTGGTTTGATCTGTATGGGATGTGGTTTGATCTGTATAGGTGGTTGGGCGAACGTTTTCGCGTTGAGGTCGACGTTTGTCCCCGGTTTTGTGGTTTCGGGCGCGATCAAGATTTCGTTATTATAATCGGCGATGTTGGCACCGATTTTCAGCTCCATGTTGCTGGGCAGCATGTAAAGTCCCGGATGGATGACAAAGTCGAGTTTGGAATTTGCATATCTTAGACAATTTTCGTAGCGAGAAATGTCGGCGGGTAGATCGAGCGGTCTGTTGATCGCATCCTCGACGTTGACCAAAAATTGTTTCTGGGCGTCGAGCGAGGTGGCGCCGGCGTCCACGATCGAGGCTCTGGTTTGACCTTGTGAACCCAAGACCGCCCAGGCGAAAACTCGAATGGACGCGTCCAATCTGGCCAGACCCGGAAGCGTGAATCCATCCGACCGGTTCGCGATGAACGTGGACCACTTCGTGTTATACGTTCCGAAGATGGTCCCCTTGATTTTCCAGTCCGTGTCGACCGGCACCCCGAATTCGCGACAGATCCGTTGGTACGCCGAAGCGTCGACGTTGTTCGTGTAGTGCTCGAAATCGGAATCGCTGGGCAAGGGGACCGATATTTCCTTCAAGATCCTTCTGATTTGATAGTAAACGTGAAACCGAAAGAACGATGTCGACAGTTTGTCGTTTCCCATTCCCAACGTCACACCGCATCCGGTCGTGGCGCACCACACCGCAAAATTTAACTGGTTCTGCCAGAACCCTCCCGTCACGGAATGCTGATACCACCGGCGCAACATGGTGTAATATTTGGAAGTTATGTCTTCGAAGACGTCCGGGTTGTTATACTTGACGAAGATGTTCTTGAACGACTCGCGAAACTTTTTAGTCGCATTGACGTAGACGTCGAAAGACGACAAATCCAAATCCTCCCTGTATTCGTAAACGTTCATCTTTTATTAAAAAAATAAAATTGTTATAAAAAAACATGTTTCATCTCGTGACGAAAATCGGTGAACCCGTGAAACTATCTCGATACAACGACAACACGAACGAAAGTTCGTCCAGTGGTGCGTAGGAGCGTAAAGTTCGTCCATTTTTGGAACGGTCTGTACAACATAAAAAAAGACGTCGAGATACAACACGCCACAAGGTAGAGAGAGACCGAGAATGCGTGGGCGTAAAGTTCGTCCAAACGTGTACAACGCCGGATCGTACACGTTCAAAGACATTCAAAGACATACAACGAATTCTCAATAAATATCTCGAGAAAATAGTATTGGACAAAACCACGATGATGGTAAGACTCGACGGTAAAGCATCTAATTTGCTACAGCTTCCGCCGGAACTCACCAAGATTCTCGGAATCGGCGAAAAAGTTTCTCTCGTCGGGACCATCTACCCGACCAATAGCATCAACCTGCAACCTGTGGAACTACTCAACGTTCATCTCGAAGAACTTGCCGAGGGAGACACGTTGAAAGACGGGAGGTCGAACGGCGTCGTCAAATCCATGCCGTGCCGCAACGTGAAATTTTCCGAGTTGTACGTCGAAAACGTAGAACGCCCCGTTTTCGTAAAGCTGAAACCCGATCGCATCACGGAATTAACGATACACCTAAAAGACGAGAACGGACACCTCGTCGACAATCACGTGCTCTTAGAGTTTAAGAAAATTAGTTTTAAATAATAAAAAGAGATGTCTAGATCGGGATTCTATTACGACGACTTGGAAAGAGAAGAACTCTTGGAAGACATTAAAGAAGAGGTCAACATGTTGACCAAAAACCGTCGCATCATGAATACGTTCCAATTCGACGTGAATAAAAACGGAAGAATCAGACCGTCGCTGGGCATAACGATGTTGTTCGACGGTCACGTCTTTCGTGTCGGACTCTTGGGAGAACTGGACGTGACGCTCATCTTGAACGAGGCCTTTCAAACGAAAACCGGCGACGTCGTCACGTTGAATCCTCCGTTGCGGGTGACGTCGGGAGACGTTCTAAATTTCGGTGTGAATAAGGGGTCGAAATCGGGGACCGTCAACGGCGTCGTCGTATTAGACATATAAAAAATTTTCGCGTATAAAAAAAGGGATGAGTAAAAACATATATCCACCGTTAGAACCAATAGAAAGCGATCCGCAACAATATCGTTTAAAGCGAATCGGCGAGATCGAACAGACGTTTCGTCGAGAGATAGAAACGCGGAAGAGCGTCCATAAAAAGTATAAGCGAATAGTGAACACCGCAGACGGCGTCGACGCGGCTCTCATATCGGGAAGCGTGGTCGGAGGAGGACTCGGTTTTCTCATTCCCATCGCGGGATTGCCTCTCCAAATTATAGCCTTGACCGTAGGTTCGGTGGGGTTGGCCATGAAAGGGATAAGACGATTACTGCTGAAAAAAATCGGAAAAACACCTCAAGATCACCAAACTCGCGGAGAGTAAACTTAATTCGATATCGGATCTGGTGAGTCGAGCTCTCGAGGACGGAAAGATCTCGGACGAAGAATTTGCCACCGTGTCCCACCAGTTGACCAAGTATCGCGAGATGAAGGACAAAGTCTATGCTGACAAACTCTATTCTACCCACAGTTTCATAAAAAAGGAGTCGGGCAAAGAGACGGAGGACTTGCGCAAGCAGCTCCAAGACCTCGTAAACAAATCCACTTCGCGTTAACCGTAGATTTTTAAGACAACACTATATTTTAAAAATCGTCGGGTTTTTTTTTCTTGGGACGTCCGCGTCTTCTTCTCTCGGACCGTTTATGCGTCTTGTGCCACTCGTCTGCGCGTTCTTTTCCGCCGCACGTATAACACGTTTCGTATTTAGTACTATTGGCCATCCATTTTCGACAAGAGGTGCAATATTTCAACGTATCGATACCTCGCTCTTTCACGTAGTTGTGATGAATGCTACAAAACAACGAGTTCGCGACGACCGGATGTGTACACGGGTAGTTTCTACGCATGCGCTGCATTTGACACGTTAGTTCGTCTTCGTGCCAATACACCAAGACTTGGTCGTTCAACTGTACACACGGTATGTCGTCCCCCTTTAACATCTGTTTTACTCCGCGTTCGGTAAACGCCTTGTCCAGTAAAATATATATTTTTTATTTATATATATATTTTAAGCCATTTAACAATTTTTTAACGTTAAGAAATGAGACGTTTTACCGAGATAGTATTGTTCGTGTTGTTGTCGTTTATCGTTTTTTGGTTTTTTATAATATTATCCGCGATATTATATATTTTACGTTTAGAACGTTATCACAGAACGGAAAAATGGATAAGAAAAATTTTACGATCCTTTTGAAAAAAATAAAATTGACTTAAAGAAAATTTTTTCGTTATAAAAAGAAAACATGGCATTTGTGACAATTGAAAACTTTGACGTAGACAATTTAAGAATCGGAAAAACCATTATGTGGCTACGAAACCGGTTCGTTATCAGAAAGTTTACATCGCGTACAAGTATTCGGACGGTGTGAAACCGTTGGTTATACGCACTCCGAAAACGTCCGGATTGTGGGAAAATAAGGACACTTCTACCGAAAAGTTACGCGATTATTCTATGAATTTTAAATGTGAAAAAGAGTTTGCCGACATGTTGGAAAAAATTACGACGTTCTTAAGAACGGAAATAGAGAAACTCGCAAAGGAACTGAGGTCGAAAATCCCCCATCGATATCAACGATATAACTATTGTCAAAAAAAATAAAAGCGGAAACCTTGTTATATACCCGAAAGTGAAAATCGATAAAGATAAAAAAACAAAACCTATTTTTTATAGAAAGAGAACAGATGACGACCCGAAAGATAAAAACCGACTCGTCGAAACCGATCCGCTCAGTTACTCGAAAAAACGATGTTTGGCAATTGGGCCTTTACATATAGAAAGCGTTTATGTCAGCAATACCGTCGTATCCGTACAAAACATTTTAGACCAGGTCATTGTCGTCAAAACGTTAGACGTTGCTCCTCTACCGGCTTTGACCGAGTGTCAAGAAGACTTGGACTTGGATTCCGATACAGAATAAAAATGTGATACAGACTTATTTTGTAAAAATATTTTTTTACAAAATATAAAAAAAATGTATCTCTATTAAAAACATGAATGCGGACGAGGTATTAGCGGAACCCCGCCAAAGATATATCACCCAAAGACAGATTGTCGACCATCGTCGCTTCCGGCCGTGCGCGTCATTTTCTAGGAAAAGACGTCACGCCTTCCGAATTGGAAAAGATGAACGACAAGGAGGTCGAAACCCTGAGTCGTCTGTTACACGCTCGACATGCGCTTGGCCAAATCGATAGCAAATTCCCTCATCAGTCTGTATTCACAAGGTCTTAAATATTTTTTCGACATCAAAGACGAACCCAAACTGATCGAGGACTTGAACGAAGACCCCTTCTTGGACGCGGCCATAGGCGAAGTGTGTTGTAGTTTATATTACAAATACGGTGCGTATTTAGCACCTCTCAGTATAGCCGCCACGACTAGCAGCCACATTGTCAGATTTAAAAAATCTGACGTTATAGAAAAAGAGAATGAATCCGGAGGAATTAATAGGGAAGAAGAATCCAAAACGTCAGGAAGCGGGGAAGAAGGGTGCCCAACGTAGATGGAATAGCAATGCTATTGGCAACGATGGCAATGCTATTGGCAACGATGGCAATGCTATTGACAACGATGGCAATGCTATTGGCAACGATGGCAATGCTATTAGCAACGATAGCTGGAAATGGCTAGCGGGTGGACTCGCGGTTGTTGTTGGATTTCTGGTCTACATAAAAACAGAACCCCAAGTAATTTCACCAGAACCAAAAGTAATGCCGCCCAAAGTAATTCAACGCGGCGCTCATGAAATGTTATAAATAATTTTCTCTCGTATTAAAAAAAGGATGGTGACACTGCAAAAATTCGACGAGGCCAAACTGAGCCTAGGAGACATCCGCACGAGAACAAAACCCGTGCCCCATCAAAAAATACCAATTCTTTATAAGGGTAAAAGACTCGTCATAAGGACTCCCCCAATGACCATGTGTGGTATGTGGGAAAATCAGCAAATGGCTGCCCTGGAGGGATATTGCTTGGCACTTATGCCGAACAAGAAAACGACTCTCGCGCTGGAAAGGATCATGAAGTACATCCGAATGAAAGCCGAGGTATACCCTCAGAAGCAAATAGAAGACCTCCAGTACCTCACCTTTCTGAACTATAGCAATTGGTATGAGCATACTGCCATCTTCCCCGATGTGTATTGGGATCCCATTCACGGGATCACGTCGAGATTCTTCACGGTGAACCCCTCCGACGAGAGGTACGTGCCCGTCGAGAATATTCTTTACTATATTAAGAAGGATTGCAAGGTAATCTGTGACCTGGTAATCAAGGAAATATACATCGACGACGAGTGCCCATCCATTCAGTGCAAGGTGAGCAACGTCTTCGTGACGAAGGAACCCGACGGGATGATCTCCCTCATCGACTCCGACTCAGAGTCCGACAGCGGCGGCATGTCCTACGTGCAGCAATCCATTCAGTACAAGGTGAGCAACGTCTCCGTGACGGAGGAACCCTGCGTGGAGGACTCTGACAGCGACAGCGACTAGACAAAAAAAATTTTAAACAATATATTGTTGTTGGATTTCTGGTCTACAAGAAAACAGAACCCCAAGTAATTTCACCAGAACCAAAAGTAATTCAACGCGGCGCTCATGAAATGTTATAAATAATTTTCTCTCGTATCAAAAAAGAATGTGCGAAACAATTTCGGTCAGAACCGCCGTCGATATGGCAGTGTTCATATCAATGGGAATAATGACGATATCTGGAATGGTTAACGATAGGGTTATATACGTTGACGTTCCTATCAGCAACGATGACGATGACGTTACTGATAGCAACGATGACTAACGATTACATCCTTATAAATAATTTTCTCTCGTATTAAAAAAAAAGGATGTGCGAAAGAATTTCGGTCATAACCGCCGTCGATATGGCGTTCTTAATATCAATGGGAATAATGACGACGGCAACGATATTACAAAGGATATCTGGAATGATTAACGATAACGGAGCTATCAGTGTTACTATCAATGGGAATTATGACGATGACGATGCTATCATTGTTAAGATCAATGGGAATAATGACAATGACATGGCAGAAGTGTCCGTCGCTATCGAAAAGATGTACGAAAGACGTTTAAGATACGAAAGACGTTGTTCGATGACACCCCTGAAATGCTATAAATAATTTTCTCTCGTATGAAAAAAGGATGAGTGAAAAAGATTTGGTCAACACCGTGTATCACGCAGCCCTCAATACGGGATTTGCCATCGGATACGCGCAACTTTCCAATAAATTCTTAAAGATGCCGACGCCCAAGATGGATTTCAACCCGAAGGACTTTGGGATGATCCTCGTCGAATTTGCTCTCGCCAATTACACCAAGGACATGTTGGTCAAGAAGGGAATCATCCCCGCCGATATCATGAAATAAAATAAAACCGTCCCTATTAAAAAATGGCAACGATCGCGATGATGGTAGGCGGTGCATTGGTCAACGCCCTGGCGTTTTCCGGATCGCAAATTTTATTTTCGAATCACGACGAGCAAAAGAGACACGACGAGGCGATGGAAAAACTGAACAAGGCCAGAGACGAATGGAATACGAACGCATGAAACGATTAGATTTTTTAAACGAGAGACTGAAAAAAGAAGGACACGCGCTGTACACCTACAAAGAAGTGGACGCCGCCATGTCACTCTACTCGCAGACGATAGGCGAAGAGGAGATGTCTCCCGAACCGACGTTGAGCGATTTCTATCAACCCTCCGAAGAGCAAAAAGATAAAGAAATCCTCTTCGTGTTGATCGGAACGGGACTCGTGTTCTATGGTGTAAAACAATATGTCGCCTAAAGTAAAATGGAAGAGATCTATTACAAAAACTATTGGAAAGGAAAGGAGGCCATCAAGAAATTGGCCAAGGCGGCTAACGTCGACGAAAGGGAGGCGTTCGAATTCCTGAAAAAACAAGACGTGTGGCAAATCTATCTGCCCGCCCCCAAGAAAATCGTGCGACCCCGATTCGAAAACGCGAAAGAAAACGACACTCACCAGGCCGATCTGTTGTTTTTACCACACGATAAGGTGGGTGGGAAAACGTACAAATACGCGTTGACGTTGGTCGACGTGGGCACTCGTCACAAAGAAGCGGAACCGTTGACGAGCAAAGACAGTAAAGAAGTGGCCGACGCTTTCGAAAAGATTTACGAAAGACGTTTAACGTTTCCGAAGGTACTACAGGTCGATCCCGGTCGCGAATTCATGGGCGCCGTCTCCAAACTCATGGCTAGACACGACGCGAGAATAAGAAGGGGAAGAGTCGACGTTCATCGCGACCAAGCCATCGTCGAACGATTTAATAGAACGTTGGGTGAACAGTTGTTTAGCTATCAATACGATCAAGAGATGAAATCTAAGGACAGAAACAGAGAATGGGTGAAGCGGTTACAGGAAGTCGTAAAAACGATCAACGAAGAGACCAACCCTCCCGAAAAGGTAGAACCCGTCGATAAAGTTCAACCACCCATCAACCCCTTTTCGAAAGTAAGATATCTGTATCAACCGGGAGAATTGGAAGGCGGTAAAAAAAGGGCCACCGACCCCATCTGGAGCGTCGATAAACACGACATAGACAGACATTTTAGAATGCAGGGCATCGACATGTATTATCTCCGGGAACCGGCACCTCAAAGAACGTTCGTCAGAGAGGAATTGTTGGTCGTCGATTAAAGAATTTATTAATACATTTATTAATAAATTTTAATACCCGTAGGGAAGCGTTTCGTACTCTTCCGTCATTACCCGTTTATCGTAACACAACGTAAACTCTTTCTCCTGGTATCGATTCACTATTCGTTTGGTTTTGGAATCTCTCGTGATGGCGTTTTCTCGGACGGTCGTAATCCTCTGACGCGTTTCTTTGACGACGTCGGTCATCGTGTCTCGGTTGATGTAAAGAGAATTTTCGTAATTCAGACTAAACCCCTTGACCTTACACACCTTTTTACCCGCGTTCGTTTCGTACGAATAAGATTTGGGTCCGGTGGCACACCACGACGTTATAAAATCGCCGCTTAATTCGTCCGTCAAATCACCCAAGTTATCGCCCGTGTCGATCGAGACCCCGTCGTCGCGATCGACGTACCACACGCTATCGGTGTCAAATCCCAAAACCCTATCGTCGAGTTTGTCCAACACGTCGTATAACATGGTTCTGGCGTGCGCCGTTGTATAACACGCTATGAAGATGTTGACATCCTTGCCCTTGTCGACGAATTGTCCCTTTAAATCGTAAGACATCTGGACCATGTCGTCGTTGATAAACTGAATGTTGAGATTGTCTATCGTGTCGTCCAGCAAATAGGGTATAGAATTCTTTCGGTTCGTTAACGTATTTAGTTTGTTTCATGTTGACCCTTTGACCGAATTTACCCCAGAGAGAGTTGAGACATAATTTAGAGATTGCGCGCATGCCCGGATTATACTCTATTTTACCCAAGTCGATACCTAATCGTTCTTTGACCATTTTTTATACCGTTCTTCCGATTCGTAAGGGGTGCCGGGACCGACCTTTAATTCGGAACTTTCCATCTTGGTTTTTAATTAAGTTCTTCACGTATTCTTTGAAGAGGTCCGTGTCCTCGCTGGTGTAAAGAAAATCCCAAACTTCGTAAATTTTCTCTATCTCGTAACCCTTATCCAAGGCCTTGAATAGCTCGGGAGTACACCACGTCCCCTCAAAAGACCTCTGTTCGTCGGCGTGTTCGCACGTCGTCTGCACCCGTAATTCGGCACACGTCTTACACAGCGGGAACAAGAGTTTTTCGGCCTTTCCGCATTTCATTTTGACGGGTAAGACGGGATGATATAATTTCCGGGGCGGTACGACTTTACATTTTATGAACCCCAACCAATTTCGATCGACGCGTTCGGGATTATATATTTTAGTGGGATGTCCGACCGGGTAGGTCTTATAAAACTGGACCGTCGGATACAAACTAACAAAGTCGACGTATCGACCCTTTTCTTTACCGTCGAAAGCGTATATTAACTTGGTCACGTTTGTTCTACCGCCGAAAAAGGCATCTCGGGGATTCAACGGCGTTGCGATCTCTTTATTTTTTATACCTTTTGTATCGCATTCCCAGGCCTCGATTAACGCGTAACCGGCACGCCTTATCTTCTCGTTTTTCGCGTCGGTTCGTTTTCTGAGCGTTTCCATGTCTAGTTGGTTCTTGTTATTGACGGTGTCTCGCGCGTAACACTTTTCGCACCCGTGCCAGAAACAACCTTGAAATTCGTAAACCGTCCTCGCGTCTTCGCAATACCCATCGACTTTACCGATGTCGGGTAGATTCACCTCGCCGCCGTTCAACGCGTGTCGAACGACGACGTCGTCTCTCTCGGCCACGTGATCCAGCTAAGAAATGGATTTCGCGCTGTACGTTTCGTGAGTGACGTTATCGTTATGGACGGCTGTCGTTTTTTCGGGCATGTAATTGCTTCTATAAACGGTCATGCACACGGACGCTATCGTCACGTACTGTAGCGGATCTATATTTTCCAGCTCGATAAAGTCTTCCCTGAATTTCAACATGGACCGCCGTAATATGTCGACGTCGGACGTGCAGTAGTCCCTCAATTCTTTCTGGAAATCAAACACGTCGTTCTTTCGCGCGTCGTACCATGCTAAAAACTCTTTCCTATTGCGAACGCTCATATAATCGGAGCCGTAGTGTTTTTTGCTAGGTAACGTTCCCACGTGATTTTGGTGACACGGCTTGTTGAAATAATGCGGAAAATAACCCTTTTTGAGTTCGGTCAGACCAAACGTTTTCGGAAACTCTGCCAGAGCAGATTGGACAAAATTTATGGAATCGATAAAGCGAACGGTTCCGACTTCCATGTACATGATATTCGTACCGTTGTAAATGCAATAGGGTTTAACGTTATGTTCCACGAAATATTTTAACAAAAACTGCGCGTCGTATGCTTTCGCATTGTGTGCTATGAACGTGCCCTTTTTGTCCAAAACAAACTCGCAAAAAGCGTCTACCGTAGAAAATTCGTGTTGTCGGCCGTTAAACTCTTGACACACGATTAGATTCGGTATGTGAACGCCGGTGTCTTGCGTCGCTTCTATGTCGTAAAAATAATAATTCGTCGTTCGCGTTTTACAACTGTAACATTGTTTCTCGTCCGTACACTCTGACGATCTGCACTTTCCACCCTTACATCGTTTCTTGATCATGAAACACTTGTGTCGTCATGTCGACATGTTGTTTACAATTCGGGCATTCGGAACGGCCACATATATGGTTTTCCAAGTCTTTGACCACTCGTTCACACTCTAAACATTTCTGAACGATTAAACAAACCATGTCCGTTTCGCCGTCTCTCGTGCCTCTGACGCGTTTATGTTCCTTAAAACATTCTTCGCCGAAAAACGTTCTGTTACAATCGTCGCACACTTTCCTTTCACCACCCGGGCAATTATAACCGAAGCACGATAAACACTTTTCAGGACATCTGTGACGATCTCGTTTATAGTACGATTTTTTACAAGTATGACAGTAATATCTTTTACCCAAAAATCCCGTCATGGTCGTGATCACGTCGAAGTGATTTTTATTCTTTTACAGATATATCGCGTCGTCGTCGCTTCCTTCGGTCGTATAGATGATCTCGTTGAACTGATCACCGTCCACTATGTTGATCTGCACGTCCAAGTGATCAGCAAACTCTTTCACGTCTTCTAAGGTACAACCGTGATCCCGGACGGGAACTCCCGCTTCTTCGTGAAGTTTTAACGCTTCGACCCGTTGTAATTTTCGACTATCGTTGAAACCGTGTCGAAGCTGGGAATTCGTCCATTTATCTTTATGTTTGTTGGCAACCGCCGTCACGATGGCTCGTGCCAAACACGTAGTGTCGTCGTTTTTAATCGTGATGATACTTCTTTTCGACGACGAAGTCGTCTTTGTCACCGGTTCTTTGGGTCTCCCCTTCCCCCTTGGCATTGTCGTAGACTGGACGACTATTTCTACTTCTTCTATGGGTACCTCGTAATATTCTATATAGTCTTTCAGTGCTTTGAATAAATCTTTGGCTAAATCACCCGAGACGGTGATATATTTCGTACTGAACGGTTTCGGGAATTTCGGGTGATTGATGATGATGCGAAATTTATCGCCGTTTTGCAAACCTCTATCGTATATCACCGACCTCACGAGGTGTATAAATAAACGATCTATATCGATAACCCTTTCCCTCAATACGACTACTTTAAAATCGTCAAAAGTGGTGCCAAACTTTAACCTGCGTGTCGAGGAAATTTTGTAAAAACGATAGGTCTGCCCCGTGTATGCACGTTTGGGCTTTTAAAATTTTTTTTTTTAAATCGGGGGGAATCGGTAGATCCAATAACGGCTCGATATATTGAGTCGTAATAGACATCTTGGGGGGATCGGTAAATCCAATAACTGCTCATTAGATTGATTAGACATGTTTTTAAATTGGGGTGAACTTGCTTATGGCATTTTCAAATTTTTAACACTATGTCATTGGACACCTGCAACCCCCCATGCACGCTGCGGTGAAAAAATTGAGCGACCGGGTCGAGTTATCTAACGTGTGTAATTTACCCGGCGATCACCAGACCCGTGAATACGTTATATATCATCATCTATATATAACTGCGATTCCTGGAAATCTGGGTGTGTTTCGTTTCTCGGAAAAGGGTGGGTCCAAGTATGGGACATATAGTAGTCATTAATTAACGAAAAATGATCATCGTCAGTAAATATCATCATTCTGTGCAAAATAGTATTCAATTTCATTTCCAATAAGAAAACTGACTGGCTTCTACTTTCTCTCCATTTCAAATGTCGAACAAAATATTAACTGGAAACTCAGATACCGAATATTCTTTTCAACTATTTTTATTCTTAATTTTATAATTTATAGAAACCTGCTATGTCATGTGCTTGATCATGTGATAAGATTCACATTACGACAAAATGGGGATGACTGTAGGCCTAGCTAGTGTTTTGAAGATTGTTGTAGTGTTATGTATTTGGCCTTTGTTCATAAAATGCACTAAATATGAACCAAATTGGGACTCGCTAGACACAAGGCCACTACCAGAATGGTATGACAAGTCGAAGATCGGCATTTTTATTCACTGGGGAGTTTTTTCTGTCCCCAGTTACTCCTCTGAATGGTTTTGGGAGCAATGGAAAATCCAGAAATTAGCCGGCGTTGTAGAATTTATGAAAGCTAATTATCCACCTGACTTTACCTACGCTGACTTTGCACCCAAGTTTACAAACGAGTTTTACAATTCAGATGAATGGGCGAGCATCCTCGAAGCATCAGGAGCAAAGTAAGTATAGCCTGACTTGGACAAGTCTGATTTTAATTTCTGTGGAAACGCAGGGACATACGCCTATAAAATCCCCTGATTTTATCCAGCGTTTCCACAGAATTTAGTCTTATCTGGGCAATTTTGTTATTATTTGTAGTTTTAGTTTACAAACAATACCAAATGACCCAGATATCAGACTAGTCAGATCAGCGATATATAAAGCTAATTATATATCGCTGGTCAGATTAAATAAGTAGGCCTTAATTACTGTGGAAACGCTGGGTAAAATCGGAGAATAGAAAGGGACATATAAAATTCTCCAATTTTACTCAGCATTTCCACAAAAATTAGTAGGGCCAATAACTGATTTCATTTTATATAACTATAAGATGTTGTTTATATATATCGCCTTTATATGAATCTGCTATTGTAATTTCTATTGAAACATTGCAGTGATAAGTGTTCTTCCCTTCTTCGAAGTTAGTTACAGCAGCAACAAAGAAGGTTTATTTACTATTTTGAAGAATGTGAAAGACATCAAAATAGTAAAACACCCCCGCTTCCCGCTGTAAGTGTAACTGGTAAAAATGTGCGACCAGACTAGGGTCAACTGTAAAACTTTTCATGTAACGCCAATCCTCATAAGCAAATGGTAATATCATTTGTGAATATATAGTAAAACTTGCTTTAACGACCACCTGTGTATAAAGACCACCTGGCTATAAAAACTGCTTTTTGCTGTCCCCAATAGTACTATATGCATACAAATCAACCTCTATATAAAGACCACATCCCTATAAAGACAAATTTTCTTATGTCCATAAGAGGGTTTTTATATACAAGTTTCACTGTAATTGAATATGGAACATCCTATCATAGTTTGAGATGCTATAAACTAGACACATGTTGAAGATTCGTCAGTCTTGTGTTTAACAAAACAACTTGGACAATATAAATTTTGACAAGTAAAATAAATGATACTTATGTAGATAGCATTATATCTCGCTGATAAAAACCTCGATATAATGGATATCCGGATCATTACAATGTATTTGGAGTTGACTACATTTGGATGTTACGATACTAGAAGTAGGATTAAAAGCTGTCATCATGAATTACATGTGTATCATGTATAAATGAATTAACAAAGAACCTGAACTGACACTATTTTAGCTTTTATATGTAAAATGAGAAGTAATCTAGACAAAATTGAGAAGAATAAAATTGAATGTACAACAATCACCATGTATAGTTTTTTAAGTAATTTTATTTTATTTTTATTTTATTTTTATATATTTTATTATGGTATATATTTGGCCAAGATTTTAACTGCAACCCCTACAACTCCACATGTTTTAATTCTGTCAAAAATAAACTTGTCACTGGGCAGACTCAGTTTTGCGTGGGTGCCTAAAGAACATTCGGGTGCTCACATGGTAAATGGAAGTTTCTGGTATATTTAAACCTTGCATGTTGTACTCTAATTATGATAACCAAAACATACCTTGTCCGATTTATCCAAAAAATTGATACAATGTTGGAATTGGTGATGTCTGGTTCCCTTTCATTTTCTTTCAGTTTTTGTTTTGTCATTCCAGAGTTATGGGACTTTGATTGGTAAAAAATTAGATTATTTCTGCATGTGGTACAAATGTAGTTCTGGTATACAAACTTGAGAATACCTTATTAGGTGAACATGTATCCAAAATTTTGATATTATTTTGATATTGTTGATATCTGGATCACTTTCTTTTTATCAGATTTTCCATTTATGTGTATTATTAACTCATTCTGATTTATGGTACAATAATTTTTAAAAATTAACATATTTTTTGCACTTTCATGTACTTTTGAATGCCTAATATGATTTACTTTTAATTTTGATTTAATGTTGAGATTATTATTTTGATTGATGTTTCCAAGTGTGTGTATGTATCATATGTAAGCATCGATCTTTAAATATAAAACTCTATAGAGGTCTCTCTATATT
This sequence comes from Atrina japonica, assembly GCA_030159075.1. Taxonomy (NCBI): domain Eukaryota; kingdom Metazoa; phylum Mollusca; class Bivalvia; order Pterioida; family Pinnidae; genus Atrina; species Atrina japonica. Next base: position 385,415 of record BROG01000429.1, on the reverse strand, counting down.
AGTATTCATGATGCTCAAAATAAGTCGCAGCATCCACCATTTTTTAGTATCGCCACACAAAATCATACCAGTGCCAGATATTTTTTTACAGATACCAATACTTCATAATTTTAGCCTTGTTTGACCATATGATAAGTGCTTTCAATGTACACAATAATGATCCCTTCTTCTTTGATTCGTTTACACCCCCTCTTATAAATCAGTTTCATCAAATGGTAGTTTCAGATATACATGTACATGTATTTATTATTTCTTTTTACTAGATATGTTGTCTTGGTAACCAAACATCATGAGGGATACTGCAACTGGCCATCTAACTACTCTTGGAACTGGAACGCCATGGATGTTGGACCAAAGAGAGATTTAGTTGGTAAGAATTACATATTTGTTGTTTGATAGAATCTTATGTGGGTGAGATGAGTGGAGAAAGAAATCTCCTCCCAATTAAGTGATAAGAATCTGATTGGCTATGTTTTATATGTATGCAAATTAAGTTTAATGTAGCTTTTTGTGCATTCTTGTTACCTGTACGTTGTTGTTGGTTGTATTTTTGTTTAAAATCTCACTCAAGAAGCTTTCACTCATATGCAGACGTCACCAATGCCAATGAAGGGCTTCAAAGTTTGGCCTATGCTTGGCACTTACAGCCATTGAGCAGTGAGGGTTCTTTAACCTGCCGACACCTATTGTGACATGGGACCTTGTTTTTTACTGTCTCATCTGAAGGACAGGAATCGGACATGCCTCCAGCTGGACTTGAGCTCAAAATCTCATGATCAAGAGTTGAGAGAACTACCAATTGAGCAAGGCCGCTCTGTTACCTGTCCATAGAAAACAGGAGTATGTCATAAAATTGTAATTTGTATTGCAACTTCTACGATCATTACATTTTATGCTTTACCATTCATAATTTCTTTTGTACAGGTGAATTAGCACAATCCATTCGTAGTAACACAGACATCCATTTTGGAGTGTATCATTCCCTGTTTGAGTGGTTCCATCCTCTGTACTTGAGAGACAAAGCTAACGGGTACAAAACACAAGACTTTGTAAAAGTAAGTTACCTATCATTCATAATCTTGAAATGATAATGATAACTAACATACCGACTGATACAGTGATTTGCCAAAAGTGAGTTCCTACCTCAAATTTTTACTATAATCATTATATTCTTACTTACTTTTACACATTACGTTATGTTATCGAAATTTATTTTTCATTCATTTTTTATCTTTTTTTCTCTTGAATATCTATGTAAAATTAGTATTTATGTTTGTGGCCTAAATTCTTATCAATAGACCTGTTTGAGTTGTCCCATTCCAATTAGTTTGTCAGAATACAGTGAAATTTGTATATAAGTGCCCTTAGGGACTTGAAAAGTGTATAATCAATAATAAGAATCTGAATAAACAATAAAACATGTAACATTTGCAGACAAAAACGTTGCCAGAACTGCATGAGTTGGTGAACAATTACAAACCAGATGTCATCTGGTCAGATGGAGATTGGGAGACCACGGATGTGTACTGGAATGCTACCGAGTTTTTAGCCTGGCTCTACAATGAAAGGTATGAACATAGTACTGGAATGCTACCGAGTTTTTAGCCTGGCTCTACAATGAAAGGTATGAACATAGTACTGGAATGCTTCTGAGTTTCTAGCCTAGCTCTACAATGAATGTATATTGTACAGGAATGCTACCGAGTTTCTAGCCTGACTCTACAGTGAAAGATATGTACCGAGTTTCTAGCCTGGCTCTGCAATGAAAGGTATGTACATTGTACTGGAATGCTACCAAGTTTCTTGCTTGGCTCTGGAATGCTACCGAGCTTCTAGCCTGGCTCTACAATGAAAGGTATGTACATTTTACTGGAATGCTACCAAGTTTCTTGCTTGGCTCTGGAATGCTACCGAGCTTCTAGCCTGGCTCTACAATGAAAGGTATGTACATTTTACTGGAATGCTGCCAAGTTTCTTGCTTGGCTCTGTAATGCTACCGAGTTTCTAAAATCAAAGTTATGTACATTGTACTGGAATGCTACCAAGTTTCCAGCCTAGCTCTACAATGAATGTACATTGTACTGGAATGCTACCGAGTTTCTAGCCCGGCTCTACAAGGAAAGGTATGTACAGTGTTTAATGGTACTGAGTTTCTAGATTGGCATAAGTAGCTTGGTTCTACAATAAAATATGTAACTGGCTCTATAGTGAAGGGTATGAAGCTAACAAATGAAAAATACACAATGTATGTAGATAACTGTAGTCTATACAGAAAAGTAATTATGGTAGCTTGGTTTTACAGTTAAATGTATGTAGCTGGCTTTACAATAAATCATATGTAGCTGGCTCTATAGCAAAAAGTATGTAGCTGTCTAGTGAAAGGTGTTAAGCTGGCTTTATAGTGAAAGGTATGTAGTTGTATAGTGAAAGGTGTGTAGCTCTATAGTGAAAGGTATGTAGTTGTATAGTGAAAGGTGTGTAGCTGTATAGCAAAAGGTGTTAGCTGTATAGTGAAAAGTATATAGCTGGCTCTATAGTGAAAGGTATGTAGCTCTAGCTGTATAGTGAAAGGTGTGTTGTAGTGATAAGCATGTTGCTGTATAGTGAAAGGTGTGTAGCTCTAGTAAAAGGTATGTAGGTGTAGAGTGAATGGTGTGTAGCTGTATAGTGAAAGGTATATAGCTGGCTCTATAGCAAAAAGTATGTAGCTGTATAGTGAAAGGTGTATAGCTGGCTCTATAGTGAAAGGTATGTTGCTGGCTCTAAAGTGAAAAGTGTGTTGCTGGCTCTATAGTTAAAGGTATGTTGCTGGCTCTATAGTAAAAAGTATGTAGCTGGCTCTATAGTTAAAGGTATGTTGCTGGCTCTGTAAAGAAAGGCATGAGACCTGCCACTTGGTACTACACTATATTAAAAGTTGGTTCTGTAGAGAGAGGTATGTGGCATGTGATTCTTGTTTAAAGTACAATTCAGTTTCTGAAAATTATAATTTAAACAAAAATGAGAATAAAATTATTATGAAATAGCACATTTGTTAATTATACTTATTATTATTGTATTGTAAAAAAAAAATACAGTGCAATTTGACACATTTTAAGATAAGATAGTATATAACATGGAAAAGAATATGATTTAATTATTTCCTTTCATACTTTAATAATGTAATATATATCAGGGATCATAGATTTTTTTCTGACACCGACCAGATTCTCTCTGTCGTACTTAAATTTTCTTCTGCTATCTTTAAAGATTTCAGTTTCATTACTTTTCATTTGATCACTTTAAAAGTATTGTCAAAAATTGTCTTTTTTTTTGTTGATAATGAATTGCAAATCACGTTTTGATTTTACAAGTCAATTTTGAGACACATTGGGGTCAAAGCCCAGAACATCTAGACAACCCTTGATTTCCATCTTGCTGTGATCCCTGTATATACACGTATACATATTTCAGTTATCTCAAATTCCAGATATCTCGAAGTAATAGGGCTGGTACCATGAATTTTGAAATATTGAGATTCCACTGTGTATATATATACATGTGTATATATATAACTGGATATGTTAAAAAACAATTTTTTTGCACGCCGAAACGTAAGTCTGGAGAGCTAATGCCATACCCCTGACGTCCTCGTTGTCAGCATCTATGGACAAAAACTTTAACCTGGCCTATAACTTTTTAACTGCAAGAGACAGGGCTCTGATATTTCACATATAGATTCCTTATGACAAGAACTTATATTTGATACCTTGACTTTTGACGTACTGACCTTGACCTTGAACTTAGACCTACTTTTCAAAAACTATCCTTGGCTATAGCTTTAAACCATGAGGGATAGGCTAGGGCTTAGATTTCTTATGACAAGAGCTTTCATTTGGTACCTTGACTTTTGACCTAGTGACCTTGAACTTTGAACTACTTTTCAAACTTTTTAACCTGAGCTGAAGGAATCAAAATTTTACCAGTCCTTTGACCTTAAAACCTGACAGCTGTGGGTCAGATATCTATTTTGAAAATTTACAGCCATTTCGGCAAGCTTTGTTATCTTCTGACAACTCTTGTTGTTTCCTTAAAAATAAGAACCGGCCATTTCACTATTCCATTGTATATACATTATACATACAAATACCAGATTACATATACATGTACAAATTTATAAATAATTGTTCTTTGTTATCAGCCCTGTTAAAGATACTGTAGCTGTGAATGATCGCTGGGGATCAAACATAAGATGCAAACATGGTGGATTTTTGAACTGTAATGACAAATTTAATCCAGGTAAGAAAGTGTTCTAAAGATTTCTATAGTAAGAGTTACAAACATTTTGAATTTTAAGAGCAAGCCTGTAACAAAAAAAATGGATTAAGATGACCAATGAAGACCTCCATGCCTCTTGTTTTTAACTTAGGCATTCATCATGGCACACTGCACCTATTGTTATGCCCCTGAGGGCAAACATCATGGGGCACATTGCTTTTGGTCTGTGATAATTTTTACTATTCATCTGTTTGCAATATTTTGATTTCTGATTTAAAATAACTTGAGTTTCTTCCCACAAATTTTAAATATAGTAAAACCTGCTATAGCGGTCATCTCTATATAAGTATTACCTGTCTATAAAGGCCAGTTTTGAAAAGTACCGTGACTGCATACTTCAACTAAATTAAACCTGTGTACAAGGGTCACCTGGACATAAAGGCCAATATTTTCTGATCCCTTGGGTGGCCCCTATATACAGGTTTTACTGTATACTTTATGTTACTAGGAATTTTCCTACCTCCTAAATACTGGAACCAGGGTATGAAAAAATTTGGGAAAAATGGAAAAACTTAAATTAAGATATTTGTTTGAAAATACTTTATTTTTTATTTGGAAACTCTAGATTGTAAATTTTTGCATATTTCTGGGGAAAATACAAGCCATTATTGCATTGGGAATAGGTCCTGTAACCATACTAAAAACATCTGTGATGCTTTATCATTATAAAGCATCCCAAACAAAGTTTGGAGACTTATATTGATTGATGAGATGAATTTGATTATGGCCAATATTTTTAATTTTTTGCCAGAGTTATGGGACTTTGAAATCTTAATGAATTACTTAACTAACTCTCTGTCTTAGTATTTCTAAAAAACATCTGGTTAGTTCACCTGGCCTAACGGCCATTTCCATTGTCTGGTGTCCTTCATCGCCCATCCGTTAACTTTTCAATTTAAATGACTCTATTTCAAGAACCAATGGACAGATTTCAACCAAATTTTGCAGGGAACTTGGTCCGGTAAAGGGACTTCAAGGTTGCGAAACAGGGAATTAGCACTTATAGGGGCTCCAAAAAGACCAAAAAGGTTCAAAACTCATAACCCCATGTGTCTGTTAACAGAGTGTTGGATTTTCATCAAATCATGTATTCTAGAATGACCCTGAAGTTCTATACATATTTGTCATCGTAATGTCAAGTATATGTTACAGACATATATTTATTGAAGATCGTTTGTTCAATTTTCAGGGGTTTTGCAAAAAAGAAAATGGGAGAATTGTATGACAATCGATCGCTATTCATGGGGATATCGCCGTAATGCTCAGTTGGTTGATTTCCTAGATATGGATGATTTGACAAGAGAAATTGCTGAAACTGTTAGGTAAGTAAAACATCGTTATTTCTGAAAACTTTGTGAAGAATTGCCATTTCTATAAACAATGTGAGGTGTTGCCATTTCTGTAAACTTTGTGAAGTATTGTGATTTCTGTAAACTTTTTGAGGTATTGCCATTTCTGTAAACTTTGTGAGGTATTGCCATTTCTGATAACTATGTGAGGTATTGCCATTTCTGTAAACTTTGTGAGGTATTGGCATTTCTGTAAACTTTGTGAGGTATTGCCATTTCTGATAACTATGTGAGGTATTGCCATTTCTGTAAACTTTGTGAGGTATTGCTATTTCTGATAACTATGTGAGGTATTGCCATTTCTGTAAACTTTGTGAGGTATTGCCATTTCTGATAACTATGTGAGGTATTGCCATTTCTGATAACTATGTGAGGTATTGCCATTTCTGTAAACTTTGTGAGGTATTGAAATTTCAGTAAAGTGTGAGATATTGCCATTTCTGTAAACTTTTTGAGGTATTGCCATTTCTGTAAACTACGTGAGGTATTGCCATTCCTGTAAACTTTGTGAAGTATTGCCATTTCTGTAAACTTTGTGAGGTATTGCCATTTCCGTAAACTTTGTGAAGTATTGTGATTTCTGTAAACTTTGTGAGGTATTGCCATTTCTGTAAACTTTGTGAAGTGTTGTCATTTCTGTAAACTATGTGAGGTATTGCCATTTCTGTAAACTATGTGAGGTATTGCCATTTCTGTAAACTTTGTGAGGTATTACCATTTCTGTAAACTTTGTGAAGTATTGTGATTTCTGTAAACTTTGTGAGGTATTGCCATTTCTGTAAGCTTTGTGAAGTGTTGTCATTTCTGTAAACTATGCGAGGTATTGCCATTTCTGTAAACTTTGTGAAGTGTTGTCATTTCTGTAAACTATGTGAGGTTTTGCCATTTCTGTAAACTATGTGAGGTATTGCCATTTTTGTAAACTTTGTGAAGGTATTGCCATTTCTGTAAACTTTGTGAAGTGTTGTCATTTCTGTAAACTATGTGAGGTATTGCCATTTCTGGTAACTATGTGAGGTATTGCCATTTCTGTAAACTTCGTGAAGTATTGTGATTTCTGTAAACTTTGTGAGGTATTGCCATTTCTGTAAACTTTGTGAGGTATTGCAACTTCTGTAAACTTTGTGAGGTATCATTTCTTCTGTAAACTTTGTGAGGTATTTATTATATTGTGGCAAATATCTAAAACACTATTAAGGATAGCTTAAAGTGATAGTGCCAATCAAAATCATAATTTTTATGCCGTCAGCCTGAATGGTTCGCTGGAGGCATATAGCATTTGGATCGTCCGTCTGTCTTTAGTTCCATCCCGCTTACATATAAAGTGCAATATTTCAAGTTGGGATTGTGATACAGTAACTAAATTAGATTGTAAGTTAATCTAAGGGTTACTCACACTTCAATGACATCACATGTGGGGGGGGGGGATCAAAATGAAGGACATTGCAATATTTTGCCAGCACAAAAATTTGTTGGGACTGGGGGCATTTGTGTTTCACAAACACATCTTGTTTTTACTATTGAAAACTGATGGGTATTGATGTAAAAAAGAATGAAGTAATGTTTCAGTGCCAAATAAAAACCCCATTAATATTGTGTACAATTGGAAATTTATTAGGTTATTCAGTAATATCTTGTTAATTATGCACTGTTTACAGGGTTGAGCATGCACTAAAAGGTTTCTGATTGAATTAAAACTGGAGTTAACATGATATGACCTTGTGTAAAATTGAATTGGTGTCATCCTGGACAATAATTCTTTGAAGCCTTATTTCACATATGTAGACCTCATTTGATACACAGTTAGACACTATCCCTTGAACATTATATTGTCTTTTTTTCAGTTGTGGAGGTAACATTCTGTATTGTCTATTTTCAGTTGTGGAGGTAACATTCTGTATTGTCTATTTTCAGTTGTGGAGGTAACATTCTGTATTGTCTATTTTCAGTTGTGGAGGTAACATTCTGTATTGTCTATTTTCAGTTGTGGGGGTAACATTCTGATCAACATAGGTCCAACACATGATGGCCGCATTGTTCCAATATTTGAAGAGAGACTTCGACAGATGGGACAATGGCTGAAAGTAAATGGTGAAGCAATATATGAATCCAAACCCTGGACCCATCAGAATGATACACTAGCAACTGGAGTGTGGTAAGAACTCAGAATAATGCTAATGCAGTGAAACATGTCTCATGAACAACACGAGACCAAAATCAGAACATTATTTTGTTAACCCATTCACCCCTGAAGACACATTTGGACTGGTCTAAGTCATTGATTTACAGAAGAGTTCATTGTTTTTTCAGGGATTAATGAGTTAAATAATCCTTTACATAATCTCAAAGGAGACCACCTGTGTTGAAAGGACAAATTCCAGTGACAGAAAGGGTGATCTTCATCTGATTTATAGAATAGATATACATGTATACTCATAAAATTTGACTTGTGATATTTTTCATCATAAATTAAAAAGTATCATTTGATGTGATGATTTAAAAGCTACATCCAAAAAAATAAGGGATACAGTGTGTGTATGAAAAAGGATATAGCGTCTAAGATGCTTGGTGAATCTTAAAGATTCAACCCCATAGATCGTAAAGGATTGGTAAGAAAACAACAAACAGGGCAGACTATTTAGAAAATTGAGGAGGGGTTGAAAGGGGTTTATGCAATGTTATAGTTGCTCTTGCTCCTAATTTCACAAAATTCTGTTCATATTTTATATCATAAACTTTTTCTATTAGCTAAAAAAAAATATCTTTCATTTAAGATCCCCATGATTTGTGTGCGAGAATCACTGTTAAAGTCATCAACTGTCTCACCTTTAGTCACTGTGGGTTCCAGCCCCTCTGGAAGCTAAGTTAATTATGTCAGGACATTTGCCAGTTAAATTGTGGAAGGCCATTAATCGGTCCAGGTACATTGTGGCAAGGCTTTGTCCTTTGCCATTAAAAACTGGTCACCACCTCATAACTAAGAAAGTCTTGAATATGGCATAAAAACAAGCCTACAAATAAAGTTTTATGCTCACGGCCTGAAAGGTCCGCTGGGGCCATCTAGTGTTTGGATCGTCCGTAATTCCATCCCGCTTATATATAAAGTGCAATATTTCAAGTTTGAATTGTGATACAGCAACCAATCTTAGACTGTAAGTTCATCTAAGGGTTGCTCACATTTCAGTGACATCACATGCCCCTGGGGGTTGGGTGAGGTCAAAATGAATGACATTGCAAAAATTTGTTGACCGATGGCATTTGTGTTAAAAATTTGTTGACCGATGGCATTTGTGTTTCACAAACACATGTTGTTATCAGAACTAAGGTACATCATCTAATAATCAATTCCTTTTAATCCAGGTATACCTCAAAGAAGACTGCCATAGGAACTTCAGTATATGCCATAGTCCTTGACTGGCCAGGCGAGAAACTGACTCTTGGTGCACCACAACCGACCACCACTACAGTGGTTACCCTCGTAGGTTATCCAGGCAATCTGAATTGGAACCAAGCTACAGGAGGAGGAATCGATATATCAATTCCAGCAATACCATTTAACAAACTGCCCTGTCAGTGGGCCTGGGTCTTTAAATTTGAAGGACTTCAAAATGAGAAGCCTGAAGTTTCTATCAACTACTAATTTATGATTAATGTCTGCACAGCCCACTTTAGAAATCTGAAAACTAACGATTACTCAGCTTTGGTTTGAATCATTGGGTGTATAAAGATCTAATAACTTACTCGAGATGTTGTATAATTTTAATCACTTATCTTTCATTTATGACTTTTCATAATGTCATGAAAATCTGTCAAAAAATTCCTTGGGGAGATGAGTGATTGCAATGTTAAAATATGTTGCTTGATAGTTTCTGTTGGACTAGAAATGAATATTACAGAAGAAGTGAAGAATTGTATTAATAGAATTACAAATAATTTTAAATATGAAGCACAGATATTTGTGTATTTTTGCTGCAAAAGCACCCCTTACATTTTTATAATGGAATGCTCCAAAAGTACAACGCCATGATTTCTAAAAAGAATGATTGTGTTGTGACATAGGAAAACTTATATCAGATATTAGAATCACATGTCAAAAAGGTATGCTTCTGTGAATCGACACTATACTTTTTTTCAGTTATGCAAACACATCTTCTAAAGAGTGGTGCTTGCAATTTTTGAAAATCAGTGAGAAAATATTGAGATTTTTCCAAAGTGAACTGTGCGAACACTAGGTGGACATATATAACGCTTAATTCTGATGAGTTAACATGTTACTTAATTTATCAGTCCTTTATGGTATAATTGATAACATCACACACTTACACATGGTCGTGGAGATATATATGCACACAAACATATACGGATACATGCACACCAACATATATAGATACACACAAGCACATGGATATATACACACACAATATACAGATACACACACATGCAAACAGACATATACAGATACACACAAGCACATTGACATATACAGATACACACAAGCACATTGACATATACAGATACAAACAAGCACATTGACATATACAGATACACACAAGCACATTGACATATACAGATACACACAAGCACATTGACATATACAGATACACAAAAGCACATTGACATATACAGATACACACAAGCACATTGACATATACAGATACACATACATACATATACAGATACACACATATATGCACAAAGACACACATTCATGACTAAACTTTTAGATATAAAGCAGATACACTCATGTACACATACATAAAAACAATAATAATGTAAATAATTGGTAAAATTCTGTGTTGTTAAATTTTTGTATTGAATGATAGTGTGTTAGTCTTTATTTACATAATTGATCATATTAAAGAAAGATATTTTTTCACTCACCAAACGAAAAATGCAGGAGTGCCTAAATTAAAAAATTCACGTACATTGTATATAAGTCCCAGGAATAAATCTGTGATTTTATGAAATTGAATATCACTGGTAAACATTTCTTACTTGTCTTCAAATTGTGATAGAAATGACCAGATTTGCATACATTAAAACCAACCAAGAATTGTCTTTGATGGCCAAATATCATTGGAGAACTCGTCCACTTGATGACTTTTAAAATGTTATATTTTTCTGTCATTGTATGTAAAGTTTTTCAATTTGCTAATATTCAAACCACCTACACAGAGAGAGGAAGATGTATTATTATGTCAACAATCGTTCACAAATAACTTTCATAAAATGTTAGAACTAAAGTACCATGTGACCCAGCAGACACGGGAAATAGTTTTCCTTAAATATGTCAGTAAATAGTTGGAACAACATCTTTGTGATCAACAAATATAACCATAGTCGTACTGTCATAAAAAAAAAAAAAAAAAAGAATTGCCATGGATTATGATCCAATGAACTGTAAATCTAATCAGTAATCATAAATCGCTAAATATGAGTTGCTAGGAGACAGTAGAACCCAGTAGTATCTGTGTAATGAATTTAAGTACTTGTGGGTAAAGAAATTCTTTATATATTTCTGTGTATAGATATGCATATACAGTAGCACTTCACTAATAAGAACACCAAACTGACTGAAGGTGGTCTCATTAGTGAGATGGTCTCTTAAGTGAGGGTCTTTAATTATTTAATATTCATTGAGAAATTTTAAATAGACATCAATATTTATGGTCTTAAATGTGAGGTGGTCTTTAGGTGAGGTTACACTGTATATATTTACATTTTGGGTGTATGCATCAATTGGTCACAATTTATTTTACAGAGAAGCTAAGATATGTCAAACCTGAAAATTTAAAGTTTTAATAGAGTGTGTTCTGCTAGGAATATTTGCTACTTACGCTTCTTTGTGTGACTCTATGTGTACTGCTGTTATTGTATCTTTTTCTGTAAAGTGTTTCTATTGTCTTTTTCTGTAAAGAGTTTCTACAGTCTTTTTATGTAAAGTGTTTTTATTGTCTTTTTCTGTAAAGTGTTTCTATTGTCTTTTTCTGTAAAGAGTTTCTACAGTCTTTTTTATGTAAAGAGTTTCTACAGTTTTTTTATGTAAAGCATTTCTACAATCTTTTTATGTAGTGTTTCTACAGTCTTTTTCTGTAAAGTGTTTTACAGGTTTTTTTTCTGTAAAGAGTTTCAGTAGCCTTTTTCTGTAAAGCTTTTCTACAGTCTTTTCTGTAGTGTTTCAGTTGCCTTTTTCTGTAAAGTGTTTCAGTAGCCTTTTTCGGTAAATTGTTTCTAGTCTTTTTCTGTAGTGTTTATAGTCTTTTTTGTAATGTGTTTTAGTAGCCTTTTTCTGTAAAGTGTTTAACAATCTTTTTTCTTTAAAGTGTATCTACAGTCTTTTCTGTACATTGTTTCTACAGTCTTTTTCTGTAAAGTGTTTCCTCAATCTCAGATTCTCATCCATGACTAGCTGTCATGCTTGGTTATGCATTTAGAGGAGGAAATATCACAGTAACATTTACAAGATTTCAGAATTACATTCCTTGTGTTTTATATTTTACATAATGAGATACTATCATTTCAGTTTTTTTATATTGTATATACATATAATTGCATTGTCTGTCATAAAACTGTCAAGAATGTTATTGATATTTTTTATACATCCAGTTCACTTTGCATGTTTTTGGAATGTCATAATGGTATATATATATAAGCAGGGATGTAAATTTACTAAAAACCTGAACAGTTCCAAAAAAAAAAAAATTAAATACCAGAGAACATCAGACCCCTTCATATTAAAACTGGTCGCCACAGTATAAGTGAAAAATTGTTGAGTGTGGCATAAATCACTCCTTTCACCCCTAAATACTGAAATGGAATGCTCTGTTCTATTGTTTAGACCAGTCAATTATGGCTTGTAAGGTTGAAAGGGTTAACTCAAGATGAAATCTTATTATATTAATTAACTAAGTGTAACCAGGCTAGAACTATATTTTTCCCTCCCTTATGGGTAAATTGTATATGAATTAATTCAAATCTATGGTATGTAAATGGTTATAATACAGCTGTGTTTTATGGTGTTTTCAACTCTACATATCTTATCAGTATCGTGAAATCATTATCTGTTTGACAATAATAAATAAATTTCATACAAGTATTTCTTGGGCTTTTTTATGACTGTAAATCACTTTGATTTGGCACAGTTAATACACAATTGCACATTTAAAATTTGGCACAGTTAATACACAATTGCACATTTAAAATTTGGCACATTGATCGTAAGTTTCCAACTACATGTACTTCACTATTTGTGTTTCTTATTTATATTTGCCAATTTTACCAGATTTTTAGCTCACCTGTTCGAAGGACAGAAGAGCTATTGCTGTCACTGCTTTGGCAGTGGCGTCCTTTTCTGTGTTAAACTTTTTGTTTCAGTCCATTGTGGGCAAAGTACTGCAACTTCACATGCATATTGTCAAGGGTCATTACTCAACAATGCAGGGGCATTGTTGAATAATGGCTGGAGGCAAACTAGCCATTATAATCAAGTGGCCTTTTTAAAGAATTTTGTTCATTATAAACAAGTTAACAAAGGCTGTGATTTAATGGCCTTTACATGCAGGTGCCCTTAATACAGAGTTGATCTTTAATGATAGTTTGACTGTATATTCATGTACAGTGAAACTTGTATATAAAGATCCCTTTATGGATACAACAAGACCAGTCTTTACAGGGAGGTGGTCTTCATATAAAGATTGATTTGTACACAAATGGTACTATTGGGGACAGCAAAAAATGGTCTTTGTGACCAGGTGGTCTTTATACACAGGGTGTCACTAAAGCAGGTTTGAATGTATTTAATTATTCAATTACCTGGTCTTACTACTGCTGCCTGGCTTTACACCTGTGATCTATAGCGACCAATTAGGTAACTCATTGACCATGGACACCTGTGGCGGTATATCAAGATAATTGACACTTTGAAATGGACGTTTGTTTTACAAGAAGGGTGGCAATAATAAACTTGCATATTATAAAGAAAAAGATTCCTGAAAAAATCTGGCATTTCTGCAAAAATGGTGATGAATAAAGTGGCGATAATTTAAGAATTGACTATATGGTTTGAAAAAGTATCTCCCATTACTGGGGATTCTATGTACATATATAAAGATTATTGGCTGACAATTGTTATATGTAATCTCTCATTTACTTGGGATTATGTGAACTTATATGATTATTGGTTGATAATTATTATATATAATCTCTTATCTATTGGGCATCGTATGTACATACAAAGATTATTGGCTGATAACTAATATTGTCATCTACTGGGCATTCTATGTACATACAAATGTACAAAGATTATTGGCTGATAACTGTAGTATTGTCATCTGCTGAGCATTCTATGTATTTCTGATATCTATATGGCCTGTGTAACAAAGTCCATCACAGCTGCACGCTAAACACAAGTAGCCACTCTGAGCTAAAGGGGTAGCTTCAGCATATGGCAAGGGCTTCATGCTGCACATTAGATCACCTCTTATCGTATCTGCATCTATATGCAATATCTCATTGCATCAGGATTCTGTGTGCATCTTGGAAATGAAATCTGTCCAGCGGTTCTTGAGAAAATGTTGTTTAAATCGAAAAGTTAATGCATAGACATTGAATCGTAGCAATGGCTCACAATATGAATATCACTCTGTTATATTTATTGTTTCATTGTATAACAAATGAACATATGACAATATTGAGTGGGTGTAACTTTGCCACCATTCAACTCTACTGTAAGTAGTTAAATTATAAACATAACACATAAAATTCAACAAATTTGTGTATATAAAAGACTAAAATCTACAACATCATTATGTAGTGGACAAAGGAAGACAACTCTCTAGGAAAAATTCAGAATACCCAGTTTTTAAGTATTTATCATATAGACTGACTAATTCCATTGATTATCGGAGATAATATTTAGAAAACAGAGTGCCATGGCCCTGGTGGTCACAATTTTGGAAGCACCCCTACTACTGATATGTTTACAATTTTAAAGCCCTGCCACGAAGGGATACTGTCTAGCCTACTACATTTTGTTGAAATCTACCCAGCCCATTTTGAGAATATGTGGAGTGAGAAGTTAACTAACAATTTTGGACATATACCAATAGCTCACCATGACAACACGTTTCTCCATGTCTTGAATGTTGTTTTCAAATTCACACACTATTTAAAGTGACAATTTTCTAACAAAAAATGAATTCACAAGGCACTTCTGTATACAATTCACAATTATGTACTAAACATAAAATATAAATGGAAACTAAAATTTCACAAAAAAAAAGTTAAAATAAATCTTAATTTGGCATCTGCAAAAAGGTTGAGATACTAAGGAAGATGTTTTTAAAATATATTAAAAATAGAAGAACAGTGTTCCAATGTCTTCTTGACTCATGCAATATTTAGTAAATGCAAGGCTGCAAGTTAAAGCCATGTAAGAACCGATGGGATCATAAAAATGCCTAAATTGAAAGTGATATTCAAGTAACTCTAACAAAAACTTGTCCACGTGGCAATGGTAGCAACCTTTGATATAAATTTTGTGAAAATCCATTGAGAAATGTTGGCATGAGAGTGCTTGCAAGGCGGACAGAGGGATGCCCAGCATTTCTATGTCCCCTGTTTGTGTAGAGACAAAGGACAAAAATATTGTGATGAATGATCAGAGAAAAAATTTATACACTGTTACGTGTTTTTTTAATTAGATGTCCATTACATGGGACAGGAATAAAAAGGCTTTGGTAATAATGATTTCAATTTCATTAGCTATTTGATACAATTTTACTTTTTTTTATTAGATGTCCATTACAAAGGATATCAATAAACAGAAAATCATTAAAAGTGATAGCAAAAAAACAGAAAATCATTATTTCTAATTTCATTTGTTATTTTGTTCTGTTCTCATGAATGTAATTTAAATATGTAAATATTATTCTTATTTTTGTGAATAAAACGTTACACATGTATACTAAAATAAATGTGTATATATAAATATGATAAAGTGCAAATATGAATACCCAAGCTAAACTTTTGAAGCATACACATGCATTCCTAAAAAAACATACACGCACTCCTACAAAACCATACATACACACTCCTGCAAAACCATACCCATGTTCACGGGTCCGAAGTCACCAAATTTACTCAGTACTCAACTTGCTTATGGCCAACTAACTTTTCATGATTTTAAGGTTACCAGACATGTTTGTATATTGATGGCATACTATTGTAAAAAATGGAACAGAATTATTGCTCATTTGAAGAAAACTCCAGAAATATTCAACAAGAGGCCCAAGGGGCATTAATATGTTCACCTGGCAATAATTGTGGTCAAAATTGCAGAAGTAAAAATGTCTAAATAATGATAGGAAAACCGATGTTTTCCGTTTACTTTGAACATTTTTAAATAACCCTTTGGAGTCCATACAGTTCCTTGACCCCTTTCATTTTGTAAACATTATGCAGCTTTATATCAAGGTGTTTCCTGCTTAAATCCAGACAAAAGATGAAAGCCAGAAGTCTCCCTAGCCTTTCACATAACATAAAAATACACTTAAAACAGGAAATAAGTCCCGCAAGCATCAACCTGACAATTTTGACTTTATTGTAGATCTTTGTGTGCCGAAGATTTTTGCTTCTTCCTTTTCTCTCTATCTATCATGTTTTTCGAGATGAAGACCAAAAACAGTAAAAAACATCAAAAAATCAACATAAAAGGCGAAATGACTCCCATAAGCTTTGACATTTTAATGATTTTAAGGTAATAATTTTGGCCTTGTTGACATTTTTGTAGATCTTTGCATGTCAAACACTTTTACTTCTTTCACATTCTCTCTATTATATTTTCGAGATAATGACAAAAAATTGTTAAAACATGAAAAAATCCACATAAAAGGGGAAATAACTCCCATAAGCATAGACCTGAAAATTTTTGTCCTCTTGACATTTTTGTAGATCTTTGCGTGCCAAACATATATGCTTCTTTTTCTCTATCTATAATAATTTCGAGATAATGACCAAAAACTGTTAAAAACATGAAAAATCCACAAAAAAGGGGAAATAACTCCCATAAGCATCGACCTGGCAATTTTCACTAAATAAAAAATTGGTATATCTTTGAAAGCCAATCATTTTAAGGTAACATTATTTTCCTAGCGTTAATAATAATAATAATGGAGATACATGTATTTATTAAAAAAAAAATCTGCTGACTCATTTGTTCTATTTTTAGCACTGGCAGCCATTTTTGGACCTAGCCCCCCTTTTCCATAGACTTTATGTAGCTTTGCATGGGGATACTGCAAATCATCTTTGATTCAAATTGGCCCAAAAGTTTTTGAGTAGAAGTTGAAGATGTAAACAATTAGACCCCAAAAATTTATATTTTCTGTTTATTTAGGTGCCTGTGACCTTGACCTTTGACCAGATGGCCTTGAAATTTTGTCAAAATGATCCTTACATAATTTCTAACAATTTACAACCAATAAATCTGAGTAAACAAAAAGTTAATCAGTTTTAAGTTATAAAGCTATTTGTATAAAAACTGTACCCTATGTTACAGAAGCACCCCCAAGTTGCTCATTTCTGAACAGAATTCCCTTTCTTTGTAGATATTGACATAACAATGTATACATTGAAAGTCCTTTAACTATTACTTCATGAAAAGATTTAAAAAAAATGTAACAAGATTTGGCCCTTTTTTGTCCCTTTTGGAGCCCTATAAGTACTAGCCCTCTTCTTTTTTCAAACTTGAAGCCCCTTCCCAGAACAAAGCTCCCTGCCAAATTTGGTTGAAATCTGCCCAGTGATTCTTGAGAAGATGCTGTTAACAGACCAATGATGGGACATTTGGCCATACCAATAGCTGACTTGGCCCTTTGGGCCAGGTGAGCTAAAAATTGTTCAAGTACATACTCAAATTTTGAGTACCATACTCGACATAAGCATTCATTTCTTACAGGAAAATATTTTATATGTGAATGATGAAAATTAATAATATGCTTCCGAATCATTAACACAAAAAATTATACAAACAATTATACACATGTAGTATGAAATAAAAGTTGAGCTTGAGTATTGATTAAATTTGGTGACTATGGGACCCGAAAATTTTATCAAGATAGATATTTTATTTACATATACACCAGAAACATATGCTCTGACAAATCAATAGACTAAACCTAATGATCTAAATTACATGTAAGTTATATGATGGATAATAAAAAAGGATACCCATGTAAAGGTTTATTCTATAAAATACAAGAACTATGTAAGGGTTTTACCCTTATGAGACCCATGCATTCTAAAGTTTTGCACATGCACATGCAAGCACACACAACACACAACACACACACACACACACACACACACACTTTATAAAGACCAGTCCTTACACTCTTTATACTGACTTCTTTTATGATTTTTTATACAAAATTTATTTACATGCCATGTATTTACAAAGAGTTTTAAATTTTTTACACCACAGGTATTTTGCGTATATATATATAAAAGTTCCATATTTAAATATATTCTACAGGTTTATAACATTTACATAACAAAGGATTGCACACATATATAACCTATACTAAAGGGGCATAAGCTGAGTTTGATTTTTTTCTACTTTTACTATTTGTACTTGATGTACAAAACCATAAGATATCTTACATCCCTATATATTTTGCGAAAATAAAGTCAGGTCCAGTGTGGTATTCATATACATGTAGCAAGAGAAAAAGTGTCAAATCTGGGTTTCTGAATTAATTTTCACAAAATATATAGGAATTTAAGAATTTTTAGACCTGTGTATATCTCTTTTTGTTTTTGTAAATCAATCTATAAAATAGAAGAAAAGAAAGAAAGATCTGAATAATAAAAATAAATAAATAAATAAATAAACAAAACAAAAAAACAAAAACAAAAAAATGCAAATAATGCCCCTTTAAGCCAATCAACAGCATATTATCTTATCTAACATACCTTCAGTACAACATTATTTGGATGCCACATACAGTGAAACCTCGCTTAATATTAAGACCACTTAACTTACCGACTCAAAGTGGTATTATTATTGAGGTGGTCTAATGAGTGGGGGTCTGTTTTTATTAAATATCTATAAGGAAATTTTCAAAACACTAAATATTTGTTGTCTTAAACGCGAGGTCAATCTTTATTTATATACATGTATATCACAAGTCTGTATTCACATTCACCAACCAACTACATGTACATATATAGGCAAATATATCACACTTGGTTCAAGCATTTCTCCTTTAAGTGGAGACTCCCTGTTGGTCTTGACTTAGTAATACCAATAGCAACTCTTCCTTTCTCAAGTGCTCTGCACATAAAGTAAAAGTCTAAGGTCTTTCTGATGTGTCAGTTACATGAAAATGATGAAAAGTTCTTTAAAATGACTAAATTACTTATAACTAATAAAGTGAAAACATAGTTTATAAATCCAATGTTGATTGGTCATGTAATGTCGAAAATCAAGGTGCTTAAAGACAGGATACAAGCTGTTATATGGATTTTTGTTTGTTAGTTTCAAATATTTGATGTTTTATGTGGATGCAGGGAATATCAATCGTCAGGGTAATTCATTAATTCTAGGCAATATATGGACTATATATTAAAAATTTCTACGGCAATATATCTTTTTCGTTTTTTTTTAATGAAAATTTAGCTCTGGTTGCAGGATGTATTATTTTTATCAAAAAGACAGCCTGTATGCCTTTAACCTTTGAACACGTATGGTAAGTGTGTTCGACATCTCTTCTCAAAACTGGTATCATACATGTATGTATACACATGTATGTAACATCGTCACAAACATTAAATCATTCAAAGGTACCAGTGTTCTTACGACTTCTCAGATAATATTTCATAGATTTGTTGAAACATAAACTATTCTGAGAAAATCCTATGTATTACTAATCTGTCTGTTGATAGTGTCAACTATGAAACAAATGTCAAACACCTATGTGATTATGACAACACGATCGAATAACCTAAAAATGCACACTGAAAGCCAGGTGTCTGATAATTATCAGCATACAGCATAATAGGCAAGAATGTAAAACTGACATGAATATCTGTAACCATAGTGATATACAGTTATACACACAAAGCCTAAATAATAGTATTTTATTTGACTGACCCAGAAATAATTATCAAACTGAATTATTTTCTTTGCCTTTATAAAAACAGAAAATTCCACACTGTATACTGGTAAATTCAATTTAAATATATATTTTTCATATGTATACACAGAAGTGTACAATTTTAAGATATTTTTATACAAAACATATTTTAGAAATAAAATAATTTTCCTATTTACCTAGTCCTACCTATGTTAAAATTTGGCCTAGAATTGGTTAAAGAAATATTTTTTTAATTTAGGCCTTAGATATATACATATTTAACAAAATTGGGAAACTATTCTTAAATCAATCTGAGGAAAAATTAAGACATTTTTGTTAGGAAGACAGTTTTTTAACGGCCGTAAATTTATACATATTTATCAAAATTGGGAAAAAATAAATAGAAAGAAAAATAAGACATTTTTTCTATTGCTTTTTAACAGCCATTAATTCCATCTAAAACCATTGTAAACTGATATGACAATACAATGTACACTTTTTACAATGAACTGTCGCATAAAAATTATGTTAGGCTCACATTACCAATATCACACATAAAAAAAAACCACATAAGTGATTTGTATCTTAGAAATATTGCTTTGAAAATGAAACATTTTGTTCAAAAAGTTGGCAGCTAGATCTTGATGTTAATTTTTGCATTTCATAGCACGTCTGGTTTTTTAAGATACATTAATAGGATTACCAGCTGTGAATGAACACATAAGCAATACGTCCAACTGTTCTGGACAACAAATGGCAGTAGAAATGTATTTGGTTGTTTAAGATAAGATTTGAAATACAGCGAATCCTGTCTGGGGAGACCACTGTCTTAAATGATCACCTGTCTTAAGAGATCACTATCCAAGAAGATGGCTTGTCCTGTGAGACCACTGTCTTAGAAGATCTCATGTCTAGTGAGACCACTGTCTGACAAGATCACATGTCTAGTGAGACCAAAGTCTTGTAAGATCACCTGTCCTAGGAAACTTCTATCTAAGAAGATGACTTGTCTTGGGAGATCACATTCTGAAAACCATTCAGTCAAGGAAACCTTTTGATAAAACCTATTTTTAGACATGCTCTGTCATGTAAGACCACATTTCATTGGCTGAACGGGGTGGTCTTTCAAGATGGTTCAGCTGTACAGTAACATGCAGCTATTAATAGTTAATAATACTATCTGTACCTGTTTATAATCAGTCTCTCTCTCTGTCTCTCTCTCTCTCTCTCTTTCACACATACACACAAAATGTTGTTGCTTGTTTTTTGTTGTTGACATATATTTTGTTTATAATAGCAAAATAAGTCATTTATATTCAAATAAATAACAGCAATCACAATGGAGTTATGTGTTGACCAAGACTGTATCTTCCTCTTGATTTATTTGTTGTTGCTAATTTTATCTCCTGACTGGCTTATGTATGTATTGCTTTCAATTAGAACTCTTCCACAATTAGGTGAACTCTCTCTTGTGTCTGATTTACTGCCATACCTGCAAAAACATAAACATATTTCCACTGCTTGATAACAGTATACAAAAGTGCTGAACAAATTTTAAAAAAAAGTTCTGCTTCTTTTTGGCTCCTTTTGGAAACTTATTGGATCCTAGCCATTTACATTTGCAAACTTTATGCAGCTTCACATGGGTATAGTTTCTGCCAAGTTTGGTTGAAATTGAAATATGATAAATGTAAAAAACAAAAGGCCCAATGGGTCTTAATGGTCACCTGAGTGAAAAATTTGGCCCTTTTTGGGATCCCTATTGGTCCTAGGCCCTTTTCATTTACAAACATGCAGCTTCACATCAGATAAATTCTAGTCAAGTTTGGTTAAATTTGGTCCACTGGTTGTCTAAAATTTGACAAAAAAAACCCCTGATATTTTAACTTAATGATAGATGAAAGACAATTGACATACGATTGACAGACAAAAGATGATCGCAATACTGGTCACCTTGAGCCTTTGGCCCAGGTGACATAAAAAAAGGGGGGGGGGATATCTGGAAGCTTAAATATTTTCAGGATATTGTCATTGAGTTTTCAGTATTTTGATTTATCGTGATGGTGATCATACATGTACCAAGTACACTATTAATTTTTCAAAGGTGCTTTTACACAAGTTGCAAGGTAATAAGGTCAAATTTTTATCTCTGTGTAAACTTAGTCTCTCAAAAATACATGAAGTTCCCCTGTAGATTCGGAAGTGACATGGATTGGGCACTTGTTAGGAAAATAACAAGGACCAAACATCTGAACACTCTTCAATGGAATCCACAGGCAAACTGAGGCAGAGAAAGAGCCAAAACTTCATGATGCTCATGTACAATAGATGAGATATAAAAATCTGGATACACATGACTTGTCACACCCAAAATAGATGGAGGATGATCGTCAGTGGCCTATGCTTTTTTCAATAGTGAAAGGTGAAAAATGTGACCAGCAATTTCATCATGAAAAAGATGATAAGAATTTTATGATTCTGTACTTACATCTTAAAACTGTGTATACACATAGATTGTTTTTTTTTTCTTTCCAAAGAAGTTATTATAATACATATATTTGACATTTTCTACAGAAATCAATTCCTAACAGAGGGAAAAGATTTTTTTTATCAAATAGTCCTTGTATCATTGGAAAGCTGAAATTTCCATCAGTTTATGCAATATGGTACCTAGATATGTTAATGCGAGGTAGAATGCAACCTTCCAGTGACATACTATTGAGAAGCAATATGGCGAATAAAACAAACACATGACAGCTTTTCTGGTAAAAAACCTTGAACGACATGGAAAGGAAATTCTATAAACAGCAATATGTGAAGGAACATAAGATTATGACCCCTGGGAATGAACACAGCCGATAGAGAGTACCGGTACTGAGGTCTGAGCTCAAATTGAAATCGGAGGACAAACTGACAAAGATTGCACTCTATTACTGGCATGTGCACACACACGATTGATACTTTTGCATGGACATTATCATAATGGACAGTAAATCGTAGTTTATTCAGACAGATTGTAATTGATATAAACCCGTAATTAATTTCATCGTAACTCCTGTTCAACAAGGTTTAATCGAGGCAACATAGGCTAATGTAAGATTTATGAAGACTTGATGTGCTGGCTCTAAATTAGGCTATTTATCATGGACAGTTTGTTTTGGTTCTCATGCCTAGTTTTCTATTTCTCCTCATTACCACATTTCAATAGTTTATAATTAGATCTCCACACCTGGTGTTTCTCACATTTAATTAGCTGATTAATTGGTACAGAACTTTAACACTAGGATGAAAATACATACAAATAAACATTACGTGCATACAGAAAAGATTATTTATGAACATTACTCCCCGGTATATGACTTTAAATCTATCATGAATTTCTAATAGTACCTCTTGGAACATATATATTTCCAAGTATTCAAGACAGATTTGGACACAGTAGACCTTTTTCTAGTTGTCACTTTTCTTTCAGTTTTGTCGAATATTTTGTACTCAGATCATGTGAGGTCCACAGAGATGTGACAAAGGTTATTTCTGGTTTCGTAAAATCTACATTGACAACATTCAATGATATCTTATTTCAGGTCATTTGAGTGGTGGAAAGTTAAAATAAATGTTCATTTTTGTAAAGCTGACAAGTGTTATGCCTTTCCTTTAGGCTACATCTCAAATCTGGCTCCTTCCACTCTACGTAATACATCTTTCTGGTCACATATGTGATAACTTATTAACCAGAAGTTATGCAGGGCATATTTTCTATTGACGGTGCATACTATTTTTACAAACCATGTCGAAACGGAACAATTATGGAAAAGGTCTATTCAACCTTGTTACACTGACATCATTTGTTCACCCCAAATTTAGCATTACAAGGGGGTTTGGCAATAAGTTGAAAGAAGCATTAACTGAAATTATAGGGAAAAGTGGACTTTAAAAAATGGTGGCATAAAATGAGGTGGCAAATGAAATACGGGGCATTATAAAGAGGTTTTACGGTATTTCTACATTTATTAGATTGATCAGCTCACGTACCTTGACTTGGCTGTCAACTGCCCCAGAAAATATTCTGCCTCTTGACACAGCGAGACAAGCCACACTTCCCTGATGTCTGAGTAAGGTCTGTGTACAAATCATGTTATCCATGCTCCATACCTGTAACCGTACAAAAAACAAAAAAATGCAGTAAACAAAGATTATACAAGATATCCCAGAGGGATCTTGGCACCCTTCATTTGATCTATGACAGGCTATTCTTTTCTCTTATTTTGTGGCTCAACAATGAATTTGAACTAAAACCTAAATATGTCAAATTTCATAACAATCCCTTAAGTACTTTCTGAGAAATAGCGATAACAAGAATTGTTTAAGGACGAATGATGGACGATTTGAATAGTCCACCATCTGTTGATGGTGGGCTAAAAAGCTCACCTAATACAAGCACTCAACCACTCAAGAATCTTTCACTCATATGGAGACGTCACCAAATGCCAGTGAAGGGCCTCAAATTTTGGCCTATGCTTGGCACTTGCGGCCAATGAGCAGTGAGGACCTTGGTTTTTACTGTCTCAATCCGAAGGACAGGAAACGAACTGTCCACTGACTGGACTCGAACTCACAATCTCACGATCAAGAGTCAAGCGCACTACCAACTGACCCAGGCCAGCTTCATTTTTGTAAAACATACAGGACTAAGCAGCATCTGAAGCATAGCATGAATTATAATCATAAAATGTATATATTCCATTGAAGTTTAGTTGAAGCAACCAATCATCTTAGCCGTAACAAGACACCAACACTGAGGCAATAACATACCCTCTCCCCTAACATTGTTAAGGTGTCAGAGCTAAAACAATATTATATATATTCCCTTCCTTTTGTAAAACGAAACACAACTATGCTCCTTTACCTACCTCTTCATGATCTTTACATGTTTTTTTTTCCCCTGATGTTAACAACATATGTGTGAGTAAACCTATGCTCCTAGGAGCCAAGTCATTTATTCAAGTCCCATATTTCTAGCAATTATTGCAGAATTTTGGCCAAAATGGAACTAATTTGCACAATTATGCTGAAACAAGAAACTGCTTATAACTGGATGACCAGATTGCATTAACTTTTGATTTGTAGATGTGAGAGAGCTTGCAACAGAAATTTCTAATGGGTATTTAACTACAGTAAAACCTGCTATAGCAGCCACCTCTATAAAAGGATTACCTGTTTATAAAGGCCAGTTTCTTTAAGTCCCTTGACTGCATACTTCAACTAAATTGAACCTGTGTATAAGGGTCACCTGCACATAAAGGCCAATATTTTCTGGTCCCTTGGGTGGCCCCTATATACAGGTTTCACTGTACAACAAAATTATCAAGCATTTTCCAAATTGTTGATGATGGTCATATTTGATATAAATTTCATGCAAATTCTTTGAGAAATGTAGGCAACGGAGTATTTACAAGGGGGAGGGGTGGAGGGAACAACAGACAGACGACCAGCATTTCTATGTCCCCAATTCAAGAATAACAAGAATTTATCTTAAAAAGTACACAATCTCCAATACCATAAGTAATCTTTTGTCACTTTGGGTACAAAATGTATGTTTTACATGTACATAAAATATCTCATTTCATATTTTACACATAGCCAAATAAACAAATGCAAACCCTAGCAAAAGTGTCAAGATCTGACATTTAAGTTTTTGTGATCAATACGTACATAGAGAGCTTTTAAGAAACATATTTTTCTAGAGACTAAAAAGTGACAATGAAGTAACTATTCGTATATTAACGAAATCTTATAGTGACCACTTTCAAGAACAAGCATGTCATTATCATCTTGTCTTGTTTGACTTGACAGGCTTCCAACTGATAGAATCAGCAATGGCTTAAAGGGGCATAAGCTGTTGGTTTTTTTTCCCAAAAATTCTTTTTTCTACTTAGATTGATGTACAATAACAGAAAAGAGATATACACTGGCATAAAAATTCTTAAAATCCTATTTCAAAAATTGGCTGATTCTGATTTTTAAAAAGTTATAATAATAGACTGACATATTCTGAATGCATTTTCAACCATCATATATGGCACTGATATTCAGTTATGATATGATAAGAGATATTTGAACATGCGACATGTACTCAAAGCCCTTGCCACACGCTGAATCTACCCCTGTAGCTCTGGAGTGATATTTAGCTAATTTTATTTTGTTGACAGTTTCTGAATTGTTTTTTTTTAAGAAGAAGAATAAAATATGAATACACAAAAATGAAATCAAATAATATGATTTTTTTTACAACTTTTTAATGTTGTTCTATAGGTAAAAAGGTAAAGGCTTTCAGAGAAAAATTATTACTTAAATAAAAACAAAGGACTGAATGGCCACAATGACATTCAGCACGTAGAAAAACTCCAAACTCTATAGGTCTACACAATGAGAGAGAAGTGTGTACTAGTATGTGTGCATGCATTTCTATAAAAGCGAAACATGTACCAGTAAGTGTTCATTTTCATAAAGGCAAAAAAAAACATTAAAATAAACTGAGTGTATGTATATATATATATATATATATATATATACTATATATGTATATATATATATATATATATATTATATATATATATATATATATATATATATATATATATATATATATATATATATAAGGTCGAATTTCGATGAGTCAAAGTTCAAGGGACCACTTAGAAAAGTTCAAAACATCGGGACTTCGACTTAAGATGGTAACTAAGAATCAAACGTTTTACGTTTCAGAGTTTCTATAAGGTGTATATGACTACTTCAAAACCATTTAAGATATATATGGTCATTATGAATAATAATTAGAGCTAAATTTAACTTAATTTTCATGAAATTTAAACATTGATTTTTTATGAGAAGAAGAATGATCATGGGACAATTCCGTACACATGTAAATTTTGACTTCAAATTATATGCAGGAATTTTCATTGTTTTTATAGGAAATGGGCCCAAAAATTTATTCGAGATACCCAGAAATTTGACTCATAAAAGTTTGAATTAAAACGTGTTGATAAGCAGCGTTAATAACAAATTTATTTGGGACTTTCTGAATAGTTTGAAACATCAAGAAATTCGACTCATTCAAGTTCGACTCATTCAAGTTCGACTCATAGAAGTTCTACTGTATATGTATATATATATATATATATATATATATATATATATATATATATATATATATATATATATATATATATATATACACACATATATATATACATATATATATATACTGTATTCAACCCATTAAGTGATCATCTCCCTATATCCGCCCCTCCCCCTATTTATATATGATCGAGAATCTTTTCTAGCTGGTTGACAAGTAACAGTTTATCTGTAGCCTACAAGCAACAGAATTATGTTGATAAGTGTCCTCGGTAATAACTACACCAATTTTACCACTGTGCCTTATAAACAAAATTAGTCAATTTGTCTATTAATTTGTCCCATTAGGCGCCCAGCCTTTCCCCCTAATATTTGTAGTGCCCTGGGGGTGCTTAATGGGTTGAATACGGTAATTAATCAGTTCAAAATGGGTCTATACTTATTATTGCAGCCTAAACTATTGGTTGAAAACATGTAAATTTAGGTGGATTAATTTGTTGATAAACTGTATACAGAAGTGACAACGAATAGATAGCGAAAACACTATAAAGAGTTTCTTGACTCATACAGTAACCAGCCAATCAGTGATAAACTGCTTTACGACTGTTACTTGTCCCATCATGTTATACCTGCAATTCATACTATGTAAAACTACAAGAGAATCATGAAAGGTAATTAAATCTTG
Organism: Atrina japonica; assembly: GCA_030159075.1. Lineage (NCBI taxonomy): Eukaryota > Metazoa > Mollusca > Bivalvia > Pterioida > Pinnidae > Atrina > Atrina japonica. Next base: position 357,792 of record BROG01000429.1, on the reverse strand, counting down.
ATAATCTTTTAATGAGATTTAAAACTCAGAAAACTTCACCACGTGTTGATATGTTGTCAAATGAAGAATTTTTCAACAACATCTAGCCATTTACGTCATTATTATTTACATCTTAAATTATCAATCACAGTACTAAAAGCGGAGCTTACAAATACCCAAGTAATAATACTTTCATTCTGACATTTTCATTGATTCATCAATACTCTCAGAATGTTTATTTCTTTATCTGTGCATGTATTTATTTTTGAAATTTCAATCATACATTTATTTATTCATTTATACATGTATCTAATTATTTGTTTATCTTTCTATTTATTTATCTATCTACATGTATTTGTTTATTTATCAATATATTTATCATTTTGTTTACTTATACATTTAAAAATTTGACTCAGTTTGTTTGTTTATTGTTGTTTAACATCCCACTCAAGAATACTTCATTCATATGGAGACGTCACAAAATGCCGGTGAAGGGCTTCAAATTTAATTTGACTCGGTATATCAATTTGAAATTTATCATTATCTAATATGGTGGGCAGTGAAAATGAGACAGTGGGTTGGTAATTTTATTGGATACAATTGAAATCCAATTCATAACCCTAGACCACTATGACTTAAAAATTCTGTTGACTTCAGCTGCTGCGCTATTTAATAGAGTTATCTCCCTTAAAAATCAATACATTGTACTTTGATTTTTTTGTATTCATGCGGGTGCTGAAAGTAGATTTTTATATGCAAATGTATAATAGTATATTGAAGGCTTCGTTTATCAAAAGTAACTTTTGGTTCATTTTTCCTGCAGGCTGCTAGTATGAACAATTTCACTAAAATCAGAACAAATGCATGAATAGAAATAACACAGACTAAATCTCCTTGAAGAAGCCTCAGTTTTAGTGTACTGTTCTGGTCAAGGACCAATAACCAGCTAGGAGAGTAGCCGGCTACTGCATTTTTTTCAGCTATATTGAACATCATTTTGTGAGATATTTTTAGATCAATCATCATATGCTGGACATTTTCCCGATCAGAAGGCAAAAAAAATGTTGTCCTGGTTCATTCTAAAGATGAAATCACCCCATAGCTATGGATCCTAGCCCGCTACTGGACCAGATTGTTTCGGAAATGAAGAAACAGTGAGGAGATGGAATATGCATGATCGTTAAATGGATGTTGAGTAATACTCAATGTCATAAAAACCATACACTAAAACTATCTCCCCCAGTTCCTGTGCCCTACATGTATACTGTTGAAAGAATAGGAGATGAATCGTGCCGTGCATTATCTAAACAGAAAATTTCAGTTACAAATGAGCCAGTTATTACGTATAGCTTAACTGCACTCATAACAAATCCATCATTGATGATAAGTCCCGGATAAGATAGACAAACGAGACATTAATTCATCCATAATTAATGAATACCAAATCGAATCTCAGAAAGGAGACTGATTACGATTATAATAACTGGGTAAATTCTACAGGATACAATTGCAGGCATGTTCCTTATAACCTGACTTAAGAGACAATCTTCTTAAACAATTCAAGGGATAGCGAAATAGTAAATAATTATTTCAAAAGAGATTTAAGTCAAAAAATCAATGATAATACTAATGACAACCTTAAAATGGATTTAGACAGTAATGATAATTTCCAAATGTCAATATAACAAATTCCTGGAACACGAAATCAATGTAAAGGAATTTTTGTCACATATCATGAACTCTCTGAAAACAATCTTCAGTTTATAACGGTTTTCGACATTGGATATATCTTGACTGTTATCACAGTCTGTCCTGTTATAACTAACTTATCATCCCTAAAGACACATCTGGATTGGTCTAAATCATTGATTTAAAGAAGAGTTCATTGTTTTCCAGGGGTTGCTGCGTTAATACTGTATTCTATTTCATATTATCTTTATCATTAGAATTACCCTCCACTAGGTATGAAATTTACCTGACTTATCATCCAATGACCAAACTATGATTTTTCACTGATCATTACCACTTTATATAATTCATCAGCCTCCTCCCCTAATTTGGCCTAAAGTCATTCAATCTACTCATTTAATTTTTTTTCAAATAATTTTTACAAGTTAATGGAACATCAACGCAGTTATGTTATGCTAAGTTGTTTATTGGGAACAAGTCAAAGCACATTTTGCAGTATGGGGTTAACAACACATTATATTGACGCAAAATTACACAAGTATGTGCATTTCAGCATCACAAACTCAACTAGACTTGTTGAAATTTATGCTATTAAAGGTCAGTTTGGTGCCATTTATGAATTTTAAGATATTATAAATTTGCTTTGTAATGTTACTTTTCAATTATTTTTTACCATTATACTCATGTGATAGAATTGACATTAAAAGCTATGGACTGGCCTCTTAACAATTCTTGAGCACGAGTATGCAAATGAGTTTTGGTCAAGGTTCCCTTACTATATTTTGGCAAGATCTGTTTGAAGTTGGACATAGAAGTTGCGTCATTCCTCATTCACGTGACTTAACTGATGAGAAACTCACGGCAGTCTTTAACACGTATTGACCTAGAGATTTAAGAAAACCGATAGGAAGTAAAGCATAAGGATAAAATACTGACCTTTCGCACAGAAATTTAATATCGATGAAACGATGTTTATAAGCACAAGATTTTATAATCATATCGCTGATCTATGTAGTTTGTTGCATAATAAATAAGCCATCAGTACTCATGTTAGGCCAAATGTCTGACCTGAGTTTTAGTTACTTTTTTGTAAAAACCTAATTTTACCAAAGTAAAAAGTATTCAGTATACTGAGTGTATTATACCTCATTAAAACTTACGATTGCCATCAAATCGTATCAGTACTTTCAGTACTTTGATCAGTTAAAGGCATACAAGCTGTCAAAATGGATTTTTTGGTTCCTTTTAAAAGCTTGAAATATTCAACATTTTATACAAATAAAATGTTTTTAAAAATTCTGGATTGAAAAAAAAACTTGTTATAATGTTGTATTAAATCGAATGTGAATAATGGTAAACATTTGTATTCTTACGTAGATGGCAGGAATATCAATTGTCAGCGTATTTCATTCATTCTGGACAAATTTTTCTATGACAATGTATTTTTTTAGCTTTTTTACTCAAAGTTCTAGTCTAATCGCAGGAAATAATAATATTTACTAAAAAAAAAAAAACAACTGTATGCCTTCAACCTATTCACCGCTACAGACATAAGTGATTTGTACTGTTCGAAGTCATTGATTTACAGAAGTGTCCATTGTTTTTTGGGGGTTGATGAGTTAACAAACATAGTCACTATAGTTTATATTTTGAATCACAATTTTCCCCAACTCTGATGGAATTGACCAATTTTCGAAATTCCCTGACTATGCACTGACTTTTAAAAATAAAGGTTTTCCCTGACTTTTCAAGGAAGGTGGCATCCCTGATAATATTATCGTTAACTGTTTTTCTGTATAATTTGCTGCTGTCGGTCTATTCCAAATATCTCTATGTCTGTCTTGTATATTATCAAGGGCTTTCCCTAGGGTGTTATTTAAGTGAGTCCCAGGGACCCATGAGAACAAAATTCCTCAGCCCTTCGTTAAATATGCGAGTCCCCAAGTCAATGAAATTCAAGAAAATACATGAAAACAAAAAGCACATATTTTCAGTCTTGGTATAAAAAAGAAATACGGAATTTCTGTGTGTCCTTAGGGACTCACTAATATTCATGTTTTGTGCCCTGAAAAGTTTTTATGCATCAGAGACGCAAAAATCATGCGTAAGGCAAAACCCGAATTTCTGTGTGTCCTTAGGGACTCACTAATATTCATGTTTTGCATCCTGAAAAGTTTTTATGCGTCAGAGACGCAAAAACCATGCGTAAGGGAAAACCCTGATAATCTTTATTACTCACATTCTCCAAAAGAAGTCAGGTCCAGTGCCGTATGGATATACAAATACATGCAGTGAGGTCAAATTAATCATTTGCAAATGAATACCAGTAATTGCCAAACTAGGTTTCTCAAGCAACTTTCACAAAATATATAAGAATTTTTATGCCTGTGTAAAGGATCTTTATCCTTGTTTTTTTGTTATTGTACATTAGTCTAAGTAGTAAAAAAAAAGAAATAACATTCTGAAAAACAGCTAATGCCCTTTTAAAGACTTTCAATTATATTTTAAAAAAATATTATGTTTTAAATATACCCAGTTTGGTTAACTGAACAAGTAATTAAAATAAAATTTTGATCTTTGACCTTACAACCTGGCATACATGTATATACTCTTTAGCAACAAAATCATCTTTTGCCAAATCAAAACATTCCCAGACTTTTGTTTTGATCAATAAAGACATGATGCTTACATATATGTATTTCCTTCCTCCTAGACTAACAAGGTGTGTTTGTGAAACACAAATGCCCCCGGTCCCAACTTTATCACAATCCAATATATAAATATAAATATTGCAATGTCCTACATTTTGACCCCACCCCGCCACCAGGGGCATGTGATGTCAGTGAAGTGTGAGCAACCCTTAGATAAACTTGCAGTCTAATTTTGGTTTCTGTTTTTATAAACCAAACTTGAAATATTGTATACTTTATATGTAAACACAACGGAATTACGGACAGACGGACAGACAGACAGACGGTGATCCAAAGATTGGATGCCCCCTGGAGGACCTTTCAGGTTGGGGGCATAAAACATTTCTAATATATAGTCTATCACTAGCCTACATAGTGGTAATATATTAAAGTCACTGTACATTCTAATCTGTGTTTTACATTATGCCAGTTTCTTCACCTCACGTGACATAATGTGTAGGCATGGGTATATAATATATATGTAAATATAGTAGGGAATGAAGAGATATTAAGGAACTATTGTAATAACAAGAGCAGTCAACAAGTTGACGAACAACAAGAGAAATCAACAACAAGCTGAATAAAATGGGAATCCGCTGTATCATATACCTTGTTCTTATTTTCAGTGTGTGTGTGCAAGGTAAGAATTTTTGTTTACTTATGTATAGTTTAAGATTTTACAATAATTGTTAAAATTTTATTGTTTATATGATAAAACAAATTTGTTGACATAAAATTTCATTGAAATATAAAAACCTGTTTGTAAATTAACCCGTTATTATTACTAGGTATTATTTATGTAAAGTTTTGTCAATGGTTTTAAATTTTATTGATAAAAAGAAGCAACAAAATAAACAAAATTAAAACAACAATGAAAATTTCAGATTATACAGTATACAAATATAAAAAGATCATATTTACAAACAAACAAAAAACATAAAAATTCCTGGGGTCATGACCTTACACCTACCTGTTAATGTTTTCTTGATTGCAACAGTTTAGTAGATCAGGTTGTGCAAGAGATTTTTTTTAAATTATAAATGCCCTTTTTTCAATCTTTTTTTTTAAATTCTAACTGTCATTTTATTCAATGGATACATGTAAATGCTTTATAATTAAGCAAATAATTTTAGTTTTACAAACAGTGTTGACCTATTATACTTGAATTAATGGCACACTCAAATTCTAAACTTTGATTGTACCATGTCCAATCTTAAATATTTTTTCAGTCTATACAAGATGTTATGAAAACTCATATTTTTCATAAAACTTTGTATGTAATGGAAATTCATTTTAGATTCTTTTTACCACATGAACATACTGTGAACAGTGTCTGTTAAAAATTAAAATGCATTTCATAATTAATTCAATATTAACTGTTAAGCCACTTTCCATTAGTAAAATATTGATATTTTTTTCTTCAATTTTCAGGTTTTAGATTGTATGGACCTATTGATATGCTACCTGCACGAGCAACTCGATTTAACAGAAAAATTAAAGCAGCAGGTTGGTCTTTTTTTAATATGTACAGTGGAACCTGCCTCTAAAAACCAACCTTTCTGCCACTGAAATGTGGTCTTTCAAAAGAGGTTTAATTTACATCTCGATATTTAACTGAATGGTTTCAAATTGCTGTCTTTCATGACAGTGGTCTCTCAAGACAAGGTGGTTTCTCACACAGGTTTAATTTACCGAGATTTTTAACTGAATGGTTTCAAATTGCCGTCTTTCATGACAGTGGTCTCTCAAGACAAGGTGGTTTCTCACACAGGTTTAATTTACTGAGATTTTTAACTGAATGGTTTTCAAATTGCAGTCTCAAAACACAGGTTCCACTTTACTAATGGTTTTTGTCGTTGTTAACTTTATCATTAATCTTTTGTTAATTTTACTCTACTCACTGTGTGTGGATATTCGCTATGTTCATGGTGTTGATAAATCCCCGAATTTGAAGGGGAATTAGGTGCTTTTTTTTAAAAAAAAATTCTTTCTTTTTTACTACTTTGATTAATATACAATAACAAAAACAGAGATATGCACAGGCATAAAAAGTGCAAAAATGGGTTTCTCAAGATTTTCTCTGGGTAAAATTAAAATGAGAGCAAAATTTTCCAGCTAAATAATTGAAGCAAATACATACATGCCATCCATGTGACTATGGTTATTTTGGGCAATTTTAAAGATGGCATGAATATGTTTTCTGTCATAAAAGAGCAAAAATAACCCGTGAAAAAATTTCCAATTACATGTATAGACTAATAAGATACAGCGAAACTTGTATATATAACGACCTCCTTAGGGACACAACAAAACCAGTCTCTATAGGGAGGTATTTTAATAACGAGGATGATTTGTACACAAATGGTACTGTCTTTATGACCAGGTGCTCTTTATGTATACACAGGTGGTAGCTAGAGCAGGCTTTACTGTAGTTGAATCACTTGGTTGTTCTGATAATGTATCAATATCTCCCAGCCTGCAACCGGAACTACTGTACTTACGTCTAATGATTCTCACCTACGAACAAGTACAATAGCGCTAGGCTTCGATTTCCTGGTTTTTCTATGATTTGTTCCATCACGAGAAGCTAATTACTATATCTATTTGCAAGTTTCTAATAACACGCCAAAATCCACTTAATTATAATACTGTTGACCTACTCTAAAGGCAATCTATCTATCTATTAACCATAAGATACACATACTGAAAAATGTTCAATTATTAGAAATATTGGTCTGTCAAATGAATGGAAATATTCACTTTAAAATACGATATAGTGTAGTTGTGTTAGAAACATCTGTCTAACAAGCTCTCACAAAAAATTGCAATAATAATACCAAAAAAAATTGTCATTATCATCAGAGAAAGAGTGATTTATATAGTTAATAAAGTTCAGTAACATTTTATCAATTGTCTTCATAACGAGAATGTCTGTTTTAAAACCATAATTGAACAGAACAAGAATCGAGGGAAACCATGGAAACTGCAAATAAATAGCAATATTGAAAAACAGTCTTGTAGTAGATTAGGTTTATAACAGAATTTTAAAACGATTGGACAGAAATTGCCTTGATTTTGATTTTAACATTATGCTTTTGTACAAAGCACAGTTGCACAGAATGCTTTTTCTAGTAATGTGTAGTAGTATATATTGCATTTGATGCCATTTTAATAATGTCTAAAAAAAACCAACATTTTTCACACATGATGTTATTTTACAATCACATTGCCAAGAAAGTATTTATTGCATCAAATCAAATCTTTGAAATGGGTTGAAGTATTGCATTAAGTGAGGATAGTATAAGTTGCCAAGCCAAATTGACAAGATCAAACAACTGAAATGGCTCCTTATTTTACAAATGCAGGAAAAAGTCTTCCTGCAATATGAGCTGTTGTCGGCACAAAACTTTACATGCAGATAGTATGCAATATTTTATCTCATAGACATCCCAAAGAGATCACCCAGTGGTTAAAAGGACAAATGGATGCATATAATTATAATAAACCTATCAAACGTTGAGGTCATCATTCTGGCCATTGCTAATAAGTTTTTAGAAAAGTTTTAGGAAGATTACGGATTGTCAATGAAGCACATGTCGAGACGTGCGCATCGATCATTTCATATAAGATAAATTTGTCAAATATCTCATTATCGAAAGAATATTAAAACACCTCACCAAATTATAGTTAAGGTATGATAATTATTGTTCTTAGTTATTTTTCAAGTTAATACAAACTAGGCATATATTCAACACAACTCTACGGTGTAAAAACAGATGAGCCGTAAGTGTAAGCAAACCTGACAGGCAGCGTCCTGGCTTAAAGACGATCGTTTTATTGAATATTCACATTAATTTTCCACATAATGCAATCCAATGGTCTTACTTGAATATAATTACATTTCTATTTCTATTAAGCTAGACCCTGGACATTTGTCTGTGTTGTTTCTGTGCCATATTAGTCAATTTCAGATTCTGACCACATGTTCCCGACATCACTTCAGTGTAAACAAATATTTTGAGCTTGCGGGTTCAGGGAAATCTCGGGCACTCTCGGTGTCACATATTCCGCCCATATCACACTCGATCATTTTTAAATTGGTCTTTATTTTATATGTCTCTATGTCTCTGGCTGAATATTTACTTTAAAAATACAACACAGGATTGTTATTGGAAATAATTAGCGATATTTATGATGTATTGCCGAGAATGATATTTTTGAGACCGCATGGGATGAGTTTGTAATGGCTCGAGAAATCCAGTGACAGTACATGCCCCATAAAGGTTTTCCAAATGTTTGGTCGATTACATTGGAGAAATACTGCCTTGCAAGACAATGATTATTCTGTGTTATGATATTTTGAATTGTATTTTAGTGGTTTGGTGTTTATTCGACAATTTTTAAAAATTGCCGTCGCTGATAGCTCATATTGCTTTAATTATGATGTCAAATATTTGGAACATCAGCACTGCATCAATTTGCGACAAACATTTGACCAGAAAAAAGTCTCCAAATGTTTTGAATACATTTTTGTAGAGACTGACTTTATTTTGCCAAATTTAGGATTATCATGTGTTTTGTGGTTCAAGAACCTGCAATTATCTCAATGTTGTTTGACAAAATATGAAATAAGATATAAAAAAAATTATCCTATTAACTCATCAACCCCTAAAAACAATGAACTCTTCTGTAAATCAATGACTTTGACCAGTTCAAATGTGTCTTTAGGAGTGAATGAGTAATGTATTAATGTATCTTTTAATAGCTCGATTTTCAAGTTCTGTAATTTTACTGAGAAATTCATTAAAAAAATTTCAGTTTTCATTTTCTCTAAAATTGCCAAGTGATAAATAGCCTTATCTGAGATGATATCATTTTCATTTATCTCTTATCAAATGGGAATAGATAATGAATTATATTTCAACAACATCTGTCAAATAAATGAGTTAATGGAATATCTGAGAATCTCAAGTGTCAACACATCAAATTACATCTGCTACAAGTTTTGTCATCTTGGGAACAAACCATAATGTATTAATACACGAACATTCTAAAGAAAGAAGTGGAGAAATGGATAATATTCCTATATAACTGAGCAAAGACATTTGATATCTGAAGTCTTACATTTTATTTTGTTTTTGGAATATATGTATTTTCACCCAACAAATTGAGCTTTTTTTAACAGATATTCTAAAATTTTACCCGTCAAACACTTATTAACTTAAACATTCATTACCTGTCACTGCCTCATACTTCCAAAGCCTGTCAAAAATTGTCATTGCATCACACTCCCGTAACCTGTCAAATACTGTCACTGCCTCATACTCTTATAACCTGTCAAATACTGTCACTGCCTTATAATCTTATAACCTGTCAAATACTGTCACTGCCTTATAATCTTATAACCTGTCAAATATAGCCATTGCCTCATAATCTTATAACTTTTCAAATACTGTCACTGCTTCATATTCTTATAACCTGTCAAATACTGTCACTGCCACATATTCTTATAACCTTTCAAATACTGTCACTGTCTCATATTTTATAACTGTCAAATACTGTCACTGCCTCATAATCTTATTACCTTTCAAATACTGTCACTGCCTCATAATTTTATAACCTTTCAAATACTGTCACTGCCTCATAATCTTATTACCTTTCAAATACTGTCACTGCCTCATAATCTTATAACCTTTCAAATACTGTCACTGCCTCATACTCTTATAACCTGTCAAATACTGTCACTGCCTCATAATCTTATAACCTTTCAAATACTGTCACTGCCTCATACTCTTATAACCTGTCAAATACTGTCACTGCCTCATATTCTTATAACCTGTCAAATACTGTCACTGTCTCATACTCTTATAATCTGTCAAATAAAGCAACTGCCTCATACTCTAATGACTTGTCAAATATTGTCAGTCCCTCATACTCTTGTAACCTGTCAAATACTTTCTCTGCCTCATACATTTATACCCTTTCAAACAATGTCACTGCCTCATACTCTTGTAACCTGTCAATTACTTTTACTGCCTCATACTCTTATAACCTGTCAAATACTCTCACTGCCTCATATTCTCATAAGCTTTCAAACAATGTCACTTACCTATTTTATACGAACACCCTGCCACTTACTTATTTAATATATCTCCAACACTTAGCTCTTATATACCATGACATCTGTACCACTTTGCTAATATATATGACATCTCTACCACTTTGCTAATATGACATGTCTACCACTTTGCTAATATGACATCTCTACCACTTTGCTTATATGACATCTCTACCACTTTGCTATTGTATAAGACATGTCTACCACTTTGCTAATATATATGACATATCTACCACTTTGCTAATTTGACATGTCTATCACTTTGCTAATATATATGACATCTCTACCACTTTGCTAATATATATGACATCTCTACCACTTTGCTAATATATATGACATCTCTACCACTTTGTTATTGTATATGATATCTCTGTTATTTAGCTATGATATAAGACATCTTTAATACTTATAGTCCCATGATCGCTCAGTTAGTGTCAATTTTAACAGATATGTACTTTACATCATGCTTATATAAACTATAATATTCCCATTACTTACACTTCCATATGTTACTTTATTTGCAAGTAATACGAGTGTGAAAATAATAAACAAATTACAGTGGGGTCCCACCAGAAGTAAGATGGTGTTGATGATGTTCATAGCGACCTCAGATTAGAAAGTTAACAGACAAGTGCAGTCATTTGTTTTCATCAGAATGGAACAGAATGTGTTTTAAAGTCGATGCAATTTACCAGGGACTTCCAGTATATCGACTTTATTAATTTTTTTCAAAGAACCATGAAAGAAGATGCTAAAACAGGCCAATAACATCCATGTATAGGTTAGATGTTATTTTGGCATTTCAATATGATTAAGATAGGGTGGAGCGTAGTGTGATGGAGCAAGACCTATCTTAACTCATAGATAGGGTGGAGCGTAGTGCGATGGAGCAAAAATGTCAAAAAACATCTAACCGGCCTAGACAGCATCCAGCTGATTATTTGCATTTATTCTCTGCCCACTACTTTCTATCATGAAGAAATTTTCTTCAGGAATAAGATGATTGCTTTTACAGTATGCGTTTGGGTGATTTTAAGATTTGCTGTCTTAGTTTCTTCATAGCTGGCACAAATCACTATTTTGGCACATCCCATGCAGTTCAGGTAAATGGGGCAGTAATTAGACAACACGTTTTGTTTCAGTTTCCATGCAAGCACCAAAGACATTGCAATTATTGGCATTTGTACTCTGTTTTCAATGGTAAAACCTTATTCTCGATTGACTATATTATGTTATATCATTGTTATGTGATCGTTTAAAGGCATACAGGCTGTCATCTTGATTAAAAAAAAATCCAGCGATTACCATAGACCAAAACTTTGTTTAAAAAGTCTAAAAAGATATATTACTGTAGAAAATTTAAACATATGCAGCATATATTGCCTAGAATGATATAAATATGCCGACCACTGATATTCCTGCCATCCATATAACAATACAAATGTTTTCTTGCACATTATTCACATTCAATTTCTTTTCACAAATATGACATAAAAACAATTCTTATTTCAACTTGGATTTTTTCAAAAAAACATTTCATTTGCATAAATATGTCCAATATTTGAAAGTCTAAAATACAAACCAAAAACCCATTTTGATAGCTTGTATGCCTTGAATAATTTTACAAAAAATACCCATAAATTAGATAACGGGGCTTTAGATGTCACATTATTTAGATAAATTTTCGCATGTTTTTGCATTATGTTATATTAATTGCACACTGTTTAATTATGTTATAATATCTTTATATAAATTACATATGTATGACATCAAAGTCTTGTTCAATTTATCACTCAGTGCTGTACTTTAAAAAGACATCTCCTCCAGATGTGTGCAGTTCAATGGATATTCTCAATTGAAATCAAACTTATGAAAACAATATGTCCAGCAACGAAGAAACAAAAAGTTAAACTACATGTATCTACTGAGTGATTTAAGATATAACATTTATAAAGGTCACTCTTAAGAATAACCCTTCAGGTTATGACCAAAGTGGAAAATTTTGGTGAAGCCAAAATATTCAAATTTACGGTATTATGTTATGGTTTTCTGTTTTCCTTTAGGTTCTTCATTCAACCCTCTGCAACCTAGCAATGAGCCAGACTATGTTGAAAGATTGATCACCTATCTTCACAGCATTGGTCGTAAAAGATGAGTGGAATTCTGGGAAAATATTGTCAAGGATTACACTTCCGGGTGGTGCTAAGATAAAGTCCAGGATTTCAACGTTTGGCAGGACAACATAGTATTTAGATACCAAGTTCAGTATTTTAGTGTTTTGCGGAAATAAAAATGATCAAAATGCTTCTTTGTTTTGTTGCTGATAAATCTTACTTTTGAATGGATATGAAAATAGAGGTGTTACAAGGTAAAGTGACACATCTGTGATCTGCCAAGAACTGAAACAATATGGTTTATTTTCCAATAATAGGACTGCACAGGTAAAACGTGACTCAATGTATTACCGTAGCTCTAATATTTTTTATGGCAAAACAAATCTGTCACCCCTGTTATCATTCAATTTAGACTCGTTGTGTTTGTAAACATGTGCCAATTCACCTTTGTAGAGTAGTAGGTCTACTATAGCATTTTCTAATATTTTTCAATAGAATAAAATAAATGAAGTTTGACTCCAGGTACTCTGATACTGACATACACAAAAAACATTCATCCCATGCTTACAGATGATTTTAATATTTTCTTGTACCACATACCGTATTTAACTCAATAAGCACATAGAGCACTAAAAAAAGGGGCCAATGCTGTTGCCGCTGCCAACAATGCCAGGGATAAGGCATTAGCTCTTCAGACTTTATTCCTGGTGAGCTAAAAATGCCCCTCCCCTCTTTTTTGCAGTCTTATACAAGGCTAGTGGTATGATTGCCAAATATATATCTTATGTAACATAATGTAACCATCAATAAAAAAGTTGATGTAACAAAATATGTCAAAGCTTGAATTCCTTCCAAAAAGGTTTCATATTTCACTCCGATAATTGATACTTTACCCCTAAAGAGTCCCTCACACCAAATAACAGCATCCTACAACACATAGTGAATGATTTAAAGTGCTTTCCAATACTTACCGCAAAACTTAAACATGGCAATGCCAGACTCTGACGTGACTACATAGCCCCAACCCCACCCCATTCTTTGAATAGGCGAGATGATGGTTTTCAAAAAATCATTAAAATGTGCACATGTAACCTGCTAGTAGATTTTTCTGATTACAAAACTATGAAAGTCCAACAAATTACAAAATACTTTAACTGTATCCAACAAGTCTCTTCGGATGAATTACACATGTAACATTATATGTACAAGATTCTTCGGACAAATTACATGTACAAGTTTCTAGGATGAATTACATGTACAAGTTTCTTTGGACGATAAGAAAATGTACTTACCCTAAGGGATCTATCGTAAGATGCACTAAACACCTTAATTCCAGCTGTTGTGTGAAGAACGGCCATACTGTAAACTGTTCCTGTGTGTCCCTTCAGTGTCATTATCTGTTCTTTAGATCCCAGCTCCCAAACCTAAAACAAAAAGTAAATAAGAAAATAATAAAATTCATTGTGATCTCATTGATATAAAGCAACATGCTATATTTTGGTTAAAATTTGAAGAAACAAAAATGTTGCAAACAAACAGACAAATAACAGACATGAACAGATAAATAAACAAATAACAGACAAAGAGGACAGACAAACACAAAAATAACAGACATACAGACAAACAAACAAGTTACAAACAGACAAAAGACATACAATTAGGACAAACAAATAACAGACAGACAAATAACTGACAGACAAATGAACAGACAAATAACACATGACCAGACAAATAACAGATGAAAAGACAAATGACAGTCACACAGACAAATACCAGACAGACTAACAGATAAATACCAGACAGACTAACAGACAAATAACAGACAGATGAACAAACAGATGAGAAGACAAATAACAAAGAGACAAATACAGACAAATGAACAGATAAATAACAGACGAAGACAAATAAGTCAGACAAACAGTCAAATAACAGACAAATAACAGACAAACAAATAACAAACAGACAAATAACAGACAGACAAATAACAGACAAAGACAAATAAATCAGACAAACAGACAAATAACAGATAGACAAACAGACAAATAACAAAGACAAATAACAAACAGACAAATAACTGACAGACAGACAAAAAACAGATGAAAAGACAAATAAGTCAAACAAACAGACAAATAACAGATAGACAGACAAATAACAAACAGATAGATGTACAGACAAATAACAGATGAAAAAACAAATAGACGAGCAAAAACAACATGTCCTTGGATCTTCAATCCCAGGGGCATATAGATTAGCAGGTAACATGTATGCTGTCAAGTAAGAAGAATGAAGGTAGGTATCATGTAATTAAAAGATGGCAGAAAAGAATGGCTACAACATTAGTACCTACTGTCCGCACGGCTCACTTCGGAAATCTGAAAATCGTCCACAGTTCTTTTATTATATCATCTATGACAGAAGTTTCACTTCTTCCCAGTTAAGAAAGTTTATTAATAATTAGATATTGCACTCAATCCTCGATTTTTTATACCAAGCATCCAATATCTCCTGAAATAATTTTTGGTAGGCAGTTTCCCATGCTAAATTCACATCACAGTGTCTGTGCCATATTTAGAACTGTACATGTCAACAAGTTAGGAGGGGAGTGTCAGATGACAAATCTTTTATCATTATTTATTCATTACTCATACTTCATGTTTAAAACATTCTGTCAATCTTTTTAATTATGATTTATATATGATTTAACTTTCTTCGCAGTTCATTCAAGCAGCTTGCTAATACTGTTTAATGAATGAACCCTTGTCAGCATGCATTTATTTTCAATATGGATGACGTTTGGGTGAGACATAAATATTCATGACATCTGCTAGGGCACCATTATATTTCTCTGTCACCCAAATAGCCTCCATATCAAAAATAAATGCACACTGACAAGTGCTCATTTGTTAGATAACTTACATGAATAAGGTTTTCGTAAGTTCCACACAGTATGTGATGGTTGGTTATTGCAATACTGTATACGCTCCCACCAGATGTTTCCAACATTTGTAAACATTCCAGTGTATCCAAATCCCAGATCTAAAAATAGAAATATCTAGAATAAAAACACAACAACTACTTGCTACATTACGTAACACATATTCTAATGCACTCTGCTTGTTTCCTTATATTTCATTGGTCAGTAAAGTTGAAAACTTGATTTACATTTCACTGCTTGTTTTTATGCGACGACACATACAGTTTTGTAGACTTACTTTGATGCACTTATTGAACTTAACTGTTTACATATTATTTTGTAATCTATGGAAACATTTTTCAGTGCCTAGAATTGCTTGTTTCAAATAGGAAACACCAAAAATATTGTTTCACTATTTATGGCAATAAATCGATATTGAAACTATCAAATCCACATGATAAATCAGTAACAATTTTTTTAAGGGCATTATTGCTCTCAACACAGTAATTTGGTTATTGATAAAAGAAGGGGCCAGCAAGAGCCTATGTTCTTGGTTTTCTGTGTCATTAAAGTGTACAGGCACTAAAATAGGGTTACTCTGTGACTGTTTTACAAAATCTGACTGGGAATCAGCGATTCCCCTCTCAGTAAAATCTGTTTCACCGTGAGGTGTCAGAAATTTCATCCCTGACAGCGGAATTGGCAATACCATGTCAAATTTTGTAAAACAGTCAAAGGGTACCTGTTAAACACAAAGCCATGAAAAAGAGCTATATCATCAAATACACTTTATAAACTCCCTATATAAAATCAAACTGATCCAGAAAAGTGTTGAATTATTGACTTTTTAGTTATCTATATTGTTTTAAGTCCACATAGTATTGTTAACTCACCAATCCCTGCAGCCACATTTAGACTCACCCATTTCAAAGAATGGTATAGTCCATTGCTATGATTTAGGAGTGTATGATTTAGAATACAAATTTTAGAATGTTTTTACATGCAATATGAATTTGCTCACCCCTGAATTATGACAATAGACCATACTATTTATTGATTTGGGTGAGTCTAAAATGTGACCACAGGGGTTGATAGGTTAAACTCTTCAGATAATTACCCAAAACATAAGTTTATGACAAAACAAACTTTTGACCTCGACAATCTGTCAGAGTGTACCTTTGATCTAAATAGATGGGTTGATTTTAAAGTTTGTGGAAATGTTTCACATATGGTGATGGAAAAGATTTGTGTTTTTACCTTGATTGTTTGATAGGAACCACTATATAAGTGGTTCTGTGTTGCCACCAGTGCACGAACCCAGTGATTCATTCCTGTTAGTTCTTTTTTCATTTCTAATGTATGAACATCCCAAACCTGCAAAATACAAAAATACACTAAAAAGACAGGACATAGCCTAAAGGCCATCGTGTTGCTAAACATGTCAGATGACCCTCATTACTGAAGTCAACCAATCAAATCACTTATGTTCATGTATTACAGAATCCGAGGGAACATTGAGTTTTGTCCCATTCATCTGTTTGTCTGTGGCATTTAACCCATTTAGCCCTAAAGACACATTTGGACAGGTCTAAGTCATCGATTTACTGAAGAGTCCATTGCTTTTTAGGGTTGTTGAGTTAAATAATTTAAGATCTATTCTCTAAATTAACAGATTAATGTTTTGGCACCTTGTACATGTTTCTTGTGGCATGCACATTCCTGTGTTTTATGTACCGATACATGCATTTTTAAATGTTGCTAAGGCAAAATTCTTTATATAGAAATGACAGTGCTTAGTCAATATTACAAAGCAACATAAGGGCTATGTGACTTACACCTAAAATCGGGATCATCTGTTCTTAGGGAACCAGAATCTTGCTATCTACCTAAATGGTATACTGTAACTTTTTTAATATACGGAAACAAATATGACAGAGGGTGAAACTTCAGACAATTTCCATTTTTTTTCTATTTTCGCTACTGCAAAAATCTATTAAATTCTGTAGTTATTCTTCAATTATTTCATTGACTCTGAGCCCTGCAGTAATGATAAATTTGTTTACTTGGTATGTGTTTGGTGATGCTCAAGTTAGATATGCTCTGATTGGCTGACGTAGAACGCCCTGGTCACAGGGAAATAGTTTGCCAACTTACACACTCTATTACAGAGAAATAGTCGTTTGCTGCAAATTCTAGGGAATAAGCTAGTTTTAATGAGTACCTTTAATATAAATAAAAATCAGTAGGAGTATAATAAATCCTTCTGTAGCACATACCTTTATAACCTTCAGGGATCCACTAAATACCATGTTTTTTGCTGATGTTAATGTGCATACTGGGTTATCATGGGCTTCTATTGTTTGAATCTTCTCAAAACTTTCAATGTTCCAAACCTGTAAAATAAAAGGTAATGAATTTGAATTAGTGTGTTGATTATTGACTAGAGCTCCACAGACTCATTCATCAACCCCTGTAGTCACATTTGAACTTGTCCATTTCAAAAAGTGGTTCCACTGTCAGAATTTTGGAGTGTATGATTTAAATTCTAGATTCTACAATCATTTAACATGCAATTTTGACATGTTCACTCCTGACAGTAGATTGCACTATTTACTGATTTGGGTGAGTCTAAATATGACAGGAACTAGGTGAGGAAGTGTCTATTTAACAAGATATTTTGTTTTATCGGTGTTTTATGCCACACTCAACAATTTGTCAGTCATATGGTAGCCACCAGTTTTTAATGGTGAAGGAGACAACTCAGTTACAAAGTACCCAGGTATCCACCAGGCTTCCCCAAGTAAACTGGCAAACTCCCCTACAAAGCCTTGGTTCCAGTGCAACTAAAACCCAAGTTGATCAAAGGTGAGAGACTCCATGGCTTAAAGTGCGAGGCTCTAACCATTCAGCTACGGAGGTCCCTATTTAACAAGAAACAAGATGTTTTTTAGAAACACTGTGCATCCATTCCAGCTATTCATGAACAATTTAAAGTCCCATAACTCTAGACAAATATTGGCCGTATTTGAACGTGTCAAGTTATTCAACTGAAACCAAAATTGTGCAAAAACACAAAAATCAACATGCCTCTCAGGAGATAAAAATCATCCTTAGCATTTAAAATACAAAGTTATGGATGTACTGCATACTAATTTAACTTTCTATGCAATAGGGCACAGTCCCGCTGCCGACAGGTTGGTTTCCTGTCTTTCGGATGAGACAGTAAAAACTGGAGGTCCCGTGTCACAGTAAGTGTCGGCACGTTAAAGAACCCTCACTGCTCAATGGCCGTAAGTGCCGAGCATAGGCCAAAATTTGAAGCCCTTCACCGGCATTTGGTGACGTCTCCATATAAGTGAAATATTCTTGAAGTGGGACGTTAAACAACAATAAACAAACAAACAAAGCCATAGGGCACCATTTTACACACAGCCTATACTTACTATAATTGTACAATCTTGTGATCCACTGTACAGCTTGTTTCCATAGGTACACAATGCCAGAACAATACCTGTGTGTCCTTCCATAGTTTTAATGCAACGATAATTATTGCCAGTGTCCCAAACCTTTGAAACAAGTAAAAATAAACGTAAGACATTGTAGAATACTGAAGTCATGCATTAATCATAAGCTATGGCATATCTAAAAACACTTAAAGTAGTCCTAAACAAAACTCAAAACTGTACAATTTAAAATAATGGACGTCATACAATCAATCAAAGAAGAAATTTCAAAATGATATCCAAGTTGAAGTCCAATGAACCTATCACCAAATGTCTAACATTAACTTTCTGACGTTATTGTGATGTCATAATCAAACAAATGTTTGAAGGGCAATTTACTTGTGATGCCATAATGGAAAAGTCTATCAAAGGTGCTGGCCTGTAAGGTCAATTGGCTTATGTTCATCCAATAAACCCATACTTGCCAACATTTGAAAATTTTCTTTGGGGAGACAAACCCACGACAAAAGTTTCCAGTGGTTAGCCAGACAGACTGCGGGTGACCAGTGTTCAAAGATTCTTTTTTCACTAAGTGTCAGTATTTCTTATAAAGTATTGTTTTGTTTTTTTTAATTTCTTTCTTTCATAATTATAAAAATTAGAATATGTCAATTAGTTGTTTTCAATCAATATCTAAACTAATTTATGGATCTCAATTGTGAATTTTATTGTTTTATTAACCTATTATATAGATAAATCTTTGGGTTTTTTTTTTTAGAAAAAAGAAAAAATATATTTTACCTGTATTACTTGTATACTATTGAAGGGGAAATCACAGAATATTCTCTGTTGTCAAGCATTTTCAATGGAATCAATTAATTTACTGTGAATTCATTTTTGTTTTTGTTCATTTTACCGTCATTTTAAAATTTTCAAAGCATATTTAAAGATAATCTATCTTTCATCGATTGGGTTTGGTGTTGCTCTTAAAATTTACCATATCAGAAGTGAAGAAAAATGGCAGAATCTTCCTTGAAATGAGGCATTTTCAGTGGAAATTAACCAATATACTGTAAATATTTTTTGTTTTTGTTCTGTTAAAATTTATATCCATTCCAAAAATTATTGTTTGATAACTTATTTCCCCATTTTAGGCATTGTGGCTGCCCATGGTACTCAATGACAGCATTTAGTCACTCCCACAATGCATCGCTAAAACCAATCAAACGACGACGAGAGGTACAAACCAGCCTCTGATTGGTTACAAAACTTTTTTGAAAGCTAGTGTACTGTCTCATGCAGAGGAAATCTTGCGTGTCATTTTTCAAATTCGGGGACATTTATCGGTTTTGGAAGGAAATATTTATTTCTTTAAAAAACTGATCCGGAGGTTGGGAAACAGGGCCAAAATCAGGAGTCTCCTGAGTAAATCGGGAGAGTTGGCAAGTATGTAAACTAAGGGAAATGATATGTAAAACTGTCTAACCTTGATTAATTTGTCAGAAGAACCACTGAACAGGAAGTCATTGTAAATTGTCAAACACCATACTGGTCCCTAGAAGAAATCAAAATATATTAAGAAAATAAATTCTAATATAAACAGCAACTTGTCAATTTGTTTATAAAAATGACTGCATATACTTATTTGTCAAAGGTAACCATTTGTCTACCAGGAGAATTACACAGAGCAAAACAAAATGCTAGATTATGAACTGTACTGTGATTTCACACTTCTATGGTAATCTTTTAAACTGATTATATAACAGAAGTCTCGTACCACTACAAGAGGTGTGATATGGATTGTGAATCCATATCAAAGGATGTGATAACTGTAATCCATATCATCTGCATCAGAATGAGGCATCATTCATTTAAAAGATTACACTGTGAAAATATCGTCTGGTAGTGAGAACGTTTTGAAGTTTATTGCAAATATCTGAAGACATAAGCAGAACATACCTGGTGACCTACAAAAGTACCTCTGCACCTGAACACTTGCTGAGGGTCAAATACTAAAAAGGGAAAAGTAGTACACAATAATAATGAGGTTATAAATAGATTTAGTTACAAATTGAATTTTTTCAAGATTCAAGTTTTACATGAGCACAAACACATGATACAAATTATTCTTGCTTGGAGAAAACAACAAACATATGTGTTATAACAAATCTGAAATAATGATTCTCTGAGTTGAAATTAAGTCTGATTCTCAGCCTACCACATTTTGGACAAAAATATGCTAAAAATATAGTTTTGCGTCCAAACCAACAAAAATAAACTTGCATTAACTAAAGCAAAAAGTATATTATAACATACCTCCAACTGTGACATTTCGTCCATTGACTATACTGTTTATATGGTTGAGTTCATTCTGCAAGAAAATACAAGTCATTTGATGATATATCATTTAGATAATAAAGTTAATTTATCTCTTTGAATTGCTTGCACAAAAGTGGGAACTCAAACAATTTTTTTTTACAGTAAGTCAGTATTCAATGTCAGGGACACTAGATATAACACACAATACATAAGTAATTTTTGTCAGAGATAATGCAGGGATGTCATAAGAAGGGGGTAACAGGTGAATTTAACCCCCTACTCTCTATAAATAGCCATCTGCTTTTGAAAAAATTACATGGACTTCTATACAAAAAGACAGAAATTCTTCTGCTACTTTGACAGTTTCACCTGTTTCTAAAACAGTTAATGACATCCTTGTAATGCACTGTTGAAACATCAAACCCTGAACTTTCTTCAAAAGTTATGGCCATCTTAAAATGTTGTGAGTGTGTGTTTGTGTGTGTGCATTTGTTTGTATATGTGTGTATGTTTGTGTGTGTGCAATTGTGTGCATTTGTTTGTTTGTGTGTGTGTGTGTGTGTTCGCATGTGTGGATAAAACAGTTTAATAAGTTGTTCTTACATGTATCATTGCATATTCTCTCCGAGATTCCAATACTTCATCTAGAATCTTGTTCTGGTTGTGTTCTAACATGTCTGAAAAACAAACATACACATTAAACAGTTTTGTTTGTCCAAATGTCACTTTTTTGCAGTGATGATGTTCTCTACAAAACAATATAAAAATATCGATAAAATACTCAAGCTCAAATATTTTTTAATGATTATTTAGATGAAATACAAAAGATGAATGTGTCTGAGGACACAAATGCCCTCGCTAAAGCTGGCTTGTAAAACTTGAAAATACTTTTTGAAAGCAATTGATATAAAAGAGGAAAAAAAGAGCAATTTTTCAAGGGACATAACTCTAAAACAGTAAATGACCCCCTGCCCAAATTCTAATTATGTGTCTTTTGATTCTTACCAGTGTATGAGTATCTTAACATTTGGAAGAGGCAATCATAATTACTTTTCCAAGTTATAAAGGAGCATAACTCTAGAAAGGTAAATGACCCACTGTCCAAACTTGAACTTTGTCTGGCCTTTTGGTTCTTAGCATTGTGTACGAGTTTCATAAAATTTGAATGAGGCAAACTAAAGTTTGAGTGCAGAAATGAAAATTGGATGGGCAAACAGATATATAATTTATATGTATAATTCAAATATGTTCTTACCAATTTTTATATCAGCTGACTTTTCTAAATTTTCCAGTTTTTCAGCTAATTTACCCAGCATTGACCTCAGAAAATTTATTTCTTCATCCTTTTCTTTCAATGAATCTTGCATTTCTGATATTTTCTCCTCTGTGTAAACCAGAAAATCTTTCATGGTTTCAAATTTACAGACCTTTAAATGATCTTCTAGCTGTTCATGAGTTCCAACAAATTCACAACTGTGTAAAAAAATGTAAAATCATGTCGGAGAGGAATACTTAAACTTGTGCAGCATGCAAACTATTATAAAAAATACCATTTTTAACTCACCAACCCCTGAAAAACAATGGACCCTTCTGTAAATAAATGACTCAGACCAGTCCAAATATGTCTTTAGGGGTGAATGAGTTAACATGGCAACAGCGAAGAAGTGTGGATCTATGACTGTAGCAAATAGCAGAAAGACAGGTGGAATGAATAAAGGCTATGGTAAGTAATTGAACGACCAAATTAATTAATGATGATTATAGCAAAATGTTGAATTATCAGTGAAATTAACCATAATTATAGCAAATTATTGAATGACTGGTACATTGGAATGAACATTGCCTAGAGAAAATTGTTGAATGACTAGAGGAATGAACAACACCCATAGCATATTGTTGAATGACTAGCTGTACGAAAACTGTGTATTAAAATTTGGTTGAACAATGAAATGATAATTTTGTACAGTATCCAATGTGTTAACCATAACTTTAGTACACTATTTAGTACAGTATCCAATGTGTTAACCATAACTTTAGTAGACTATATTGTACAGTATCCAATGTGTTAACATAACTTTAGCAGACTATTTTGTACAGTATCCAATGTGTTAACCATAACTTTAGTAGACTATATTGTACAGTATCCAATGTGTTAACCATAACTTTAGTAGACTATTTTGTACAGTATCCAATGTGTTAACCATAACTTTAGTAGACTATTTTGTACAGTATCCAATGTGTTAACCATAACTTTAGTAGACTATTTTGTACAGTATCCAATGTGTTAACCGTGACTTTAGCAGACTATTTTATACAGTATCCAATGTGTTAACCGTAACTTTAGCAGACTATATTGTACAGTATCCAATGTGTTAACCATAACTTTAGTAGACTATTTTGTACAGTATCCAATGTGTTAACCGTAACTTTAGTAGACTATTTTGTACAGTATCCAATGTGTTAACCGTAACTTTAGCAGACTATTTTGTACAGTATCCAATGTGTTAACCGTAACTTTAGCAGACTATTTTGTACAGTATCCAATGTGTTAACCATAACTTTAGTAGACTATTTTGTACAGTATCCAATGTGTTAACCATAACTTTAGTAGACTATTTTGTACAGTATCCAATATGTTAACCATAACTTTAGTAGACTATTTTTTACAGTATCCAATGTGTTAACCGTAACTTTAGTAGACTATTTTGTACAGTATCCAATGTGTTAACCGTAACTTTAGTAGACTATTTTGTACAGTTTTTTGTATGTGTTAACCATAACTTTAGTAGACTACCATATTTTATGGCCTGAGGGTTGATGTGGGGCATAGGTCAAATGGTCCTTTTAAGGAAAAATTTAGATGTAAATATTTGATAGGTCTAGTGGGTGATAGGTAAATGTCAGCAGAGATGAAAATAGGGATTGGTCATCACAAAAATACATCATTTATGTATCATAAATGGACTACAGACCTACCAGTCACAAGTAACAATTTTTAACATGTCAGTGAGATGTGCTTTAGAAGACTAACACCAATTAAGGCCACAATTTAAAGAATGTATGTTTCCCCTCCCCACTGCCCTTAATATTGGAGATGACAAGGCAGGCTGGGTATATATATATACTTTTTTTGGATTCCACTTCAAACTGTTCTAGAATTGAAACAGGTTGGAATGGCTATATAGATGTCATCAATTCATTCTAAGAACTATAGGCTAGAAGAATACAGTTGCTGTACTCAGTTTCTTTATCAGAAACAGACCACATAAATAACAAATTAAAAGCTTTCACAAGGAGCTGAGGGTCAGGGGTCATTGACACTTCAGTGAAAATTTCTGGGGTCAAAATTCAAAATTGAAGAGTCATAATGAGTCAAGAATCAAAATTAAAAGTGGATTAAATGTTGATGCTAGTCACACATTTTAAAAGTTTTTCATCTGTCCTACTGTAGCGCAGTGACGTAAAAAAAAAGGGGTTTTTGTTTTTGTTTTTTAAGGGGGGGTTTATGCTGAAAGTCTGCCCCGATTTTAAGTTATTTATTCTTTTTAATTCTTTTTATTCTTTTTAATTTATTCTGAAATGTGAGGTGGTCTCCTCAGCAAGGTGGTCTTTAGGTGAGGTACCACTGTATATGAAATACCTGTATTTATTGTGCGGACATCTGGCATTACAACAGCTTTTTAAATGGTCTTCTAGATCCTGTTAATTACAAAACAACACATCAATTAATTTCTCTCCAAAATGTTAAGCAAATCAAGAATTGACAAACAGATATGGAGATACCGGTATGCTGAATTTTAATAAGAGCTCATAATGCGACGAAAAACAATATATAAATATATGTATACCTTCCTGAGAAGTGGCGGACATCCCGACTTATTAGGACAGTCCACAGTCATATAATCACAGAGATCTTCATGTTCACTGAGAGAGAGAGAGAGAGATAAAATACCAATAAAACTTAAAACAAGCAAGATTCAACATGTAATGAATTATGTTCTTCAATATAATAATGCAAGGGTACCCTTTTGTTATTGTCATTTAAGACTAGGGAATGGTCCTGTGTCAAGAAAAGTTTAGTAATCTTCAATTTAAATCAAAAGCAGATTTCTGCTTTAAAATTCTCAAGTGGTTATGTAAACCAATTTGAAATAATTTACATTATTGGATCCGTATTTG
Source organism: Atrina japonica (assembly GCA_030159075.1). Classification (NCBI taxonomy): domain Eukaryota; kingdom Metazoa; phylum Mollusca; class Bivalvia; order Pterioida; family Pinnidae; genus Atrina; species Atrina japonica. Next base: position 332,347 of record BROG01000429.1, on the reverse strand, counting down.
TAGCTCTAACACTGATGTAAGGTGTTTTTCTGCAAGCCATTGGTGACACAATCGGGGATTTAAACTTGAATTGTGTCAATTTGGAAAAAACAGTTTGCACACAAGTAAATATAAATGTAATGGAATCTCCTTTTAAAATGCATTCCCCCTGCATTAATTTCTTCTTTATTACTGTCTAGGTCTGTTCAACAAACTGGGAATTTTTTATCATCAAATTGGAAAAAAAAAGGTATTTTGAACTTTGAACAGGGCCAGTAGTTAGCCCTGTGGAAACTATAGAAAAAGGCCTGGATGTTTAACTTTGAAACATTCTTAATGTAGCATCATTTCTTTAGACACTACTTATTTTTAAAAAAAAAAAATTATCATAAAAATTCTTTTGTAACTATCACAGTATTAAAGAATTTTCTAATATCTGAGTTTTGGTTTATATAGCTCTTTTTTTCTAAAAAAGCCTTGATTTTATGCTCACTGTCTGTTAGCAACTCTGATCGTGGTTGGGCATTTTGTGGGATCAGCTATATAACTTTGACCATCTTCGGACACACAACAGCCATATCTACAGTGGATGAACATCTCTCCGATCTGTTCTGATACTGCAATGTTTGCTACAACCACTGATAAAGTCTGACTGTCAACAGGACAAACACCTGAAACAAATACAGAAACATGGAACATTCCAAACGACTGGTGATATAACCTGTAGTTACAATAATAACTTTGTCATATTGAACGAGATATGTATACAAAAAAAACATGTTACGTAAAATTTAAGTCTGAAATTTTGTTGAAATGACAGATCAAATACCAATATACTGTAGAATCAGAAAATTTTGTGGGGTTAAAATTTCGTTTTGAAAATAAAATGAATTTGTTGACATTACATTTCGTTGAAAAAAAAAGGGGGGGACCTACAACTACCGGGTATTAATAGGTATAGTTTCTGCAAATTTTAATCATGGTTTGAATTTCGTTGATAAATGAAAACAACAAAATAAATGAAATTAACCCCACAATGAAATTTTCTTATTCTACAGTATTATAGTTTACAATGATTGAAAAGTCCAAAGAACACTGTAAAAACTAATTCAGAGTATTTGAGACCTATGAATTTTTTTTTCAAATATATATAAGATTTAGAATACTGCAATCGCTGACAAAGACAAAATGACAATCTAATTTGGCACATCAGGTTCTGTCAGAAACCAAAGCAATACTGTCGATTTTCCAGAAACAGGAATGTACAGGTAAAACATTTTGCTTGCATTGATTCCACGCATCAATGCAACTCTAATATTTTTGTGCCAACAAGTAGCCAGTCATCCAAGTTATGATCTAATTTTGACTCCTCGTGTTTGTAAACATGTGCCAACTTTTCTTGGTTTGTTTGTTTGTTTAATGTTGTTTAACGTCCCACTCAAGAATCTTTCACTCATATGAAGGCGTCATCAAATGCCAGTGAAGGGCTTCAAATTTTAGCCTATGCTTGGCACTTAAGGTCATTGGGCAGTAAGGGTTCTTTAACGTGCCAACATCTACTGATTGGACCTTGGTTTTTCTTGGTATTCCTATACCGTTGTCAACTAGAGTTTTCCATTACTAAATTATGATCAAAGATTGTCAAAGTTAGTCATGCTTCATAGCTGATTATTTTCATCAGAAAGTGACGACTTACCATCAAACTGCCTTGACACACAAGTCTTACAATATGTGTGCTGAAAGAGATTATATAGAAAATTACATAACAACCCATAAAAACTGACCTACACCTGACGATTCTTTGGTTAGATCATACATACTGACCTAAATAAAAAGTTTATGATAGTTTAAAATAAAAACTTTAAAAAGTTTAAAACTTAGATAGTTATGTATCAGTACATGTGAAAAATGAAAATAACCAAACCTCGTATAAAAACCTACATGTATATATAATATGATATTATAATGTGTGGTAACATAAAAATATGACATGTCAATATCAAGGATATTGATTTTAATGCAACAAAGACATGCTTAAACAATAATTCTGACCTGAATATTATAATGACCACACAAACCCCAACCTACATACATGTGTGACATGATGGATAAAGCAACTGATATTAAGACATTCTCAGCTGATGAATAAAAAGTTGTTTTTTACTCACTCTAAAGAATAAAGATTTTCATTCACCCATGAGAATTATTCACAGTATGTTTAATTCTAGCTTTTCAATTCAACAAACATATTTTACTTAAAGCTGACATATCATATATGATAGTTTAAAAGTTGATGTGACAGCTTTAAGTAAAAAATAAGCCACAACAAATCACTTACCCCACATGTAACAATGACAGGATCTTTAAAAACTTTGTTACATAATTTACAGAAAAGCTTTTTGTTGGGAGGTTCCACAAATACCATAATTTCCTTCAAAGAAACATAAATAATACAAGTTCAACAAATGCTCCTAGTTGCAGGATCTTGATATTTGACACAGTAAAACTCATATAACCTGGCAGGGATAAGTCTTGTGAACCCTTTCCTGACCTGGACAAGTTTTAATTTTAGGTAATAAAGCATAACATTAAAATTACACTGACTAGAGTAATTGTTCTAACTTGTTACCACACAAAAGAGAGTATCCAGTGAGGAACAAATTGTTCTCCTCCTGTAGCTTGTCATAACCAAAATGTTAGTAGAATCATCCATATGATAGTCAAAAGTTTACTCCATCCCGCCATCTTATGTGAATTGGACAATAGACTGACACACAGGTCATAATTCTACAAAAGATCCAAGAGGGATCTTGGTGCCCACCATTGAATGTCCTTCATTTGATCTATGACAGACTGTTCTTTTCTCTTAATTTGGGGCTCTACAATGAATTTGAATTAAAAAACCTAAATATTTGTCAAGTGCTTTCTCACAAGATTATAACAATACCAAACTTCAACAGCTATAATCCAAGAGAGCTTAACTCTAAAGGGAACCTTAAAGTCAAATCTTTAAAAGATCCATTCATTATATTGTATTTTTCTGAGAAATAGTGGTAACAGACTTCAAAAATCAAAATCCAAAATGGCCGCTTGTCAGCCATGTTGGATTCTAATCTCTATGAAAATTTAATCTGCTCAATTAAACCTCAAGGTGAATCTCCATGTCAAATTTCAAAAAAAATTTATTCAATACTTTTAGAGAAATACAGTAACAAACTTCAATTGTCAAAATTCAAGATGGCTGCCTGTCAGCCATGTTGGATTCTGATCTCTCTGAAAATGTAATATGCGTAATTTGACATCAAGAGGAATCTCCATGTCAAATTTAAAAAGATCCTTTTAGTACTTTCTGAGAATTTGCTACAAACTTCAATTGTCAAAATCCAATATGGCCCCGCTGTCTGCATCTCTCTAAAAGTTATACGCACAACCAGACATCATGGAAACTTTTATGTCAAAATTTCAAGGAGACCTCTTCAGCACTTTCTGAGGAATTGGGGTAGCAAACTTCTTTTGTCAAAATTGAAGATGGCGACCTGTTGGGCCATTTTGTAATGCGACCCTCCTGAAAATGAACAGTGCTTAACTAGACCTCAAAGAGAACCTATATGTGAAATTAATTTTATGAAGATCCCTTCAGTACTTTCTGGAAAAGTGATAACATACTTTAATTGTCAAAATCCAAGATGGCCTGAAAATGTACTATGCACAACTAGAACTCAAAGAGTTCCTACATGTCAAATTCTTTAAAGATCCCTTCAGTACTTTCTAAAAAATAGCTATAACAAACTTTAGCTGTCAAAATCCAAGATGGCCACTTGGCAGCCATTTTGTGACCAGACCCTCCTGAAAATGTACAGTGCACAACTAGACCTCAAGGACAATCTACATGTCATATTTTCTGAGAAATAGCAATAACAAATTTTAATTGTCAAAATTCAAGATGGTCACCAAGCAGCCATTTCGTAATCCAACCCTCTTGAAATGAACAGTGCAAAACTAGACCTGAACAAGGAGATCCCTTTAGTCATTTCTGAGAAGAAGTGGTAACAAACTTCCTTTGGTCAATCTAAGATGGCTGCCTGTCAGCCATGTTGGATTCTGATCTCTCTGAAAATGTAATATGCACAACTAGACCTCAAGGGGAACATTCATGTCAAATTTCAAGGAGATCCCTTTAATACTTTCTGAGAAATAGCAGTAACAAGAATTGTTCAGGATGGACAGACCACGGATGCAGGGCGATTTGAATAGCCCACCATCAACAGATGGTGGGCTAAAGAGAACCTACATGTCAAAGTCATAAAGATCCCATTAGTACTTTCTGAAAAATAGTGATAACAACCTTTGACTGTCAAAATCCAAGATGGTCGTCAACGGCGTCTAGCAGCCATTTTGTGATCCAACCCTCCTGAAAATGTGCCGTGAACAAAAAGACCTCAAAGAGAATCTATATGACAAATTTCATAAAGATACCTTCAATACTTTCTGAGAAATAGCGATAACAAGAATTGTTTAAGGACGACAGACAATTGTTGATGGTGGGCAAAAAATACATGTTGAAACACATTGGCAGGAACTACTTTTTGGGTCTTTGATCAACATTAAAGCTGAAAATATGTTCATTCTCAAGAAAATATGAGTAGGTGGGTGTTTTTATAATAGTGCAATAAACACAACACATAAGCTATAATTTCAGAGGCAAGAACCAGATACATTTTTTTTATTTAGCCTTAAATATACACCATTAACTCGTCTACCCCTGGTAAATAATGGGCTCTTCTTTACGTCAATGACTAGAGCAAGTCCAAATGTGTCTTTAGGGATAAATGAGTTAATTATTATTGTGTTTTAAAATCAATGTGGTATGCACTATCTAGAGCAGCCACAAATTCAATTTATATGAGAGAAGGTTGAATATATAATGTTTTCTTTGACTGATGAAAAAAGAGACATTTACAATGTACATACATGTTCTTCATCTTCATTCTCTAACATAGATACATGAGATGTTGACTGGGAAATTTTACGCAACTGACCAGTTGGAACACTCATCATATCCATACTCTGAAAAAAAATAAACCCATAATAAATGCATGTAGGAATATACACAACAAACATACACACATACAATTACATTTATAAATACACACACATACACATACAATAAGATGCATGTAGGAATATACACAACATACACACATACAATTACATTTATAAATACACACACATACACATACACAATAAGATGCATGTAGGAATATACACAACAAACATACACACATAAAATTACATTTATAAATACACACACATACACATACAATAAGATGCATGTAGGAATATACACAACAAACATACACACATACAATTACATTTATAAATACACACACATACACTAAGGTAAACGACGGACGAGGACAGACAAAAGACAATTGTAATAGGTCACACTTTGGCTCAGGTGACCTAAAAACTCACACATTGACAAGCATACACACAAACATACATGTACCAGGACGCATAAATAACAAACTTAAAAACATGCAATGGCATACACAGACTTGTAAACACAATTCACACACACAATGACATGTATAAACAGACAAAATCAAAATCCAAGATGGCTGATACATAGACACACGCACATATACAGACACACACACATACACACACACACACACACATATATATATATATATATATATATATATATATATATATATATATATATATACAGAACACACACAAGCAAATGAAAATATTTAGAACACAAACAAAACTCAGTGAAACAAGTAATGATATAGCTAGCAATAACAATCACCATTGCTTTTTTTCATGTACATATCAACATATTTCTAATCACTTCAAATTTTACTAAGAGATCACACTGCAAGATAATTAAAACAAAAGCATTTTTCCTTCAAATTCCAACTATTTAGTAAATCAATTTAACTAATAGTTTTATTGTATTATATTTTCAGTTTAATGTAAACAAATATTAACAACAAGATCACTTTGAAAGACACTCTGGCTTGGAATGAGCCAAGTCATTCCATGAAGATTTTACAATACTATAATTCTGGCAACTATTGTCAAATATTGGTCATAATTAAATCCATTAAAGATCACTCTAATGTAAAACAATATACCAAATTAGTAATTTTCTTTTAAGAAATTTGAGTAGTGTTTTATGCCACATTCAACAATTTTTCAGTTATATAGTTGTGGTCAGTTTTTAGTGGTGGAGGAGAGAACTCGGTTACAATGTACCCAAGAAGAAACCAACAGCCTTTCGCAAGTTAACATGCAAATTTTCTCATAAACAAGAAGCCTATGGGCCACATCGCTCACCTGAACTGTGTTGGTATCTTACAAATATGGGAATCTCAAATTTACAAATTATTTTAACACTCCTTAAGAGTGCAGGAGACTTAAAAATGAATGAAAATGACAAAACTGGGAAAGATGTCAAAAACATGTCAAAAATTAGTTTTCCATTTATTCATTTATTCCAAAAACAGGAAATTGAATCATGCATCCGTAAAAATCACTCAGATGCAATTAGTTTTTCAATCCATACAGCAGTCCTGGAGAAGATTTTTTAATGAGGGGTACCCTGAGGCCTCTTTTGTCCCACCTTGGATCCACCCCTGGGTCGATCTGGCCAAAATTAAGAAACTTGGTAGTTAACCTTGAGTACTTACTTCCTATAAGGTTTCATCAAAATCCCTTCAGCGGTTTTGGAGAAGAAGTTGAAAATGTGGAAAATTACCCCCCTTCATTTTTACAGTCTTGAAAAATTCAAAAAAAAATTCAAAAAATTAAATTTCAGGAAAGCATTTATCTACCAAACCACAGGTAAAACACATAAAATAAATGATTGGGGAGAAAATCAAAGAAATCATACAAAAATGAATGAAAATTACAGTCTAAAAAGACGTCAAAAATTAATTTTCCAATTTCATCGAAATTAACAAACTTGAATCATACATCTATGTAGATCACTCAGATACACTTAGTTTTTCAATTCATGCAGCGGTTATGGAGGAGAAGATTTTTAAAGAGGGGTACCCCCTGGATACAGCCCTGGGGTGATCAGGCCGAAATGAACAAACTTGGTAGAGGACCTTGTGTACTTGCTTCCTATAAAGTTTCATCAAAATCCCTTCAGCAGTTTTGGAGAAGAAGTCAAAAATGTGAAAAGTTTACAGACAGACAGATGAACAGACAACGGACAAAAGGCAATTAGAAAAGCTCACTTGAACCTTTGGTTCAGGTGAGCTAAAAACAGCTTAGGTTCCAGCGGGTCTCGAAACCCACACTGACTAGAAGTGAGGGACTTTATGGTTCAAAGCGTGATGCTCTAAGCACTATGCCACAGAGGCCCCACCAATTATAGTAAAACTTAGTGAAAAGAAACAAAACTTATTTGATAGAAACCAAACTGTTGCAAGCAATGGACAGACAATCTTTCAAAATAATGATTAATACTTACAGGAATCACTTTCACTTCATCTGAACTGACAGCCAGGTAAGGTGAATTCATTTTTGGGCTGGGTGATACAGATAATGGTTCAGACTTTATCGGTGGTTTTGGTGATGCATTTAGTTGATCAATCATTAGAGTAGGCAATGTATCCTTATTATCTGTGACGAAAAAGTGAAAAGTCTTCATACTAAAAGAAAAAGCTTGTCGACGAGAAATAAAACATGTCATAAATAAAGCAACATAAGTACTTGTTAACCAATTCCACATTGCTATGATGTATCAGTATAAATAATATATATTCATGTATAAATGTGCATGTATATATATTAGGGTGCAATTAAGTTTTATAGAATTTAGTCCAAAAAATTCAAAGAATACAAACATAATGCAATTAATAGAGTAAAGATATGTGGGTATTCCTTTACCAGAACTACTTCATGTACACTTGTAAATCAAGAATTCTTTTAACATTCCTCTTATGATGCCTACAGTCATGGGACATAAATATATTCGCCACTTATGTTATTTTCCTCTTTGTTTTATATAGAACCAACAACTTTTAAATGCTGGTAAAATCCACAAATCATACCAGAATTTGACAAATTTGTACAAATTCATAGTAGGATAATTTCATATTTCTAAAATATATGCATTTTTAAATCATCATGTTTATTTACAGAAATTACAGTATTTTTCTAATAGAGTAATTTTGTAAATTCCGTAATTATTTTTTCAGTCTAAATTTAACTAAAATAGTTTTATCCTCCACTGAATCAACAATTTCTCAAAATAAACAAAGAGTATATCTAAATTTCAAAAAGATTAAGAATATGAATTTAATTCCCTTCATGTAAAAATAAAATGTTTGAAATGTTGCTTAAATTAGTGGATTCTGTGGACATTAAAAAAAAGCAAAGAAGAAATAAGTGGTAAATATTTATGCCCCATGACTGTATTTCATTATATTTGCATTTTGGGGGGAAATTTACCCTATGTTTGCATTGGAAATGGGTCCTGAAACTAATCAAACCTCAAAATGGCCTTGGAAAATATCCAATTCAATTAACAAATTGTTATCTTTATATCAAAGAGAACTGCCACTTTCAAGATGATACAGAGTGAAAGGCGACTTTGTACAGATGTTATGTGCTATGGTTTATGATGATGACATCCTTCTTAATTTTTTTTTCTTTCTGTTGTTGTGGCAAGTTGATTAAGTTTTAAATCAGATGCAGTGATTTTCCTACCTCCTAAATTCTGGGTCAAGGGTAAAAAATAAATTGAAAAAATACATAATTTAAGTAAAACAGAAAAACTTAATATGAGATATTTGTTTGAACATACAGTGAAACTTGTATATAACATCCCCTTAGTAACACAAGAAAACCGATCTTTATAGGGAGATGGTCTTTATATACAGAGGTTGATTTGTACACAAATGGTACTATTGGGGACAGCAAAGAAGTCTTTGTGACCAGGTGATCTTTATACACAGGTGGTCACTAAAGGTACTTTATTCTTTATTTCAAAATTCTTAATTGGGAATTTTTTGCATATTTTGGGAAAAATACAAGTCGTTTTTTATTTGGAAAGGGTCGCGTAAATGGACCCAAAAATGACCTAGGAAAATCCCCGAGATGTGAAGAGTTTGAGTAAAAGCCAAGTCTACATACTTTCCATTGAAACTGTGGTCACAGGACTATTTCTAGCTCCAAATGTTGTCTCAATATATTGCTGAAATGAAACATACATACATGTAAACTTAATAAATTTTCTTGACAAAATAAACACATTACACTCACAGGAAATCAGAAAACTGTATATATACAATATGTAGACCTTGTGACAAGTACAATGTACACATAGGTAGTACTTAAGGGCAGTCTGATCTTAACTCATTCACACCTAAAGACACATTTGGACTGGTCAACCTCATTGATTTACAGACAAGTCCATTATTTTTCAGGGGTTGATGACTTAATACCTATTACATTAAATTTAAACATAAACAAATTGACATTCTAAATGTCTAAAATTCAAATACATAATCAGAATCTGTATCAGATTTATGGGATGAAATGTGATTACACTAATAAAAGAAATATAAAACACCAACATACATGTATAAGTTTAGATCAAATAAACACATTCCACTCACAGGAAATCAGAAAACTGTATACATGTATATATAATATGTAGACCTTGTAACAAGTACAATGTAGAGAGTCTAATATTGGATTATATCATTTAAGATATTTTACTGCTTATTGCTATGAAGAAAGTAATAATTATGGGAGGACTTCTTCTGATTTTACCCCCAAAATTCCTTGTAGGCAATCATATTGCGCATGTTATGTGCACGATTAAGAAGTTCGAAAACTTTAATCTAAACCTAACCGTGTACACATGTACTGTAATTTATCTAATTAAGGCACTGCTCTAATTAAGGCACCACCAAGACCAAAATTATGTTTATTTATTTTAATAAAGGCACCCTACACTACTGCCTTAGTGATCTGTTTTTAGAAAGGATGGTTTTAATGTCTGGAATCCACAAAAAGCCTTCCCAGAACTTTTAACAACACTGGTACAAAAAAAAAAATCTGTGCATTGCTCTTGTAAGATTTGTGTTTGCTGAAACTCAATTTATTTGGGGTAAATACATGTAATTAGTCAATCCAAGCAATATTGGGATAAAAATGAATCGTGGTGTGATAATTAACTCTGTATAGTATATTTCTGGGAAGCATGCCCTGGACCATGAGGAAAACAGAGATAATTATCTGGAAGTTGGAGAATGCATAAAACCTGATCCCCTAATCAGGGTTCGAAAAATTGGTAAATAAAAACAATAGCCCTTGAGTCAGTGCACGTGATTACGTAAATTCCACTCACCTGAACTCATTTAGCAATCCCCAAAGTATGAAACCATATGAAACTGTAGTATTTCAAAGTGAATGTAATAAGAGAGTATAAAATCTTTTTCAAAGTAAATAGATCTTATTTGAATTAACAGATAAGATGCTCTTTATTTGACAAACTCATTTCTTCTAAAAAGTACTTATCATGAAGGAAAATGTGTGAAAATCTTACCACAACTTTTGTATGCTCTCTTTTTAACTTTTTAGAATTCAAATTCTCGACTGAAATTTTGGTTGCCCACCATGAAAATCTGGTTGCCCGCAAAGAAATACTATTTTATTTAATTTTGTGTTTTTTAAATTATTGTTATTCTAATAGATAAATTTATATATAATACATATTGTCTCTGAATTACATCAAAATTAACTGTAAATGCATCATTGATTATAATTACCATTATCAATTATTACTATTACTGTTTTATGATGTTACTACTACAGGCCACAAAACAACAGAAATCACTGTAACCCATTTACAGGTTACGCTAAAAGGAATTACCATAACCTGCAGATTATGATAGCAATAATGAAGAATTAAAAATGAAATTTATTATGTCTTAACCTCCATGTCACCTGGACAATCGCTTCCATGTTATTTTGTGGTCTGTTACTAAGTACTATGTACGGTATTTAAAACAATATAAATTACAAAAGTAAGTTTTTACTATTGAGTACTGTTTGATGACAACAACAGCAAGTATTCATTTGTAGGTATTTTATTAAAATTTTCATTTACAGTACCATAACTATTTTTACTTTTATCATTCACTAACATTTAATTCTGATTTTACAACTTTTATACAATGTATATAGTGATCATGAATATTTTACTGAATCCTGATATTCGGGTCTATCTGGTATCAGTTCAGTCAACACATGATGTGTTCTGTGATTACATTTTCAGCCATGAAGTAAAGACTAACCTGTTTAATTGTCAATAAGATGATAGATGCCCTATAGTGATTGACTGCCACCCAGGTAATCTCTTTGGGGATTCTGTCGCGGCCGTTTTATTGTTGGGTTGCTGCCAGAATCCCTTGTCAAGCCTTCATAGTTTTAATATTGGAAAATCTGGGCTACGTTGACTGGCTCGCTTGAAGAGAATTTTAAATTATAAATACCTGGATGGCAGTCAATCAGTAAGTCATCTATCATTTCTAGACATATTTTTCTTTGAATCCAAACATTTTTTTGTTTAAAATCCCAAATAGAAATTGAAATATCACATGTTTATTCTGACAAACACATACTTTTTGCCCGAGTTTGAATGGCGGACTAGTTTACATCAGAGGCTATAGTCTGTTCTGTGATTGCACTTTGTAAGTTCTATAACATTAACTTTGCTTTTCACAGGCTTTTGAAAAGCAATCAAAAGAGACTATAGCCTCATTGCCAGATGAGATGATCACGTGATATAAACAAGTCCACCATTCAAACCCAGGCAAAAAGTAAGTGTCCGTCACAATAAACATGTGATATTTCAGTTTCTATTAGGGATTTTAAACAAATTTCTTTTTGGATTCAAAGAAAAATATGTCTAGAAACGATAGATGACCCACTGCCACCAAGGTATTTATTATTTAAATTTCTCTTGTAGCGAGTTGGTGACTGAAGCCCAGATTTTCTCGTATAAAACTATGAAGACTTGACAAGGGATTCTGGCGGGGCAACCCAACAATAAAACAGCCACGACAGAATCCCTAAAGGGATTACCACCTAGGTACATTTGATTTATTTTTTAAAGTTCTCTTGAAACGAGCTGGTCATCATACCTGTCAACATTATGAAATTTGTCTGGGGTAGAAAATGCATACAACGGTCGAACTTTTTTATGAATGCGTTGTCATTCTGATATATATATGTGTGTATACCAGTTGTGTCAAAATAAGTAAAAGGGGGAGGGTATAAGAGGGGGTGTCCCCCTTCCGAAATAACAAGAAAAAATTGTAATTTCAAACTTCAATATCTGCCATTTTATGCATCTAAAAGGGAATTATTGTCAACAATATTTCTTTTAATTTTCTAGTCAACTTTCAAATTTATAAGGAATAGATATAGACTTTATTTTGAAGTTTTAATACATGTAATATATACATGTACACACACAGCTTGGGAGACTCAAAATGATGTTATGGTCATTGTGTTATATTAGAATGTTTAAAATTTAGTATTTCTTAATTTGTTATAACAAATTTTTAAAATATACTAAATTCTGAATATTCTAATATAACAGTTGGATTTGGAATGCAGAAAATAAATAACTAGACTTACCTGGAAGAAGTATAATCTCAGTTTGATTGCTAAATATTTAGAAGTATGATACTTTTTAAAGTCAAAGGCTTGATTTATTTATTTATTAATTTTTTTTTTGGAGATTTGAACATTTATTGCCAAAATATTTGCATACCCAAATATTTATTTGAAGGTTTTTATCTTCATATTGTACCTTTTTCCTTAATTGATAAGATAAAACAAACAAATGATGACTGATTAGTTCACTAAAAAAATTAGATTTGATAAAGAAAAATCAAATCTGCTTTTAAAAAGAAAAAAAAAGATTATTGAGGTTATAGAAATGTGTTTACTGTCATTACTGACATTTTATTAAATTCAATTCAATGTGTTACAAGAAGATATTATTATCTTTGTATAAAATATTATGTTAATGAAATAAAACATCGTTTTTGTATTGAAATTGTCACAAATTTAAGATACATGTATAACACTGTATAGTATGTGGAGTGGGGACGTCATAGAAGACACCACGATTTCGCTTCAATATTTCTCAGCTAAATTTTTAAAATAAAATCATTGAGGATTGATACAGAAGCTGCATGAAATTAATATAACATCAATGATGTTAATCTTTGATAACTGTTTATAGGTCAGAACATATGGATAGTGATTGTAGGTGTGGATGTTTAGTCTTTAGATATACAGGTAATCAATCTGTATATTAGGTACCTGTCCACAGTACAGGTCATTGTGTAATTACCGTCAGCACACGTCCGATAATGACACCTCTGTATGGTCTAATGACATTAATTAATAAACAGGGATATTAGTCCTTGTTCTCCATGACTATTTGGAAGGTATAGGGGACTTATATAACCTAGAATATCTTAATACGTCAATGATATGGAGCGTCAGAAATTTCAAGCTATTTTTTGTCGCCAATTGATAGACTGAAAATTACGATTTAGAACAATTAATCCTGACAAAAACGTCCACTGATCGCCGGAAAATGGACAAGAAGTGGCAGAAATATAGGGAAATCGGTTGAAAATTAGAAAAATCGGTTGAAAATTAGAAAAATCGGTAGAATTTTTCTCGGCGGTAGATGAATAGAAAAATCGGTAGACTACCGCCGAAATCGGTAGACTTGACAGATATGCGTCATGGAAGCCTAGATCTTTCTTGATAAAACTCTGAATGCAGGACAAGGGATTCTGGTAGGGGCAACATGTGCACGACAGAATCTCCAAATCAACAGTCACATTTATCAAGTACACATATCACAAGTATACTCCTATTAATGAAAAATATCCGATGCTATAAAATTTGGGCTCACTTAAGCATAAGAAGAGTTTGTTATGGGCCGAGATTTAGTATACTTAAAGGCCGTGTTTGTAATAGGCCGAGGTGTCCCTGAACCTTCATATGGCTTCAATCTAAATTGACTGAAATGTGTTCTGCGAGAAGGGATTTGTTAAGAATATTGAAAGAAAACCAAAATTTTAAATGTAATTACATGTTCTTGATAACTGTTGTTGTCCTCGCTGTCCAAGGGATCGTAGTCAGTCCTGGATGCTGCCATAATCGTGTCAATGTTTTCTTTCTACATGTAGGCCTAGTCTGCCTTGCTGTCTTATTTTGATGATGAACTCATACAGAAGTCAGTTCTGTATACCGATCCCGATATAAACTTGATAATAAATACATGTGGGTCTGTGTTTGTAACAAAGTCGGTCATCACTTATTATGCCTCGAAACACATCAAAGGTAGATCTACAAAAGAATCTAAAGTAACTTAAAGTGGTAGTATTATAAAATCCGATTTAACAGTATCGAAAGTTATGGGTTTTAATATAACAAAAGAGTAAAAACAAAAAAATATCCGTTGCGAGGTTTTCGAGATATTTGCCATTTTGTATTTGCGAGAGCGAAGTAGTTTGATCACGTGATTTTCAAAACGCGCACCTGTTATAATCATGGAGCTGAAAAGCGACGCGTAAATGGTCACGTGATGTGTCGAATTGTTCAAATCGCAAAGTGGGGATCTTTGTCCCACTCGTTAGAAATGGACACAGATTGGAGGACCAACCTCGTAGTTTTGTAGAACATTTTGAATTTAACTTCATGGAGACTGATAAAAAGCTTGCCGACGCTAGGAAAGAATGTCGTAAACGATGCCACCAAATCTGTACGATGCATTCGACAGCAAAGAAGATTCATGTGAATACGCACAAAGGATTTCGGGTGAATCTTTGCTATTGATTCCTATCCATATAATGGACAATCCAACAAAAAATTAAAAACTTAGGCTATATGGGATGAACAGAGACCCTTTTGTCCCAATTTTTTTATATGGAAGCCAGAAGCGGAATGGGAAATAAAATTAAAGAAATTTACATTTAATATAGATAACTTTACAACTTCACGTACGTCAGGCGTATTGTTTCCACGTGCGTAGATAACACCTTTTTGTCAATAAATACTCAATTTGATGAAATAAAATATTAAAAATACTTACCATATCAATATTTATTCATTATATGAGTACAGGATCAAAAAAAATCGTCCGGCGGGCTGCTTAATAGAAAGTTGCCGATCGTCCTAGGAAAAATTAATTTTGAAACAAGAACTTTATTTCCATGGTAGCCGTGCAAAAAACATATATTAGTCAAAGTTTACACTTAAGCCTTAACATCATATGAAATTACATGTATGACAAATCAGGTCAAAGTCGCCTAAGATGAATATCTAACACATACAGACAGACAGCAAAGAAGATGGTGTGCATATTGCAAACTGGCCAATACTGTGAAGCTTGTTTCAGCAGTTCTATCAATTTACTGAAAATGAGAGAGTCCTTCTTCTATCTGGAAGGTTTTATAAGAAAACATAGCAGTTTCATCATGGTTTATAAAATATAAAATTATTCAAGTATTCAACTTTACAAGGTACTCCTTTGGACTTTAAAAATGAGTATTTTTATCAGCAAAAAAATGTTTTATTAGTTTACAAAGACCCAAAAAGGCTATGTGATCAATGATATTAGTATAGATGCTGAGATCACACACTAGACGTCATATACTAGTAGCTGTTGTGAGATACTAGAAGTTTTTGCAATGTAGTGAGAAATTGACTGTCAAAAATCTTTACTTTTGATTCTAATGTCAATCGTATTTCAATGAGTCTTGAACAAGAAAAATAACGCTTCATTGTGGAAAAGCTCCTTTGACACTTAGCTGTACTTGGGGAAAATGGCTATATGCAATTGGAAATTACACAATCTTTCAATCATGAATAGTATCCCCCCCCGAACCGGAAATCAAAAGTTTGTCCGGAAATCATGGTCGGTTATGCGCTTTACAGCAACCAAAAATACTGTATAAAACCACGTTGATTGCTCTCACGTTTTCCTCTCGGTCGATTTCGACAGAAGTCCCTTGGTTAAAGGAATACTGGAACAGAGTTATTTTTTTATGATAAAGTTCGACGAGGAGGACAAGCAGACCACAACGTAATTCCTTTGGGGATTATCGTTCGCGGGGGAACACAATAAAACGACCGCGACAGAATCCCTAAAGGGATTAACCACAGTCGGAACTGGAAATTTTATCTGACCCGATTGCCACGGGTGTTGGACTTATATCCTTTTTGATTCTGTTGGAGCTAAAAATTTAAAAACAAAGTTTAAACACTCCTGGATTGATAAAAAATGCACAAAAAGGTCAACATGGTTAATAACCTTTTATATGGATTGAAACAATTACAGTGGAATTTTTTAAGAACACACACTTGAATAGTTCCGCTGGCTAGTAAAATTTCTGGTTCGCTGCTGCCATACTCTGTGGTCAAAGATGCCAAAGTCAATCATTGGAAACTCTTGGAGAGATTTGAAAAGTGAGATTTCAATCGTTGAAATCTCTACCACATACAAATTTACATGTACCTGTATCACTTTCAACATGAACGCTTTTGGTGCTTCAACTCTTCTAGTCTTGATAAACAAATCTCAAGTTTGCATTTATGGTTAGTGTGTCTGACTGAAATTGCTTACTTAGATCAGCAAGTATGGACATTACATCACATAGGAAATGAGCAAAACGCAAAAATTTCTCAGTGCAAATTTCCTGTAAATAACCCTTCACCTTTGCAGCTTCCTCATTTGATCCAGTGTATATGTCGAGATGCAACCCACCTTGTTTTTTGGAGACCTGTTTGCATTATTGGCCTCCTGCCTGTTGCACTATGTCTTGAAATTTTTTCAAGTAGGGAACAGTTTTAACAGCATCAAGCACCCCTAATTCAAGATTATGTGCTACACAATGTATCTTGACTTCATGTTCAACTTTTTGTTGTAACTTAACTTGCATCCAACAAGTTTACCTTTTAAATATTCTAGGTCAATACCAACTGTTTCCAAGGCTTTTAATATCCCTTGTAGAACCCCATCAGCATTAGCAATTGCAAAGGGGACAATGTCAACAAAATATTAATCGACCCATTGATATTCAAGTCCATTTTTCTCTTGCAACTCACATAAACTTTCAAATTTACAAAATGCTAGATTTTGTTTGGCAACAAAATATATGGTGACATTTTGATCTATCATGGTACTTCAAAGTTTCCTCTCGGAACGACTTTTGGTCTTGGAAATTTCTGACAAAATTTACAAAACATTACGTTTTTTTCCTTATTGTGTTTATTAAAAACTGTATCTTCGCTCGCTTCTTCCATTTACTTAATATCTTTATTTAGCTTAACAGTAGGCTAGTTACGAGTGTAAACAGCACAAATACCCGGATATATTGCCTTTCGGGTTGTATTGAGGTACACAAATTACGTATCGGGAATGAGTATAGCATCTATTAATTTGCATGAACATGGACGGCAATTCCCGACGGACGAGCACCACAACAGAGGTCACTCGTCCGAATAAATTTTCACTCGTCATGGACGAGCGGACGAGTGTTTTTCCGGAGCCCTGCAGGCGTATACATTTCTTCTGCAGGCGTACTTAAGTGCTACCGATTAAAACTAACTATATTTTATATGGGACTTAAAGTCCAGTATGTCAGTAAAGAATTATAAAAGTAAATGTCATGTTCATGGAAAGTTTTAGAATGAAAATGAAATAAAATATTAAAAATACATTTTTAATAAAGATCTTTACCATAATATATCAATATTTATTCATTATATGCAATATAATAATGGCAGGCGTATACATTTCTTCTGCAGGCGTCATGGAAAGTTTTAGAATTATATCGGAATATTAATATTATTAAAGATCTAGAAGAGCTATATGTACATGTGGTGGATTTGTAACAAATCCTGTACCAAAATAGTGTATAACTTGAATATTAGTGAGTCATAAAAAAAAAATATTTAATTTTTTTTTTATCCTGAGACTGAAAATATGCGCCTTTGTTTTCATGTATATATTCGTGAATTTCATTGATTTGTCACCTTTTAAAAAATAAAAATGTCCTGTACAAAACCAAAATCAGTAATTTCTAAATATGATAGGCCCTATGTTAAAATGTATGTATATGAACTAAGGTACAGATAAATCATTACAGGTACGAAAGTTTAGATTTTGACGAAAATAAAATAATTTGGACTTGGGACATAGGCCATCTAAGGGTGTATAGTGCATGACTCTTTAATAAATGCGCGTTGCTTAACTATAAAGCGAATTTTTGTTAGGTGATGTAATTTCGGGGGGGGGGGGGGTTACTGTCTCCTTTCGAAAAGGGGGGCGAAAGTTGGTTGAGCCCCCCCCCCCCCCCTCCTCCCATTTTTGCATACTTCAAAAATGATAATAACATGTATAGTAGGTTAGAGAGTGAATGTACAAACACAAAAACTATACTCAAATTTTATATTTTAGAACCTAGCAACTACTTGAAAAAATAATAACATTTTTACCTCTAGTGTACCTTTTCTTTCAGTGCCCGCCAGGAGAAAATTAAGATAAGTGGATACGTGGATGAAGTAGTACCTCAGTACTATTTGTGAAAATATTCAGATGTATCAAGTGCTTCTTCCAAGTTGGACAGGAGGCAGAGAGCATATACCTATTTTCAAGTGAGATGGTTTTGAAAGGAAAGCTAACTTCCCAGGTGTGTTAGGTGCTATTGACGGTACACATATAAAAATAAAAGCACCAAAGCAACACCCAGAGACATATGTCAATCGAAAAGGGTACCAATGTGGTGATGCTCACATTATAGGGGATGCTGCATTTGATTGGCTGTTGACCCCTTACAGAGATAATGGACATTTAACCCCAACTCAACGCCACTATAATACATGCCTGTCAACTACCCGAGTAACAGTTGAGCGTGCATACAATATGTAGACACTCACAAAGTTGAAACTGCTGTTGACTTAATTATTGTTTGCTGCATTCTACACAATATTTGTATTCTGAACGAAGATGAAATGATAGACTACTTCGAAGATGATAATGCGGTAAATCATAATCCTCTGCCGAGAAATCAGGCAGGTGGAAATGCTCAAGCAAATGCCAAACGCGATAATATTGCAAACAGTCTTTGAACTTAAGAAGTGTTTTGAACCTTTTTCTAGAAAATTTTCAACAAAAAACAATGTATTGTATATGTACCATAGTTTTTATTAAACAAAAGTATAAAGAACAACTGAACTACAAGTAAAGTACACAAAAAATGTTTTCAAATTGGCCTTGTTGCATTGTAAAAAACACAAACAATAATGCAATTCCTGATTACACTCTAAATTCACATTTTAAAATTACAGTTCTGGAAAATCTTTCTTTTTTTAAAATGTTTTACCAGATCATATTAAATACCTGCATACTGGACAAGATTTTAGTTTACTGGCACAACTTCTACATGCCAACATGTGGCCACACTTATTTTCATCTTCCATGCATATCTTGCAAACATCAGTATCTGTAAAACATACAATTTGAAACCAAACCAAAATGCATTTGCTATTGATACAAACAAGAAAAATATAATTATGGAAGTATTACAGAAAAGTGTAGATTTTTATGCAAATAATCGTCAGTTGAAACAAAAAAAAATTTATTTTTTTTTGGGGGGGGGGGTGTTGTTTCAAGATTCTAATTATCACATTTGGCATCCCATTTTTACATACCACTATATAACTGTGAGTTTACTTTCTGTTAAAAAAAATTGAGCAAATATGAAGGGAAAAAAAATCACAACAACCGACAAATCAGCATTGGATAGGTACACCCTATAAGGCCAGTATTCTATGTTTTGAACAATTAAACCCTTCTACTTTTTTGCATCACTGGCTCCTTTTTTAAGCAACTCAAGGAAACCGCCAAAGATTTCCATGCGTTCACTGTGCATTTTCTCCTTTCTTTGACACTCGTCATCATACCTTTTCTGTTGGGTGTCCATGAAATTTTTAAGGACTTCAACAACTTCATTTGATGCTCATATTCAATAGATTCCTTTTTTTTCAGACTCATTCGCAGTTAAATTTTGTTGGTTATCATAGCAGTTAAACTTGCAGCTATAGGTTTTGAAGCTTTTGAATTACCACTTCAATGTTTGGCTTTTCAGCCATGAAAGCCAACTCTTTATCATATGGGTGATATTTGGGATTCCTTCCCGAATTTTATGTCCTTTACCACTTAAAACTTTACTTATTTGATCCCACATTGATTTCTTTCTTAGCTTTCCACTGTTTAGCAAATCCATTCTACTTTTGTATTCGTCAATCAAAAGGAGGGTTGCTGGCCTGACCTTGATCTTGACCTTCTGAAAGTTGAAGCGCTGGATGCTGTTGATTCCTCTGCAGAGACAAAAGATCAAAATTGTGACACTCAGTGTAACTTTTATATAAAAGTAAAATTCCCTTGTTTATGTAATTTTTCTATGCATATGAAACAATTACAAGTATTGTTTTGCTTATTAGTATGTTTGCGATGCATTATCCTGCTTGAGAATTCTTTACTCACATGGAAATGTCATCTTCAACACTAGTTCCAATGCCAATAGGTTTTCTTTTACTGCCTAGATATATTTAAAAATAAGATTAAGCTATACAAATAATATTGACCATCTTAAAAAAACTCAGTGTTTGCTCACTTTCAACCATGTGATGAAATTATGGGCTGGTAAGTAAGGAAAAATTTGTGAATATATTTTACTAGGGACCTGTTTTACAAAAGAACTTACAACAAAGTCGTAAAAATTTCAAGTCTCGCAAGTCATCTTAATGGTGCAAAATTGATATCAAATAATTCTTTTTGAAAAATAATGACACCCATACGTGTTAAAAAAATATCGAGACGATAATTTCTATGAAAAAAAAATACCCATCAATCACATCCGTGCGTAAGCTTTTATTAACATTTTCTTACATCCAATCCAGAAATATGTCGCTTTATAAGATAATAACATTTTTTGATTTTAAATAATTTGTATACTGCGTTTACCTGTGCAATTATGAGCCGTGAATAAGCCCATTTTATCAAAACACATTCCACAAGAAGATGAACACATAAACACAGTTGCCGCCATTTTTCTTCTTTCTGCACTACCTCAAAACGTGGTGCGCGCCGAACACGATTCCGGTTGTGCCCGCACACAGTTCTGGTACACTTCATTGGGTAGAACACGTCCGGAGCATTCCGAACTGACGAAAGAAATACTCTCTAGATTTGAGGTGGCGCTTTGATCTTCTACGTCATCTGAGGAAGAGCTAGGTAAGTGCTGCAAGATAACATCGGCGGATTAACCAGGAAAATACAGTAATGGTGAACCAGTGCATCGTAGCGAGGTGTGGAAATACATGTAATACGGGACATGCTGTTCACATGTTCCCAAAGGACGAGAAAACGAGACGGTTGTGGATAAGATTTGTCAAATTAACACGTGCTGATTTTAAACAGCCCTCAGTACATTCGACAATATGCAGTGCACACTTCAAATATGACTGCTACGAGGAATTAACATCGTTACAAAAACAAGTTGGGTTTTCGACCAAAAAGAAATTGAAGCCAGGATCTGTGCCCAGCATTTATCCAAAGCGACCATCAAATCTGAATACAGCATCTATCGTGTCCGGCCCTTCTAAGCGGAAGAAATTGAGAAGTAAAGTATGTTTCAAACTGTTTACCCCAAACTAATGCCACTTGCTAAAAGTTTATAAACATTTTCATTTTTACAAAGATCTATATTTCATATAAAACCATCTTTTAATTTTTATTGTGAAGCCATTTCTTTAAGGTATTTGAATAGAATTTTCACTGTTGACTGAAAATGTCTCTAAGTTTCATGCATTGCTTTATTTGGATTAATTTTTTTCATTAAAAAAAATTGACAATTAAAAAAAAAAATAAAGCTCACAGTTTTACTTTCACAAATAGGGAATTTTCATCATAGGAATTAAGGGGGGGGCCTCCGTGGCCGAGTGGTTAGAGCATTGTGCTTTAAATCACGCGGCCTCTCACCTCTGGTTCGAATCCCGCTAGGGTCATTTCGAATTAAGTGGGAAAGTTTGCCAGTTTTCTTGCGGAAGGTCGGTGGTCTTTACCCAGGTAACCAGGGTTTCTCCTCCACCAATAAAAACTGGACGCCATCATATGACTGTAAGATTGTTGACAGTTGAGTGTGGCGTAAAACAAAAAATCAAATCAAAATCATAGCCAAGGAATTAACATTTCTGTTTAAAAAATAGAGTGAGGTCTGGTTTCCTCGAACCAGTGGCTTGGTGTTGCCAGAAATTAATCTTTATAAGCAAATTATGCAATAGTTGTTAACTTAGTGAATTATTTTTCCATGAGATGCACTATTATGGATTTGCTTGTATATTTGCTAAACTTTCAGAAATTAATTAGCTCGAAAAGCTTTCAAACGATTGTGTCATCAGGCATTTCAATTTTCGTCTCCTGTGGATGTTATTCCTTACGCACACACACACACATACTTTTTGGCCCGAAGTCTTAATTTAAGACACTGGATACCACTGGAACTTGAAATGGTCATTTTGCTATGATAGTCTGCTACATAAACATTAACCGTAGGCCTACCGTATCAGCTGAATGGCCATGATGTAGGGTCACATGTTTGATTGGAAATATTGGGCTGTTCGATTATTATAGCCAAATACATTTTAATGTTGTCATGTATAATCACCGGACACATGTTATTGTTAATAAAATTGCTTACATGTATACACATGTTAATATTGATTAATGATGCATTTTGGTATTTTGTAAGATATAGTGGAAATAACTTTAGCATTGTAGCAGCTTTTCATTCAGTCACAATTTTAATCTTAATGAATTATACATGTATAATCATCAATGTTACGTGATGTCTGACAAAACCGGAAGCAGAAGGCCTGCATGGGTTTTTGTATGATCACTCTTAACCCCTCTAGAGTCACATTGGTGGATAATGAAATAATACTTCATATTCATGTTCATTGCTTTGTTTTAGTGAACTATTTTTGCAAATATATATTATATATTTCAATAAAATGGTTATGGTGTCTGGTAACGCCCTACATACTGTCCGACGAAAAATGAATGTGTCTGATTATGCCTTCATCTATATCATATGCAATCGAATGCAACTTATTTTTTCATAACTACAGTAAAATCTGCTGTAGTGGCCACCTCTGTTTAAGGATCACCTGTCTATAAAGGCCAGTTTTGAAAAGTCCCTTGACTGCATACTTCAACTAAATTGAAACTCTGTATAAGGGTCACCTGCACATAAAGGCCAATATTTTCTGATCCCTTGGGTGACCCCTATATACAGGTTTTACTGTACTTGTATAGTGATAGTTAACAGGATATGACATTTGTCTGGTAACCCCCGAATGTTTTACCATGTACTGAACCATCACACGACCTTATATCATTTAGACAAGAGACGTGTCCCTGCTCTACAACTCTTCTGATTCAAAATATATAATGGAACCTGGGCCTCTTTTGCCCCACCCTGGATCCACCCAAGGGCCGATCTTGCTGAAATGAACAAACTTGGTAGAGGACTTTGAGTACTTGCTTCCTATAAAGTTTCATCAAAATACCTTCAGCAGTTTTGGAGGAGAAGTAGAAAATATGAAAAGTTTACTGACGGACAGAGAGATGACAGACAAAAGGCGATCAGAAAAGCTCACTTGAACCTTTGGTTCAGGTGAGCTAAAAATGAAAATTAGAATACATGTATGAACAAATTAATATAGAATCTATATATATTTCTTTGATTTTGGAAAATTACAAAAACCTTACAATTAACAGTGTCAGATATACAATAGGATGCCAAAAGTGTGTATAATTTTTATTTTTTTCTGTATATTTCATATAAAACCACATTTTTCAAAAAAAAAACTATTTCAGTGTCATTTCCAGTTCAGTTTCAATAAAATTTTCACAATTAACTATTGATACTTAGAAGATTCTGTTTTTATGTAAATTTCCATGGACTGAAGAGTTTTTGCTGGATACAAAATTTTAATATTTCTTTTCAAAATGTGTTAATAAGGAATTATGAAATATAGAATTTAATTTTCTGTAGAAATTTCTGAATCTTGAAAACAGTTTTGAACATTATAAACTTATACATAATGAAACTGTTAAATATATAGTTAGTATTATGGTATGAGATTTACCAAAATTGATTTGAAATGACACAGTATAAATGTTTTGAAAATGTGCAGATTTATATGAAATATATAGAGAAAACTAAAAAGGTATACTCACTTTTGTCACTATACTGTATATATATAAAAATCCATTTTAAAATGCTGTGTACAGTCATATAAAATTCATATAATATCCACGGCGAAGTAGAACTAAATTGTTCAATAAAATGTTTTTGTTTCCTCTAGTGCTTTTATGTCTAAAACAATCCTCCTGAAGATTGTTTTAGACATGAAAGCGCTAGAGGAAATATGTGTGTGTGTGTGTGTGTGTGTGTGTGTTGCACTGTTGCACCTGTCACATACACACATACGGTACATGTGTAAATATATAATACCACTGCTATCAATCAAAAATATTTTAAATACATGTAGATCTACTGTAATTTCATGTCAATAATCAATATATCCAGTAAAAGGCTGCCATACATTTATTTACTACTTTTTAAGGCCATGCCAAATTAATTACCGGTAATTGTTCTTTGGATTTGGGGGAGGGGGGGGGGGGAATTTGGCCATTTTTTCAGAGGCAAAAGATTTTCTTCTTTTGTAATGTATAATAGATAGAAGCAAAACGTTCAGCATGCAAAGATCTACAAAAAAGTCAAACGGGCCAAAATTTTCAAGCTGCCCCTGATGGGAATTATTTAACCTTTATTGGCTTTAAGTAGATTATTCATGTTTTGGACTTTTTTGACATTATTGTGAAATGTTTCAGAGATACGGTAAAAGTGAAAGAAGCAGAAATTGTCAGCATGCAAAGATCTACAAAATCCACAGGGCAGTTATTGTCATGTCAGTGCTTATGGGAGCTAATCACGTTGTGCTCAGATGACCGTCAAGGGCCATCAGGCCTGTTGTCATACTTTTTATGGGACATAATGCGCTTTGGATTTTTCCAATATGACTCTTTAGAGCACGAAACAATTGCTTGTGGTGGTCTAGTGGTAGAGTGTTGGACTCACAAGCAGAAGGTCCCAGGTTCAAATGGTAGAGATTATTCCTTCGCTAAGTGCTTGGCATACGAAGTGAAAGTCTTTTTGATGAGACTGAAAACTGAGGTTCCGTGTCACAGTAGGCGTAGCAAGTGAAATAACCCTCAATGCATTGGCATCAGTCCATAGCACTGGGCAAACTTTGCAGCACTTCACCTAAAGTTCTTGAATGACAGGGTATCGATACACCTCCCTGCTACCGTACTTGGACACAGGTTATCAAACTTACAAGATTTTGGTCAAATTCATGTTTTGACTGTTATTTTCACATTTTCAAAAATTTGATCAAGCATAATTTTTTCAGATTCTTAGAAAATGATGGTTAAGCTACACAAAACACTATGACAGGATGTCATGTACACTTACTGGTTACTTAGCTTGGACATACCGGTGGGGGGGGGGGGGAGAGATGCACACCTCCCAGCTACCGTACTTGGACACAGGTCATCAAACTTACAAGATTTTGGTCAAATTCATAAGTTTTGACTGCACACACAGACAATGGCCGGTAGGCTACCAGTGAACATTTAGTAGGCTACCGGCGTCGTCTGACAATAAAGCTACACAAAACACAGGGTGTCACACCTCCTGATTACTTGGACATAGTTCATCAAACCTACAAGACTTAATCTTCAATAATGCTCCAGTCAAATTATTTTAGAAGTATTTTCGAATTTTTCAAAATTTCAATCGGGCATAATGGTTTTTATCTTCTTCAACAATGTTGATTCAGCTACACAAAATGCAATATGACAGGTTGTAATACCGCCTGGTTACATGTACTTGGTCATAGCTCATCAAACCTACAAGACTTAAAGAGCAGCCCGAGTGAAAAATGAAAATTTCTGTATTTATAGAACTCATCATGCTAAGAACAACATTGAAAACCCAATCAAAATTGGTAGGCACAGATATTGGCCACGAAAGTGAGTGATTTTACCTACTTTCAAAAAACTAATTAAGAATTCATTCCACTTCCGGCAAACTTTTGAGTTACACTGTGACATAACAGAATTGACTTAGGATGACTACTTTTCATGGCGGAAATTAAAAGTGGACACACATTTACCGAATAAATCATTACTTTGACACTTTTAAAATATATGAAATAATTTTATTTAAATGCAGTCATATAATGAACGTGATTTTTTCAATGTGTCACATTTATGAACGGATGACTTAGTTATGCTTGATTTAGAGTATCGAAGACGTCGTATTATAGTATGGCATTGTCTGTCTGTCCGGGTGTTTTATGTGATAACTTGAAGAATTATGGCTCTATTTTCGTCAAACTTGGTAGGATGCTTCATTGCATGAACCGTTGAAAGGAATTTGTAAACCCTGAAATTTCAACTATATTTGATGGAGTTATGCCCCTTTTATTGCTAAATATGGGCATTATGTACAAAAATGCAAGAACATTTTTGAATTTCCTTCAATTCTTTCAATTTTGGTATGGTATCACAACAAGCAATAATGTTTAACATATAATATGGGTTTTGTTTTTGTGTTTCACCTTTCTGCAGAATTGGAGTTATGGCCCTACGTGGCCTATTTTTTTTTCTGGTTGTTTGTGTTCAATTTTCTTGTGGACGCAACTAGTCCCACAGTTTTCACCTGAATATTTCGCAATCTGGAATGTGTGATTTGTATCATATGAAGATTTGTATATCGTAAAATGAAGATACTACATTGATTTTCTTAAGAGTTATGGCCCTTTGATTTTCAAAAAAGGGGCATTATATAGAAAATGCAAGAACTTTTTTGAATTTCCTTCAATTCCTTCCTTTCAAATTTGGTAATGTATCACAACAACCAATAATGTTTAACATATAAAATGGGTTTTGTTGTTGTTTCACTTTTCTGTAGAATTGGAGTTATGGCCTTATGTGACCTAGTTTTTATTCTCGTTGTTGTATTCAATTTTCTTGTGGATGCAACTAGTCCAACAGTTTTCACCCGAATATTTCGCAATTTGGAATGTGTGATTGGCATCATATGAAGATTTGTATATCGTAAAATGAAGATACTACATAAATTATGGCCCTTTGATTGTCATAGAAGGACATTAGGTAAAAATGCAAGAACTTTTTTATCTTTTATTTAATTCCTTTCAAATTTGGTATACATTATTGTAGTTTCACAAGAAGCAATAATGTTAAACATATATTACAGGATTTGTTGTTGTGGTTCAACTCTCCGCAAAATTGGAGTTATGGCCCTACGTGACCTAGTTTCTGGTTTCTTGTATTCAATTTTCTTGTGGGAATATTTCACGATTTCGCATGTTTGATTGGTATCTAATGAAGAAGTGCATATCGTAAATTGAAGATGCTGCATTGATTTTCATGAGAGTTATGGCCATTTTATTGCCAAAAAAAAGAACATTTAGAAAGTGCAAGAACTTTTTTTATTTTACATCATATTTCTTTCAAATATGGTATAGTATCACAAGAAGCAATAATGTTTACTGGTTACTTGTTGTCATTTTTCAAATTTCCATAGAATTGGAGTTATGGCCCTATGTGACTTATTTTCTGGTTTCTTGTGGGGTGCTAGTCCAACAGTTTTAGCCCAAATATTTTGCTTTCGGCATGTGTGATTGGTATCATATTAAGATGTGCATATTGTAAAATGAAGATGCTGCGTTAATTTTCAAAACAGTTGTGGCCCTTTAATTGTCAAAAAAAGGACATGTGGAAAATGTAAGAACTTTTTTGTTTTTCATTTAATTCCTTTTAAGTTTTATATGGTATCACAAGAAGCAATGATTTTAAACATATATTATGGGTTTTGTTGTCATGTTTCAACGTTTTGCAGAATTGGAGTTATAGCCCTATGTGATCTAGTCTCTGGTATGTTGTGTTCAATTTTCTTGTGAGTGCAACTAGTCTCAGATTTCACCTGAATATTTTGCGATTCAGCATTTGTGATTGGTATTACATGAATATTTTGCGATTCAGCATTTGTGATTGGTATTACATGAAGATGTGCATATTGTAAAATGAAGATGCTGGGTTAATTTTCACAAGAGTTGTGACCCTTTGCCAAAAAAAGGGGGCATTATGAATAAAATGCAAGAACTTTTTTATTATTAATTTCTTGTGGGCACATCTAGTCCCACAATTCTCACCTGAATGTTTCGTGATTCAGCATGTGTGATTGGTATCATATAAAGATGTACATATCATCAAACGTAGATGCTGTGGCATTGGAGTTGTGTCCCTTGACTGGTTTTCATCACTTATCACCTGGTAATACAGATCACTGTATACATCATATGTATGCCCCTTTCAGCAAAATGCCTTAAATGGGAATTAAATTTGGCAGAGACGGGTGTATAAGTGCTCATGGCACTCTTGTTATTCCTAAATTTTTTCTTTCGTGCGTTCTTGTGTTTTATAAAGAAAAAAGAATGGTCGCCTGTGATGTATGCTATTTTTAATCTCTTGCTTACTTCACACCTTCCAGTATATTGCTGCTTGTAGTCCAAGATAGTTAATCCCTTTCGACTGTGTATAAAGCTACGATTTTTTATGTCTGAATGAATTTCAAAGAAGCTGCGATATTTTATAATTCATGTAAACCGAGAAATTAATAAAAAGGTAAATAAATAAATGGATAAATAAATAAAAAAAATAACTACTGACTGATGGTAAATTAAATTATCAGAATAGATATGGGTGATAAAAGCTTTATGTAGCAGTGGTTAAATGTTGTTCCTACTAGCTTAGCTAGTGGGGTTACCCCCTTAGCTCAATTGGTAGGGCACCAGATTTATAATCCAGGGGCCCTAGGTTCGATTCCCAGCCGAGACAAATACAGTTATTTGTCTCTGTGACATTTGGCGCCCACGTTGGGACTAGGGTTCTTCCTGGATAGAATACAGTTATCCATCACTTGAAGAGTCGGGACGTCTCTTTCAAAATGGAGGGGATAATGTAGCAGTGGTTAAATGGTGTTCCAACTAGCTTGGCTACTGGGGTTACCCCTTTAGCTCAATTGGTAGGGCACCAGATTTATAATCCAGGGGCCCTAGGTTTATCCCAGCAGAGACAGTTATTTGTCTCTGTGACATTTACATATCGCTGGAAAAGCTTCACAATTTTTTTTTTTTTTTTGACTTGTGGTTTTATATGAATATATGGTAAAAATTATAATGTCTATAAACTTTTGGTATGTGACTGTATATCGTTGGTCGTACATTAGTAGGCCTACAGATAAAACCAGCGATAGGTGTAAATAAGGTCTGTTAAAAGAGCGCGGTGTTTGTAAACTTGAGTCATCGTAACCGAGTTATCGTTCTTGGCAAGTTATGTCACTGTAGACCATGCGCGCAGAGAAGACAAGGATTTGACCAACGACAATCATGGTGAAGTGTGCAGCATTATATTGTAATACTCGGTCAAGAAAAGGGGTTGCAATGTTTTCATTTCCAACTGATCCAGTAAAGCGGAAACTTTGGGTGCGAAAAGTTAGGCGAAAGAATTTTAAATTTAATCCAAACAAAAATTCCAAGCTTTGTGAGAAGCACTTTCTTGATAGTGATTTTAGAGTGAATCGAAAGTTAGCCAGAAGCATCGGGTATACAATGAGAGTTCTACATCTAAAAGACGAAGCTATACCATCTGTTTTTGATAACATTGTAGACAACACAAATAAAATGTCATGTAGATCAACCTCTGCCTTGGAGAAAAGACAAAGATTTCAGGTATACTTTGACTGTCATTGATGTACAAATATTTTGGGCACGCCTATTTACCCAAATCGACCCGATCTAAATACTTAGTCTAACTAAAACCATCGATATATCGCTGCTAAAACGGTCATAATTATTCTAATGCAAAAAGACCTAATTCATTAGAAAGAAAATGATGTAAACTGAGATTAAAAATTTTAAAATTGTGTAACTATTGATAAATGTTATGAAATAAAAAGAAAATGTTTCTTAGGCCAAGTTAGGGGACAGCCAACTTACTGTCTTACTCTTAGCCGAAGACCTGTCACTTCAAAGGACTGTTACTCTACTCTCCAAAAACAGGGGCCTGTATCTTTCCAATTGGGAATTTTGCCTTGTGTTTCCATCAATTGGGTAAAATCTAACGACATTCAAAGAGTGTGTAGTAGGCAAGGGAAAATGTGCAGCCAGACTGGGAATCAAACCCAGGACCTTCATAACACTAGCATGCTAGCAGGACGCCCTTACCAACTGAGCAGTCCGGGCCTCTGCACCGCTACACTCCTCCCCCTTAACAAGATTTCTGACTTCAGTTCAGAAAACAACAAGACTCACTCTTACCACACACCTCCGTGATTTATTTAATTGGGTGCCAAATGTAATAGGCGAGGAAAGATGTGCAGTCAGACCGGAAATCGAACCCAGGACCTTCTTAACACTAGCAGGACGCTGTCGATCGATCACCAACTGAGCTATCTGGGCTGATACCCTCTGCACGGCTACATATGAATATCATTTCACTAATATATTTCAGTGTTTTAAATTAAGTTATTCAAATACTTAACAAAGATGGCTCCTCAACAGAAACCTCTTTGTATCAACAACATTTGTTTTCTTTTTCTTGGTTACTTTTTAGCTCACTTGATCACTCCCCATCCGGTTTCCACGGGAGACTCCTGATTTTGGCCCTGTTTCCCGACCTCCAAATCATTGTTTTAAAAAACCCTCCTTTCCCCAGATTTTTTAAATATTTCCTTCCGAAACCGATAAATGTACCGAAATTTGAAAAATGACACAAGATTTTCACTGCATGAAACAATACCCTAGCTTTCAAAAAAGTTTAGTAACCAATCAGAAGCTGGGGCCCGTTTTACGAAAGGTCGCAAGTTCTAAATCCTAACTTTTAGTCCTAACTACCATGGCAATGCATCGCTGATTGGTCAGTCTCATGACTAAGACTTGGGATTTAGGACTTATGACCTTTTGTAAAACGGGCCCCTGGTTTGTACCCCTCGACGTTGTTTGATTGGTTTTAGCGATGTGTTGTGGGAGTGACTAAATGCTGTCATGGAGTACCAAGGGCAGCCATGTTGCCACAAATGGGGAAATAAGTTATTAAACAATAATTTCTGGAATCGATCAAAGCAACACCAAACCCAATTGTGAAATATACTTTGAAAATTTTAAAATGATGTCAGTAAAATGAACAAAAACAAAAATGAATTCACAGTAAATTCATTGATTCCATTGAAGTTGCTTGACAACAAAGAATATTCTGTGATTTCCGATTCAATAATATACAAGTAATACATGTAAAATACATGTATTTTTTTTTTCCTTTTTCTAAAATAAAACAACAAAACAAACCTAAACAAAGATTCATCTATATAATAGGTTGATAATACAATAAAATTCACAAATGAGATCCATAAATTAGTTTACATATTGATTGAAAACAACTAATATAATTGACATATTTTATTTTTTATACATATATTTATGAGTTGTTATGTACATGTAATAACAACCTACCATATTTGTCCTTGAAAGGGCTCCTGCTCTGATAAGGGCGCCCCTGGATATTTTTTTCATGTAGATCTATTGACTGTTTGAAATTTTTTTACCTTTTTATTTTTAATTAGTTTAGATTACCGCCCGACATCATAATTTTTTTTCTTTTTGGTGCAATAAATATCAACTATACCCGCAAAAGAACATCTTTTAACTTCGTTGTAAGCAATACTTTGGATTCTATCAGTGATTTCTTTGATGCAGGGAGGTTGCCATTGATGATCATCAACAAACGTAATGAAACCAGTTATAGTTACCTTTTTTTTTTCTTTTGTGAAATACCTGTGAATTAAAATGTATTCACTATCGAAAAATAATACTTAGCACAATTTTTTCTACAAAGAAATATTAAAGTTGTTCAATTATTTGTTTACTCGGTAACTTTATAAAACTGAATTTGGGTTCGGGATTTCAAGCGAAGCGCTGTCAATCAAAATTCCATTTTGTCTACTGCTGTCATTTTAAAACGTCCGCATTTACCAAACTCTCGCATAATACCAGTTTTACACTTTTAATGTCAGAGATCGTATTAAATCAAAGAAATTGTCCAAATTGTTGGTTTCAATGAACTTGAACATCTGTGTAAGGCATATCACTCGTACTCGTAATGCCTGTTTCATGACCTCACAGTTCAAACGGTAAATCTTAATTTGACAGTAACAAATTTTGCTCCATTGTTTCTTTTCCACTATTAATACATCAGGGGGATTACAAAGTAATTAAGTCAGTAAAAACAGCTATATACACTGTAGATAACGTTGCATTGTGGAGTATTTTACCATTTTTTGCAACGTAATCAAAATGTGCTTCATGAAAGAAAGAAAAAATGTCAAAATAAGGGCGCCCTGTACTCCAATTACCCACGCCCGGCGCCCTTTTTAGGTCAAATATGGTATTATGGGTTTACTTGACTTTTCATCGAGGGCTATCCTGTTAGCAGTGAAGAGGTTGCATTCGTAAAATAAAGTCCAACTCAAGAATTCAACTTTTACAGAAAAGTCAAATATTTTGGTGTAAATGAAATTCAGTCTAGTTTGAATAATCATTAAATGAAGTACCACATAATTCTACCTACTTCTGCCTTTCGAAATTATACGATACGATTTGTAGTTTCAACAAAACGCCATCGATCTATTTATAAATATGGAATTCCACTGTATAAAATTCCAGTGATGATGAGCCTTCCTTGAAAAACTGCAGTATTACTCCGCCATTCATCATATTGATATTGACAGCAACAGGCATGCAGTGTAATTACATATCGCTAATACCAACATGAAGCTAAATCCATTTCTATTGAACTCTCAAGAATATGTATGTTTTCTAGTCCATGGAAAATGAAAATCAAAGCAGAATAGAGGGGAGATCCTTGAGTAGGAGGTGCTTGTTATGAAAAAGCGCGCGTGAAATTCATCATGAATAAGTTCCTGTCCATTTTGAAAACTATCAAATTAATGTGTTTGTCAACTAATCGCTATACATAACCTGCCTTAATGAGATTCCCTGTGCGTATTTCCTTTATTTATACACCCTATATGGTGACCACATGCCTTATATAACCAGCGACAGTCAATAGACCATTTTCGAGTTCTTGCGTAATCTGTTTTTGGATCCGGATTTTTCTTGTGCCGCTACAACTTTGTTATCCCTAGTGATTTCCGGTATGTGTATTTGCGTCGATCAAGAAATAAAATGCTAAAGATTTCATACAATAGATCAAAATGTCAAAACATTCCATCTTTGTTATATTGATCAGACGTTAAATTTGCTTTTTACCACAAAATGGACTGACAGTAATCTGGCCTTCAAATATAACTGCATTTTATTTCATGATCAACGCAAAGACAGATACCGGAAGTCGCTAGGACTATCAAAGTTGAATCGGCGCACGAAAAATCCAGATCCAAAACGGATTACATAAGAACTTGAAAATGGTCTATTTCAGCAGATGGTCACTTGTATACTGTGTGTAAATATTGATATCGCAAAGGGAGGTAACTCGACCACTGAATGTTACAATTTCCAGTTCTTGTTTCTGTCGAAGTTTGGGATAATCGTCATGTCCCTTGTCGGGTGTTTACTCAACAATTATCACAACTTTTGAAGTTAATCACAATTAGATTGGGATTTAAATACCTAAACTTTTTGTGTTATCGGTCTGTTCATAATGGATTTCAAACAGAAACGATGTCTTCAACAAAAAAGTTGAAGTTTTATTTATTGATGAAATGATGTCTGATAGATAGTTTTGCTACATAGCGACTGTAGACCCGATTGATGTTGATGAAAAATTATTTCTTTAACAATAAACATGGGTTAACTGTCTTTTTCACCCCGTAAAGTAATTTCTATTAATTAATACAAGATAGAGAACGTTGTTTGGTTGTTTATTTAGTCTAGGCAGAGTATATGTTCATGTACCATGGTAATAGCCCTAAATAGGATTGTTTACGTTCAATATTACAAGCCCTAAAATTTGTTTTAAATCACAGCCATTTTCAGCTATGAAAATTTTTATTTTAACAGTTCCCAGTAGGTTCCATAAATGCTCACGTTTTATTTTGAAATGAGTGTTAATGCAAGTTAAGTTGGTGTGGAAGATACAACAAATAAAATTTAGAATGTTAATTTTTAATTTATTTAGGAAATTGAAGTTTATTTTTGTATTTGGATCTACATTAATTTGATTTTTTTTCATTTCATATATGTAAGATAGAAGTAATTTGAATCCCATGGCTATTTTGCCAAAATAACAACCCATTTCAGTGCTTCCAATACTTTGATTATACAAGTAAATCTAATAAAGTAAAAAAAAACAATCCTTTATAATAAATTGTAAGAAATAGACACTTAGTGAAAAAAGAACTTTTGAACACTGGTGGCACGCAGTCTGGCCCACCATTGGAAATTTTTGTCATGCGTTGTCTCCCCCATGATAATTTTCAAATGTTGGCAAGTATGTCGTCCGTACGTAAACATTTAATATTTTCAACTTCTTCTCGGAAACCATTGAAGGGATTTTGACGAAACTTGACAGGAAGCAAGTGCTCAAGGTCCTTTACCATGTTTATAGTTTACAGCCAGATTGGGCCAAATGATACCCCTCTTTAAATGTCTTACTCTCCAGAATTGCTACATGAATTGAAAAACAGATTATTTCTGAGTGATTTACATGGATGTATGATTCAAGTTTGTATTTTTCAAAGAAATCTGAATCTTAATTTTTGAGGTTTTTCAGACTTTCATTTTCATTCATTTTTGCATATTTACCTAAATTATCTCCCCTTGCATTCACGATGCATTAAAGTGTTATACTTGTATATAGGTGAAGAAATCTTTTTGTGCAAGAATTTTGCTGAAATTTGATTTCTAGAATTTTTTATGAATTTTTTAAAACGGCAATATTTATGTTTCTTGGCCAGATCAGCCTACATGTATATATTCTTCTTGGTCTTCTTTCCACATTTGTAGATGGGTTCTCAGGTGAAGGGATTGAGGCCCTCTTGTTAATTAATCACTTTTATTTATCACAATGTAAAACTTGGAATTTTCTGACCTGAAAGTTATTAATTGATTTATCTTAATCAATGTTAGCTGCTGATTTTACCGGTTCATGTGCCGAAAATACCTGATGCCGAAAATCTACCGTACATGTAAGTGCCAAAGTTACTTGTACATATAGTTGTACAAGTGCCGAAATTACCCGGTGTCGGTTTTACTCAGGGATTTTCCTAGGCATATTTTGGGTCCGATTACAGGAGTCATCAGTAAGCAAAAATGGCTTGTATTTTCCCCAAAATATGCATAAATCCCTAATTTGGAATTTCAAAATAAAAAATAAGATATTTTCAAACAAATGCCTCAAATGAAGCTTTTCTTTTTTAGTAAAAAATGTTGCATCATATTTTCCAATGGGAGCCTACCAGATTATGTCCCTTTAATTTCTGACCGCTGCAAAGTATTAGGTAGTTCCGGTTTAACTCTATCGTAACCAAACATATGGGGTGTCCTGTTCCAATCATGCCATTCTACATTACTTCCAATACCTACTTGTGATATTTATTCTGAATATTCACATTGGTATTAACTTAATTTTGCTAGCAAATTTCGTGATTTTTAATCGTCCAATTGCACACAGGGCCTACACTGTGAAATGTTAGGCTACCGGGGTATGTGAACACCACAGATGGCATGCTCGTGGCATTGGATGCTAGCCAATTAATAAAATTACAATTTTTTATAAACCAATTTAAATTCATCGATCTTTAACATGGCTTAATTACACAGTTACCGACTTTTTATTTTTTTGTGAGATTTGTCTGGTTTTAATAGATGTTCCATATCATGTATGACATTATTTAATTTGGAAAAATCACCACTCAAGTCGGTGATCTGCTGATAATATAGTTGTCCGTGTACGGTCAGAGCAATCGTCCGTATTTGCCAAATCCTTTGAAACTGTACTGTCCGAGTATTTTCTTAACCCCAGTACGTCCGCAAAAACATTACCTTGCAAATCACAGCATCTGTCAGGTGGAGATAGAACTAGATCTATATAATAAATACTGCAAAACCTATTTAGAAATAACCATATCATTTCCTATGAAATTTAATTTCAGCATTAATTCAGCAATCTAAATATTTTCCGAGAAAATCTCTCTTTCTCTCTCACTCTCTCTCTGAGTGGCAAATTTAATTGTCAAAACATTTTGGCAAATTATAAAGTCGATTACAGGTCCATTGTATATCTAAACCAAAACCAAATGTTCTGTTTTCATGGCTTAATTGTACAGACAGGGAAGCGTACTTCGGCATCATAAACCAATACGATCATGATTGGTGATAAACGGAAATCAATTTGGCTTATGCTCCTGAAAAATTCCCCTTTTATCTAAACAGGCTCCAATATTATAACACATGCAGATTTATTCTATTCAAGGATATCTAAGTTTGTCTTTTTTTATCACCAGGGCTCGACATTAATGTTTGTCTGATTGTCCATGTCCACGTGAATATCGGCTCAGACAAGTATATCTTCCTAAGCACTTGTCCGAGAGGACAAGTTAAAATAATCAATATGTATAATTTGTGATTTCAAACCTCAGCCAAATTGATATGTATCCATTTAATATCTAATTTCAAAGGTGAAGATTGAATTACTCAGATAAACATCGTAGTTTCTGACAATAACGTTTTGTTTATTTTAACTATAACAGTGTAATTTGAAAAGTGGCAAGTTCTAGTCATTATCGTAGTGTGTGAATACACATAAAACAGTGTTATCTTTTTGTATCTTGTTTATTTTTTGCCAACATTTTGGTAACATCTCTATCATTATCTATTTTGTCAGACCAATCAATGAATTGTACTGTTACCTTAATGTCAGACTGAGAGGAATTTTATCATACAAATCCTTTAGTCTGAAACTTTCAGGAACTCTTATTTTATATACAGTGGTATTTACCCATTTGCATGATTGTCATTGGTACAGTATTTACTTCCGTAAATAATTGCTACTACCGTATTCGACCCATAAGTGGTATTTACCCATTTGCATGATTGTCATTGGTACAGTATTTGCTTCCGTAAATAATTGCTACTACCTTATTCGACCCATTAAGTGGTATTTACCCATTTGCATGATTGCCATTAGAACAGTATTTACTTCCGTAAATAATTGCTACTACCGTATTCGACCCATTAAGCACCCAGGGTGCTGCAAAAATCAGGAAAGGGGTGGGCGCTTAATGGGACCAATCAATAGTCAAATTGAAGTAAAACAAGGTAAAGTTGTTGTTGTTATTACCGAGGACACAAACAAGTGCCATATCTCCTTGTCAGTCAGCTAGAAAAGATTCTTGATCAAATACTATGTTAAAAAAAAAAAGTGGGGAGGGGTGCTTATAGGGGCATGGGCTCTGAATGGGTCGAATACAGTATGTATCTGCTACAAACAAATTACTGATAGACTGTTTGCAATTGTCTAATGATGGAGCATTCAACACACAAAACAATAAATGTGAGAGTATACTAGTACATACTATTTCTATAGACCATATTGTCATACTAAACAATTCAACTAATCTTTATTGGCTGAAGAGAAAGAAAATTTTGATGATTTTTACTGTTTTTTTAAATGTTGTAAATTTGTATTAAAGTTTCTCAGATATCTTTGTCTAACTTCATATACATGTATATCATATATCTGTTGCAGACATTACAAGCACTCACCTTGAAGCAACCAAAAAACATGTGTGTAAGAGATTCAACAGACAGATGTTCTCTACAATCAAAGCACAAATGCTGTTTCCCCAAGTCAAAGGAAGAAAAAGAATCTGACAAGTCCATCAAAAAAGCTGAACAACCATCATTTAGTGATTGTATGTATTTGAAAACACCAATTAAGACTGAGCCATGTGATGATTATAATGAATATGAACAGGACCAGTGTTGTGGGGATGCACCAGAGCAATACAGACATTTCACAACTGATAGTGAATCACTTGAGAGTCAAAAGAACCTTGTACCGAGTAAATACTCATCTGCGTCCAGTGAAAAAATAGAGAATGAAAAGTGTCTCAGGAAGTCATCAAAGCTCAGTAAAAATACATCAGATTTAGATGAAAATGTTCCTTTTGAAAAATGCAAAGAGGAATTCAAACTAATCAAAATAAGAGAGACAAAATTGAAACTGGATCCATCGCACTTTGCTGAAAAACCATCGGACTTGGCAAGAATCGCCAATCAGTCCCAGACTGGAGAGTGTATGCCAGAGACAAGTGGGTCAATTGAAATGAAATTTCAAAATGCTAATTCTCACATTTCTGGCAGTTCTGCATTGATGAAGGAGAATTCAGGGATATGCTCGGGTAAATTTAAAAATGTCCAACTTATTTTCAAGATGACAAACAGTGAATATGTAAAAATTTTAGACAGATCTAGTGAGACTGAAACAAAGTCTACAAATGAATTTGAAACAAATGACAAGCCAGCTGAAGAAGTAAAAACACTTCAAACAGATGAAAGTGTTACAGTTGAGATTGGTGTAAAGCAATTACCAAAGAAAGCATGGGCATCAGCATCAAATAAACCAATAATGATTGCATGGCAGAAAAGTTCCGAAGATATTGGTAAATGTCCAACATTAAATGGTCAGACAGACACAGCTGAATGTGATAAAATTAGTTCAAGTGAATCAGAATTACCTGAAACAGATAAAACACAGATTGATTTACGTGTAAGTGGAAAAACAATAGAAACTCCAGAAGAGGAAAGATTAAAACCAAGTCCATGTGAAACTGATCACGTGAAAGAATGTTCTTCAAGCAATTTGATGGGAATGAAAAGAAATAGTACATGTATGTCAAATTCAACCAATCTTGGTACAAGTTCAGAAGAAACCACAAAGAAGAAATTCATATCGTCTGAAATGGATTCAGGTACAACAGAGGTCATAGTTTTTCCTCAGCCAACACAAAAGGTCACAGTGTATATTCCTCGAGATGGTGATTGCTATACCAATAAAGTGAGAAATGGTAAACTTTTGAAATTAAAAAATGCGGGAGGCCCATCAGGGAAAACACTCAATCACAAAAGTCTACGTCCATGTCCATGTGAACTTCATAAAACAGAAATGTCAGTGGTCTCGAGTGAATCAAAATACAGTTCCACAAACATCAGTGACATTTTTATTTCAAAAGTTCTTTCATGTGTGTCATTAAATAAAGAAGTAAATCGGAGCTTTTCATTCCTTGATACAGACTCGCGTAAGAATTTCAATATTTATGTGTTTAATAATAATATTGGAGATACCATTTATTCTGATGTGAGTGGAAGCTCAAATGAACTAGATGATAGTAACCAAATGGAATCTACCAGCAGTGACACAAAATCTTTGATTTATGAAAATAATCTTGACGACCTCTTCCTTAGTTTAATGTGTAAGAGTTGTCCATGTCCTGCTGACCCTGATCATGTGAGAGCAGAGAAACTTAGTGACACCATGTTGTATGTTTCAGTCTCATGTTGTTGTGACCATTTAATTTGCTCATGGATTTGGCATATGAAATAAAACATATTTGAACCGATTAAGAGGTAATGGTTTACCATACTATATTAAATTCATTTCGAAAATTTACATACTCATGATATCTGAAGAAATGACCCTTTAAATAGAAGTCAACAAACTTTCAGCTACTTTAATGAAAAACAACTAAGTCATTAGCTACATTCTCTCAATCAATCGGGAAAAATTTTCTTTTCACAAGCCAAGGGAAATAATGTCACAATCTCAACATATGGTAAATAAAATCTACTGTCTGGAAATAGGTTTTCCTGCCGTCGTGATTACAGCGTTTAGATTGTTTTTTTTTTTTTAATGGCCTAAATGCACTTTTTCCCTCATATTTTCTACAAAAACTCATCAGATTATATTACATATATTACGATACAACATTTCAAAGTAATTAGATCAGTTGGACTTGTGATACTAAAGAAAAACCTTAATTTTCATCCTAGAATACATGTACAATGTATGTACTGTACCAGTATATTTTGGCTGGCGTATAATACATTGTATGTTTAACTTGTTACTGAAAACTATTGAAAACTGCTGTAATTTTAACGTTTACAGTTAAAGCTTGCTATGAAGACCACCTGACTGTATAAAATTGGTCTGATTAGTGAGTCTCTTAAGTGAGGGTTTGGATTTGCAGTTTTTAATATTTATTAAGATTTTCAGTAGATTGTATATTTGTATATGGTCTTTGATGTGAGGTGGTCTGGTAACCAAGGTGGTCTTAAGGAGAGGTTAACTTCTACTGTATTTACAAGACAGGCATGAAGTGAACATTTAATGGTAGCAAATATTGTTCAAGGAAAAGCAAACTGTGCTAAAATTGCCAAGTGAATACAAATATACATGTACCTGTACTTCAGTGGTCACTTAATTTTAATGTGCTGAATTTGAAACAGCAAAAGAATTGTTTCCAAGCTGTGACCTTGCTACTGGTATATTTTTCTCTTTTGAACGGCAGTATGATACTCTTGACACAGAACATTAACAGAAAATAAGCCAACTACAATATGTTTTAGTTAATCTTGAAAAAAAAAATTACTATCTTAATGGCAGGGTGAACCCTGAGCTGTCGGCTAGATAATCATTGACTGTACCAAATTTAGTCGGGGGACCTCCTTGGTGGAATGGTAAGAGCATCAGGCTTTGAATCATGAAGTCTCTCACTTCTGGTCAGTACAGAATCAAGCCTTGATGTAACCTAAGCTGATTTTTAATTTGTGAGGAAGTTTGCCAGTTTACTTGTGGAAGGC
Organism: Atrina japonica; assembly: GCA_030159075.1. Classification (NCBI taxonomy): domain Eukaryota; kingdom Metazoa; phylum Mollusca; class Bivalvia; order Pterioida; family Pinnidae; genus Atrina; species Atrina japonica. The sequence continues at coordinate 291,202 of BROG01000429.1, read as the reverse complement.
CAGGGTTCTGTGCTCCAAGTCCAACATTAAAAACTGACTGCCACCATATAGCTGAAAAATAGTCGAGTAAAATACTATTCATATTCGAATACCAGATTTTGTCAATTTACTGTACATGTATTCTATCTGTATGATTATTTGAAGTTATGCTTCTACATGTATAGCACACTTGGATCTGATAGTAAAATAAATTGTTTTGTAATTATACCTCCCAAATATTAATGAATGAGTATGAAAAGACACAGTACTATGACTGGACTTTTTTCATCTATTATCATTGTTTGACATGCATATATAATATTCGAGCACTCAAAAATAATTCTGTATGCAGATACTGTATATTGGGAAATTTTTCACCTATGGCTATTTTGGCCCTTTTACGACAGAAAACCTATTCACCCCATCTTGAATTCACCGTAAGTCACCATATGGTCTCATGGATGGCATACCGGTACATGAATGTACATGTTTCAGTTATAATAAATGTAAATTGAAAATTTCACTTGCATTTTAAATTCGCCATCTCACCTAGGGGTGAAAATGAAATCGGAGAGAAAAATTGCTGGTATACATATAAAGTATTGACTTGGTAAATAGTACATGTAGTTTTCACGATCTCAAAGTACAAATATGTAAAATACATGTAATTTAAGTATGTCAATTATTTCAATCAAAGGTGTGCTTTCACAGATTGGTAGCAAAGCAAAAAAAAAAAATGTGTAAACTTACATTTTGCTTTATTTGTTATGCCACCTCCCCCTCCTTTGTAGGAGGTGTATGTTGCTTTGCTGCTGTTGGTCCATGCACCAACAGTTTCCATACATTATTTCTGCAGCTGGTTCACATATTAAAATGAAATTTGGTATACAAATATATCATGAGAATATCTAGGTCAAGTTCTTATTTGGATGCCATCAAACCATTTTTGACAGAGTTAAGCCCCATGAATTCAGTTTCCATTCAGTATCTCTGCAGCGGGTGCATGTATTGAAATGAAATTCGGTATAGAGATATATCATGAAAAAATATAGGTCAAATTTTTATTTGGTTACCGTTAAACCATTTTTGACAGAGTTGTGCCCCTTGAACTTGTCTTACAAAATTTCAAATAATTTAGTTTCCTTTTATTGGGGAGGGGGGCATAACTGTTTTACAAACAGCTCTTGTTTGAATGGTGTTTACACCACACCAAAGAATTTTTCAGTTACATGGTGGTTGACATGCTAGAACCTAGGCCAGTTTTGCGAGAAAGTTTGCACGTTTACTTGCAGAAGACGGTAATCTCTTCCCAGGTTCATTGACTAATCTGGGCTTAGCACCATAAATTAAAACTTACTCAAGTCTGAGAATATTCTCATCTTCGCCTGCTCAGCCAATCAGATTTCAGGATTAACCAAAGTTGAGTAAATTTTTATTAGGTTTTATGGTACCAGGCTCAGGTCCTCTTCTCCGCCATGAGACAGAAAATTTTGTCAAGTGTGGTGTAAAACGTCAATAAATAAAGTTCTTTTGACCCTGTGCATCTTACTGCATGAATTGGAAATGCAGTTTTCAAAAACAATACTAAGAAATCATATATTTCAGTAACAGAATTATTGTATGATAAGGGGGGGGGGGGGTATTTTATTTTAAAATTCTGTGAAAAAAACGCATGGAAAACTTTTGGATACAAATCAACATTTCTAATGAGACACGAGGACACAGTATTGATTTAATTGTTTTATTTTATTCATATGACAATTACCTGTGCAGTGGTAATTAATAGTAATTGTTTCTGATGCATAAAGATTTTATGAAATTAGTAGTTCCCATGATAATGATGTATACCGGTATATAAAAATATTTCTGTTCAAGAGAAAGTACCAGTTATTAATCATTCTGATGCATAAACAATTTAAATATTACTGAAGTAGTTTTCTGATAATAACATAAAATTGAGAATTCAATCTTTTAACTACAGGTATAGTCCAATTCACGTAACTTGGTGGGGTGGAGTAAACCTTTGAATTATCATATGATTCTACTTATTTTTCGATTGTGACAAACTTCATGGGGAAAACGTTTTATTCCTCACTGGATGCTCACAGGTGTGGTCACAAACAGAATTATTTCTTTTGCCATTGTAAGTTTTATCTTGCTATGCTTTTTAAACTCACCCAGTTCAAGAAAGGGTTCATGAAACTCCACCCAACCAGATTATATGGATCTTACTATACATGTATATATATAATGTATGTAGATTTGTGTTAAACATTTATTGTGAACACTTCTATCTGGTAACATTAATAGTAAATGTACAAGTAGTAATGACAAAACATTCTATGTACTACAATAAACACGATATAAGATGGATTGCATAATTTTAATAAATGTCACAACCTTCTATTCATCATTTTAACATGTATACAACAAAGTTGTATATGTACCTCTAGTAAAACAGTATTGCTCCATAAACGATCTATAATAGATAAATACAAGTGATTTTGATAAATAATTTGCATTAGTAGACAGAATCTTGTACTGCATAAGTTAACAAATGTTTTGAACTTAAAAGATAATGAAATGAAAGGTTTTGAATTCAAGAAAATGAAATTTTTTTTGGATATTCCGATAATATGCACACTTCTGAAATGTGTAAAAATATCCTTGCTCATAAATTTGTTAAAAACCGGTAGCTGTAAGGGTTTAATAAACAATTACTCAACAAAATTTAAGAGTAAAAATTATGAGAACTTTGGTTAAGGCATGGATTAGCAGCAAATTTTATAGAAATCCTGTAAGTATGCTTGCCTGCTTTCATAAAATGCAGATGCCAGATATATAAGATAGATATTTGACTACAGGTCGATGCTGTGGATAACTCCGGGTAACAACTTTGGAGAAAAAAATTATTGTTTAGCCGTAAAATATGGTAGGCCTAGATATACTGTTTGTTTATAAAAGAATTGTTGGTTACCTGATTGGTTTTGTTTGTTTATTGTTGTTTAACGTCCCACTCAAGAATCTTTCACTCATATGGAGACGTCACCAAATGCTGGTGAAGGGCTTCAAATTTTGGCCTATGCTCGGCACTTACGACCATTGAGCAGTGAGGGTTCTTTAACCTGCCGACACCAACTGCGACATGGGACCTCGAGTTTTACTGTCTCATCCGGAGGACGGGAAACCAACCTGCTGCTGACTAAACTCGAACTCACGATCAAGAGTCGAGTGTGCTACCTGATTGGTAACCAAATACATGATGAATATCCTGAATGGTACTGAACCTCAGAAATTGTCTCTTTAAAACAACAATCACGTTAATTTATTTATACTTGTACAAACAGTCAAGTTCCCATTCTGCCTTAGTAATATTTCACCTTTTTTTTTCACCCAAGTTGAACAGATATAGTCGGAGTCACATCAGTTGTGTCAGCTAGTTTTGGCTGATTAAAATAAAATGGTTGATACCTACAGTTTGTACCACTTACATTTTAACGTAGCAATATCCTATGCATACCGAGTAATTTATCCATGCCCATGACAAATAAAAATTGATCCGTTCTGTACTAGATATTCGCACTCAAATTACCCCTACGGAAATTTTACATAGGTAATGGCGGCCATTTGGCAAAGTTTTAGAGTGAAAGAAAGGGAACGTTTATTGGTCATACTGATTTAGCCTGGCTCACTGATCAATGAAGGATCCTAGGCCAACACTAGATGAAATTATCCGATAGAGTAGCCTGGGTTACTGGCCCAATCTTACTTCGTCGATATACTGACAGCATTAACATCAGTGAGCCAGGATCCCAGGCTACCGATAGATGTGTTCTTAGAACTTTTTGAGTATTATCGTAGGAAAGACGTGTTTTCGGAACTTTCCGACTATTATTGTATTGTATTTTGAAAAGAAAGGTTGCTATTAAGACACAACCACTGATTCCTGAAGACAGTAATATATTGGGAGTTATTCCCCTTCATATAACTCTTTTGTCATGAGAGGCGCGAGTATATTAATGATTACTCACATGACCCAATTTACTGACATCGCATGGATAACGCAGAGATTCCTGTAGGAAGAGTATTTTCAAAAATTGAAGTGACCAAACAAAGAAAAAAAGAATGTAGAAAACATATAGGATTTATTTTTTTTGTTTTTCACTTATATCAGTAAAAATATTTCTATTTTGACGATTGCTTTACAAATTCATTTTGAATTTCATGACCTAATGTGACTCAGACTATCAGGCAAAATTGGAACACATCGAAAAACACAATGATACAGTATTGAAATTTTCGTTTTTTAAATGTTCAGTTGTAAGTTAGTCCCTGCATATAAATGGTTCAAGATTATATTTATCTTTTACATCCACATTATGTTTTAATCTCATTTTCCTGTATAAACTCTTCTAAACATTTTAAAACATTGCACACTTCTGGAATCTTGTCCAAATGAGCACTGTGTAACAGAACATCACAATTCCCAGAGTTCCTCAAAAACACATAGGCCCTGAAATAAAATTATTGTGCATTAGTCAAAACAAGCTGCATCATCAGTATATACATATCATACAATTTTCTTCTAAAATGTCTAATAAATTAAAATAAAACAAAATGCAAAGGGGTATATCTGTATTTGATGAAAATAAACAAGATTTCTGTGAGTATTGATAAATATGGTATATACATTCCTCTGCCTGCAAAACTATAATTTGGTGATTGGTGAGCTGTTACAAAACTAAAACCATAACCAAACAGAAAGACTGACTGACACAGTTAAAACCTACAGGTCCCCTTGGCCACCACAGATCCACTTTTAGGAGATTGACGAATAACAGGCAATATCGGTACTGAAGGACCTGTTTCAAGACACCACTGTCTTGAGAGCACAATTTTGAATGTATTCAGTTAAGCATTTCTGTGAATAAAACCTCTTTTGAGAGATCACCTTTCTTGAGAGATGACATTTTAGTGGCAGATTAGGTGGTATCTCAAAGCAGGTTCCACTGTTTACATGAAATGCAAGTAACAAGTCTAATTATTGTTCAGCTGGTGGCAGCATTTTATATATACAGTAGAACTTCGATGAGTTAAAGTTCAAGGGACCACCTGGAAAAGTTCGGGACATCGGGAAATCGACTCTTAGATGGTAACCAAGAACCATACGTTTTTTTTAGTTTCAGAGGTTCTATAAGGTGCAAATAACTGCTTTGAAACTATACTAAGTAAGTATAGATACACACACACACACACACATATATATATATATATATATATATAAATTGGGGTTCCATATTCTATAGGGATAGCACCAGCTGTAAGTGAAGTCTAGAAATTTAGACCTACACCCATACTAAAATGTATTGTCATGTGAAATACCTTTCCTTTTATGTGAAAGCAAAACTATTGAAATGGAACTTAAAATTTATTTATAGGTTCACCAATCACATTTTCAAATTGTTTAATCTTCCTTCAACCAAATTTTATCTTATACACAAGTGACCCACATAATTTTACATTGCCATATCTTTTAAGCTTTAGTACAAACATTCAAAGAAGATTGGTGAGGATCTATATATAACAATCCTACGACTGAAAAAAAAACCCAAACATTTATCTTTGTAATGATGCTTATTCTTGTGCCAGGTAGTGTTTACTTTTAAATGTCTAAATTTATGATTTTGCCATAAAATGTTAAGTCAGACACCATATATAGCAAAGATAAGAAATAGTATACATACCTATATAATGCATAAAAGTCATTTTCTGCTTGGATTAATAACCTCTTGACTGTATTGATACTTTGTATATACTGTATAAAAATAAATAAATTCCTGTATGACAGTCAAACTTGCATGAAATGCCACTTCTGTAATAATAAGCATCTACCTAACAAGAGGCTCTCAAGAGCCTGTATCGCTCACCTGGTTATTTGCTTGAGAAGATCGGACGAACCGAGCAATTTTTGTAAAGAACCTTCCATACATAAATCCTGTATTTGGTTGAATTTGCTTCAGTGGTTTCAGAGGAGAAAATGAAAATGTGATTTTCCCATAGGGTCCAATGTTAAACTAAGCCCAGCCCTGGCGGCCATGGTTTTGACAGATCGGAACGAAATGAGCAATCTTTGTAAAGGACCTTCAATACATCATTCTTCTAAAGTTTGGTTATATTTGCTTCAGCGTTTTCAGAGGAGAAGATGAAAATGTAATTCTTCTTCCAAGTCAGGAACCGGATTCATAAATGAACGAATAAGGTTCTGCGAAAACTTTGCAGTGTGTGCAGCACAGCAGTCTTCTTTTGGCTATATACCCCGTTCTAGTGGCCATGATTTTTGACGGATCAGAACAAAACGAGCAGTCTTTGTAAAGGACCTTGCATACATCATTCCTATAAAGTTTGGTTAAATTTGTGTCAGTGGTTTCAGAGGAGAAGATGATTTTCCTATAGGATCCAATGTTAAACTAAGCCTCGCCATAGCGGCCATGTTTGTTGACGCAAAGTAGCTAAAAATGGCGGTCAAGGAACAATTTTCAACAACGGTTTTGAAGTCGCAACATCAATATCTATTTGGAAACCAAATTTCATTGAAATCAAACAATGTTGAATTTTCCCGCCTTTTATGTCGGCCATTTTTTGAAAATGGCGGTCAACAAAAAATGTTCAACACCGGTTTTGAAGTCGCCACATCATGGCAAACATTTTATCAATTTACATTCGACCTCTATCTTTCATAGTTTTGGAGTTAGAAGACGAAAAACATAAAAATTGAAAAAAATTCTGTGAAAAAAGGGGCAATTCCTACACAGGTTTTTGGATTGTCTTCAAATTTTCAGGGTGGGTAGACCTTGATATGAACATTTTTTGCAATTTACACTTGACCTCTATCTGCTACATTTTTTGAAATAAAAAATAAAAAATGCCAAAATTTTTGAAAATTTTACAAAAAAAGGGCTATAACTCCGAGATGAGTTTTCCGATTTTCTTCAAAATCGCACGGCAGGTAGATCTCATCAAGATGATCACTTTTACCCTTGAGATTTTTGATATCTGTAATGGTTTTTGAGTTATTGGCCAAAAACTTTTACCCCCCTATGTTCTATTTTTAGCAACAGTGGCCATGTTGTTTGACCTGCGACATAGAAAATAACAAGTTTGAAACTAAATACCCTAGTGACGACTCAGTTCAAGTTTGGTTCAATTTGGCCCAGTGGTTTCAGAGGAGAAGATTTTTGAAAGTGAGTTAACGACGGACGGACGGACGACGGACGCAAAGTGATTGCAAAAGCTCACCCTGACATAGTCAGGTGAGCTAAAAAGGCCATTCAAATATATATATATATATATATATATATCCTTTGATAACTTTTTATAATGAATAAAGGCCACCTGTCTATAATGGCTACTTTTGCCTGTTCCCTTGAGTGGACTTTATAGACAAGTTTGATTGTATTTCATAATAATGTTTTGTTACCAAGGACAAATCAAAATCCAATGCAACAAAGTAAAACTTGAAGTCCCTTCCTGGGAGCATGCTTACTGCCTTTGGTTTAATTTGGTCCAGTGGTTCTTAACAAGAAGTTGTTGAAATGGAGAAGTTTACAGATGGACAGATATTAGCATGACAATAATTCACTTGGCAATTCAGCTGAGATGAGCTAAAAATAGGGAAAAAAACTCATTTGGGTACAAACCTTAGACAAGTCTTTTTATTATCAATTGATCAACTGCATTCAATTTGAAAAATATCTTCAAAAACTGTCTTTACAAACACAGATTATTCACAGAAAATCTTAACTTCAATTAACAATTGGTCTGGTGCCCCTAGTTCTCAATAATATACCTTTGCTTTTACTGCTTCAACAATCTGTCTAACTTGCCCGGGATTCTCTAAGTTGCTTTTACATACCAGTATTCCCCAGTCTTCACAAAAGGAGGTACAAACTGAAAAAGTGAAACAAAATCATCTTAAGGTTTGCCCAAAAGAAATTAAACAACTGACATCATGAAGCTTTTATATGGACTGTCATTTGATAGTGAGACATTGTAACTAGAGTTATAGCAAAAACAAAACTAGCTACTAATTCCCGACTATTCCTGTACTACAGTAAAACTTGTATATAAAGACCTCCTTAGGGACACAAGAAACAGGTCTTTATAGGGAGGTTGTCTTTATATGGAGGTTGACTTCTACAAAAATGGTACTATTGGGGACAGCAAAAAGGCCTGTGACTAGGTGGTTGCTGAAGCAGGTTTTACTGTATTTGATAAACAACATTCTACTTTCAGATTTTTTTTATATATATGTTCATAGAAGCATCAGAGAAGGTGTCTAAATGTGACAATATATACATGTTTAAAAAGTTCGCCTTTCTTTGGCATCTGTTTAACAAACATTATTTGTCTATTGATTTTTTTTTTCATTTCTGAAATCATAAAAGGTTATATACCGTATTCAACCCAATAAATACCCATGTTCTATAAGTTCATCTCCCCTTTGTTCACTCACCTATTTTTACACCGAGTATCTTTTCAAGCTTGAGAGGAGGTGTAGACTAGAAAAACGTAACAGTTAATCTCTAGCTCCCCCCTTAGCTACAGAAGAATCTCGATGGGTTTCCTTCAACAACTTAACCACTATGCTTATAAAGAATTAAATGTTTTACATCAGTTTGACTTATAATTGGTCCCAATAGCACCACCTCTTTTACATGTTTTTTGTAGCGTCCTTGGCACTAAATGGGTCAAATATGGTATATCAACAACAATATGTTTTAGAGAATTATTACCTTCAGGAGTGAATCGAACTGAATTGTCATCTATCTCCATGGTGATGACCGTTTTAGTTCCATCTACATCTGTGTCAACCAAGTCGATCAACATGTCTACACTGCCTGACATAGGACTAGACTCTCTACCCTGATTATCCATTTGTTTAAGTATATCTGATAGGTTACATGCTTTTACAAATCTGTAATACATAACAAGGGACTTGAACTCATTCACCCCTAAAGTCATTAATTTATAGAAGAGTTCAGTGTTTCTCAGGGGTTGATGAGTTACAGGAAAAGTTAACGGCAGATGATGAAGACCTTGAACCTTTTGGCCAGGTGAGCTTAAGAACAGAGGAAGTGTTCAGGAAAAAGAGGGCAATTAGGAAAGAGATGTGCAACATGCTTAACAAACACATAATATTTAACATGAATTGAAATACTCAAAACTAACAGAGTTATGATTCTGATTAGCCAGAACCTAATAACTTGTCAAAGGCCAATAAGCTACATAATCCACTCTCATTGAGTGATAAATTTATGAACATTAGGCCTCATTAACAGACCATTATATAGAATACACCTTATACCATTCATGTCTTTACAGTGTACAATACAAACACTTTTTGGAATGCATGCATATGTAACTGAGGAAGTTCAAATAATCATATTTCAACCAAATTCTCAAGATTTATGCCTAAACTTAATGCTTCTGGGTATTTCCCCTTTTTAACTCATTCACCCCTAAAGACACATTTGGGCTGGTCTAAGCTACTGATATACAGAAGAGTACATTGTTTTTTTTAGGGATTGATGAGTTAAATTTTAATATTGTTTTTCTCTTCACCAAATTACACTTTTTGAAGTATCTAATCAGTAATGACAATGAGTCTCTTGATATGAAATAATCGCTAAATCATAGTATATACCTCTGAATATCTCTCCTATTTTCATCTGTTCCACCTTTAACTTCTAGTTTAGCATCCACTAGGGCCTAAACAATAAATTAATGTACATAGTTTGAAGGTATTTAATATACCTTAATAAAAACTGCCATCATCTTTTGCAATATGCTACTTATACATCTATTTCTGAATGAATTTCAAAATTACAGAATCTAGTAGGTCATGCTGACATTCCTTACAACAATTATTAGGTTGTAAAAAGTAAAAACAGCGGAATCTCATTATGTCAAAATCAGATGAGTCGAAATTCAGATTATGCCAAAGTTGAATGGCTGGTCTTGATTTTCATGGATAGATAAATTTGTTACGGTAATTGAAATTTTAGTTAAACTTTTACTATTATCTTGAATTCTGGATATCTCAAAGAAAATGGGGGCGGTCCTTTGAATATCGAGATAATGAGATTCTACTGTACAAAAATGCCTGCAAAATCTTCATATAACTGTTAAAGTTTAGAAAGTATATTAAATTACTATCAAAATAAATGACTGAAGCTGTCTAGTCTAGATATGGTACTTACGGCATAGATAAGGTATTTCACGTTTTGTTGGACAAGGGCAACACAACGACATACATATTCTGTGGCTTCCTTTGACCAATTCTGAAGATAAGTATTCATCTCTGCTTCATTCTGCTTTGATATAATAAAGAAAGTCACAGCTTTAAAATATAGAATTATAAATACAGTCATACTTGCATTAAAGGCCACCTCTGTATAAAGGGCACCTGCCTACATGTATATCATTCAAACTATAATCTTGTTAACTTTTATATAATGAATAAAAAGGCCTTGTTCCTTTGACTGGCCTTTATAGATAAGTTTGACTATTGGACAAAAGAAATGCTATACCTTTAAAAAATTCATCTTCATTTGCTCTTTCTTAGAGTTTCATGATTTTTTTTTCACCATAAAATATTAACATGCACAGACATATATTGTATTTGTCTTACAATATGTCATTGTCAAACTTAACGGTCACCTGAGTAAAATGTGATTAAAATGAGACTGATCATTGGTTCATAATTCTTATAAAGATATACAAGCATTTGTTGCATTTTGGGAAAATAAGGTCAGGTATGCATACACAAATAGTAAGGTTGAATTAATCATTCGCAAACAAATAATTGCCAAACTGGGTTTCTCAAGTAATTTTCACAAAATATATAGGGTATGACGAATTACCGAATCGTCACTTATTACTGAATTAGCACCTTAAATTGTAAATTGTTCATTTTTTTCAGAAAGATATATTAATTTAACAATAACATAATTGACGTTTGTCATTTAACATTTCAGATATGTTCCATTTAAACCTAATATACAGGGGTTCGTTTCAACATTGGTGTGCAAGTCTATACTAATGTACAGTAATGTTATACGATTTTTTTTATTCAACTGAAATCAAGAAATCCAGAGTTGTGTTGACCACTGAGAGTGAGAGGTTGAAAGCACAATTTCCCAAGATAAACTAGCAAGTTACAGCAGACTTTCACATCAACATTAGTAAAATTGTCCCCTGTATCTTACATTTGAAAGAGAACATATCACTCTCAAATAGACAAAATATTACTTTTAAATCAATAAAATTATTGTTAAAATAATATATTTTGTGGAAAAAAAATGAAAAAGTTACAATTTAAGGTGCTGATTCAGTAACTTCTAGTACAAATTCGGTAATTCAGATGCCGATTCAGTAAATAAGTGCTGATTCGGTAATTGGTCGTACCGATAGATATAGAAATTTAAGAATTTTCATGCCTGTGTATATCTTAATTTTGTTATTGTACATGTACATCAATCAAAGTAGCAAAAAAAGAAAGTATTTTAAAAGATGCACTTCTAGTTTAGACACACATCATGTAAACAAAAACAAAAACTGGTCATAATAATATCATATATTATACATTCTACATATTATAGTGAGCATAATGAGAATCATCATCAAATCACCCAAGGTTAATGCATCGATCTACAGTCTTCAAAAGATCTTTATATAGCTGAGGCTTTGATAATCTGATGTTAGGGGTGTGTCACATAAAAGGTTTCGGACAGTAACAGTTAAAGGTTGTGATGATGTTCATTGGTGAAGGGCTGGAGGAGCCATAATGTCCAAGCAGTTTCAAGGAATATTTTCAAAAAGGTGAAATTTGTCTTTGAGATGAAAACTTTAGCATGAAAATGAAATGTATTATAGCCCTACCTTACTAATGTGAATATTTTCAATACTATTTACTGGTCATACTGTAGAATCAGAAAATTTCATGGGGTTAAAATTACATTACTTTTAAAAATAAATAGAATTTAATTGTTGACATTAAATTTTGTTGAAATCAAACATGTTTGTAAAGGAACCTATTGGTATGACCAATCATAATTAATTAAAATTTCATCATGGTTTTAAGTTCGTTGATAAATGAAAACAACAAAATAAACACAAGAGGCCCGATGGGCCTTGATGGTCACCTGAGCAGAACATAATTAGCTCCCCATGAGCACTGACATGACAATAACTGCATGCTGAACATTTTGCTTCTTTCTCTTTTACTCTAGCTATTATATTTTTTCAGATGTCAAAAAACATCCAAAAACATGAAAAATCCACTTAAAAGGGAAATAACTCCCATAAGGGGTGACCTGACAATTTCGGCCTAATTGACCTTTTTGTAGATCTTTACGTGCTGAACATACTTGCTTCTTTCACTTTTACTCTAGCTATTATACTTTTCAAGATAATGTCAAAACACATCCAAAGACATGAAAAATCCACTCAAAAGTGGAAATAACTCTCATAAGGGGTGACAAGACAATTTCAAATTTTTTTTGTAGATTTTTGCATCCTAAACATTTTTGCTTCTTTCACTTTTACTCTAGCTATTATACTTTTCAAGATAATGTCAAAAAACATCCAAAAACATGAAAAAATCCACTTAAAAGGGGAAATACCTCACATAAGGGTCAACCAGACAATTTCCACCAAAATGACTTACTTGTAGATCTTTGCAAGCCTGAACATATTTGCTTCTAACACTTTTTCTAGCTATTATCTTTTAAGATATAATGTCAAAAAACATCCAAAAATATGAAAATCCATATAAAAAGGGAAATAAATTTTTAAGGGGTGCTGACAATTTTCATATTTTTTTGCCATTTTTGCATCCTAAACATGTTTGCTTCTTTCACTTTTACTCTAGCTATTATACCCAAGATAATGTCATCCATCCAAAAACATGTAAAAATCCACAAAAAGGGGACATGGTTTCCACCAAAATGAAATACTTGTAGATTTTTGCAAGCCGCTCATTTTAGGGTAACGGTTTTTTCTCTTTTATATATATATATATATATATATTAAATTTTTAAAAAATGCTGACGCATGTTCTATTTTTAGCCATGAAAGCCATGTTTGGTCCTAGCCCCTTTTCATCCACAAATGTAATGCGGCCTTACATGGTTAAACTTTCTGTCAAGTTTGGTTAAAATTGAAACAATGGTTCTGGAGAAGTAGTCAAAAATGTTGAAAATTTTTACACAAAAAGAACATATTTTCTGTTTACTTTGGTGTCTGTGACCTTGATCTTTGACCCCATGACCTTGAAATTTTGTCAAAATGATCCTTAGATAATTCCAAACAACTTTCTTATATATCTTTGTATACAAAAAGTTGATCAGTTTAGAGTTATTAAACAATTTGTTATACAACTGACCCTGCATTACTGAAGTGCCCCCTAGTGGCTCGTTTATGAACAGATTTCATTTTCATTTGCAAAGTTTGTAGATATTGACTTAACAATCATGCATACAAAATTTGAAAGTCATCTGATCATTGGTTCATTAGAAGAAGATTTTTAAAGATGTACCAAGTTTTGGTCCTTTTTGGAGCCCCTTTTCATTCGCAAACTTTATGCAGCTTCACATGGGGATGATACATGCCAAGTTTGGTGAAAATTGGTCCACTGGTTCTTGAGAAGAAGTCGAAAATGTGTAAATGTTAACGACGGACAATGGCAGACAAAAGACGACCACAATAGGTCACCCCAAAACTTTGGCTCAGGTGACCTAAAAATTAAAACCACAACGAAATTTTCTGACTCTAGAGTATCTATAAAAATTGTTTATCTGTCAGGATATCTCACACAAATAATTAAATAAACTACATACCTTCTGTTCCAGAACTCTGAGAAGACCTGCAGCATATTCATCAAGATCTTGTCTGAAGGTAATATGTTAAGTGCAATTATTTAGCTGTAGCAAATTTGTCAGTATTGTCCAGGTGGAACATATGATAAATCTGAACCCCCAACCCCTATCTTCATCTAATGTACATGTATAATCACTTTCCCTATGTTTAGAAATGTCTTCCTGATTGAGAAAATTCAATGCACATAAAATCCAAACACTTTCAGTGACAGTGGGTAAATAGTCTTAAATTATGGAAAAATAACCATAGACTTATTTTGGCAGGGGAACAGTCTTTAAACAGCTGTAGAATCCAACTAAAAGTCACAGAGATCAACAAAATTATAGTCAAATATAGAGACAAATTAGCCGGGTACACTGGTTTTGGCTGATTACCGTAAAATAAAATGGTTGATACCTACCACTTAAATTTAACGTAGCGGTAGCCTATGCATACTGAATAATTTATACATGCCCACGATAAATAAAATTAATCCGTTTTGTACTAGATCTTCGCACTCAAATTACCACTACGGGAATTTTACATTGGTAATGGTGGCCATCTGTTTAAGTTTGGTAGAAGTGGTGGCCATCTGCTGAAGGGAGTGAGGTCATTCTGAAGTGAAAGGGCTCACTGTTGTGAAGTATGATTGGGCGATTCCCAGAACACTTGATGAAATCATCCCACAGACTTGTTTTCAGAACTTTTCGAGCATTATCATACGTATGATTTGGAAATTTCCGAGTATAATCGTATTGTATTGCAAAAAGAAAGGTTGCTGTTAATACACAGTCACTGATTACTTACGACAATAATATATTGGGAGTTATTCCCCTTCATATAACTCTTTTGTGTGAAGAGAGGCGCAAGTATATTAATGATTATACTCACATGATCCAATTTATTGACATCGCATGGATAACACAGAGATTCCCGTAGGAAGAGTATTTTCAAAAATTGAAGTGAACAAACAAAGAAAAAAGTATGTAGAAAAGATATAGAATAAACTTTTTTCTTTTTTAATTATATCAGTTAAAATATTTTTATTTTGACCATTGGTTGCTTTACAAATTCATTTTGAAATTCATGACCTAATGTGGCTCAAACTACAAGGCATTATGTAAAATATGTGAGTTTGGTACAAAAGGATATGGGTCAAGCATATTGCCACTTGATGACAGGAAACACACAATATATTTGTCAAGTAGATTTGAACTGGTATCTCCCTGGCCTATGTTTATTATATTTTTGTCTGGCTGCCTCAGCTCACGGAAATAACATGATAATTCATTTGTTTCTTCATTGCTACAATGATAAAACATATCTTCTT
This sequence comes from Atrina japonica, assembly GCA_030159075.1. Classification (NCBI taxonomy): domain Eukaryota; kingdom Metazoa; phylum Mollusca; class Bivalvia; order Pterioida; family Pinnidae; genus Atrina; species Atrina japonica. The sequence continues at coordinate 275,976 of BROG01000429.1, read as the reverse complement.
GAATAGAATGCAGCTGTCATTTTCAGACTAATCACAAGAGATAAAAGATAAATTTGAATCTAATAATATTAATGTTCAAGGTAAAATGTTTACAATCAAAGAAATTGAACATTTTAATTGAAACCCTGTTTTGAAAGACCACCACCTCTGCCACTATTCAAAGGATTATTTAACTGTATGGTTTTTGGAATGTGGTCTCTCAAGACACAGGTTTTTCATGTGTGTGATCTTTTAAGACAGGTTCCACTGTATGAAACACTGACATTAACCAAAAGCAGTGTACATACAATGTGTCAGTACATGTACAGTGTTGATAACAAAATCAATGCAATCTAAAGAATCTAATATAAATACAAAATATTATTTACCTATTTTCCACGACTGATATACAACCTGTGTCACTATATATTGAGCCTTTTGCCAATTTGTTAAATAAAAATTTTCGCACATCTCTTTCAATATCATCAGGTAAATTTGTTGTTTTCAGAATTAAACTGAAAAAGAAAGTTTTGACAGTGTTACAATGTATATCATTGGAAATAATTATTTGTCTGCACTCTACATACATGTAAGACGAACAAGTAGATTAATGGAATCCCACATGGGTGTGTTGAGTTGATATGGAAATCTTCACAAGAGTGGTAAGGATCTATTATTCTATGGTTGTCCAATCTAAAGGTTTTCAGAAAATTGTACTTTCAGATTCTTATCCGAGTTGCCTTAAAGGCCTTTCCACTCAAAACAGACATTTCTGATTTTTCCTCTCAGGCTTCAAAATCATGTGTATGAAAACAGACTAAGTCTGACATTACTACCTGTGTACTGCATTCTCATTACATAGAAACACTACTTTATAACTATACAATGGTATTGTGGTGTCATAGCTCATTTAGCCAGTTAACGTCCTAGGAGTTGACAAGGAAACATTTCCAGTAAAAAAAATCCATTATGATGCCAGGTTTTTAAACGTGATATTTCATCTCCTGTACGCATAGCTCTATGGCTAGAATGAGGACAAATGGCCTAGGATGTGCAGTTTGATAACTTTGCCAGATTGTACAAGAGCATAGACACTAAAAAAGTTGTTGAACACATTAGACATCTCTCCCTGTCTCACAGGGATGAATAGCATGGGCTTTAAGTAGTCACATCGCTCATTAAATCAAGCCAAAGCCAAAGCAAACATATGGCCCCTTACCTAGAGGTAATCAATTTTACAATGCAAAACATCAGCACAAATTACAATGTATTAAATTTCGAGTTTTTCAATTCCAGATTTTCTTAAAATTAACACCATGTATTTTACTACAGTGTAACATCCTAAGGGAACTTTTGAGTTAGCCTGGATTACCGTTATAACCCTGCTTTTATTATCGCCAATTACGTGATTCTAGAAAAATGTTCCTCATCGTTATTTCCGGTTTCGATAATATATAGATAACCACATTAGCACAATTAGTAAAAGTGCCCTGCTACTGTTTGGAAGGCCACATTTTCCCCCGCTTGTAATATTTCAGTAATTTGACGTTCAAGTCAAGAGCCCACTGTGGTATTTTTTAAGAGTTTCTTGGATTTCTTTACAGAAAATAAAGTTAATGTGGTCAAACATAAGGATATTTCCATAAACGTCCAGGTAAATATGAAAACCGGAAGAACATATGAGGAACAAAATCGAAAAGGCGTGAATAAATGCAAGATCATAACAGTAATCCGGGCTAAGTCGAAAGTTCCCTATTAATTTGAATAAAGCAAATATATACCTGAATCCACTTGATTCTATTGATCTGATGGAACCATTGTCTTCACTTTCGGACTGCTCTGTCCTGAAAAAAAAAATGCATAATTTTGAACCACATAATTTAATTTTAAAGTTAAAATATAAAATATGGTTTTAAAACTTATATTCACTTACAATAATATATACAGAAAACCAATCATACAATGAATTTTTCATGTGATTTATCATTATGACTGATGAGAAGAAATAGCAAATGTCTTGTGTCATTGTTGTGTGATAATTCCTGGTTGTCTGGCAGAAAATTTCAGTAAATGAAATAATGAAATATTACTACAGACTGTGTCATAAGTGACTTATCACCAAGTGTCTAATGCATGATTCTCTGCGATTTGATGTCATTGATCACGAGTAGAAAAGTCTGTTTAAAGATGCTGTGCCTCAAGCCTTTTTTTTGAAAGATCAATTATACCTTTATAATACCCCATTCAAGGAATTATATAAAATAAAAACATGTATATTTATTCATCAAGAATCAATAAGAATTATTTTTTCAAATTACCGGGAAACTCCAATTTCAGTTAAGAGATAGGTTCCTAAATGAAACCTAGATTATAGGGAAAACCCTTCAACTGCTATGTACTCTGTAGTCAATTTCACCCTATGAGTCCCTCTGGACTAGAGGATAAACAACCTGAGGCTACTTCTACCTGATAAATAAGATCATCCATAATGTATACAGTGTAACTTGTCTTGTAAGCCCATCCCATCTGCCACTGATATGTGGTCTCAAGAAAGGCAGTCTCTCAAAAGGAGTTTTATTTAAAGCATTATTTAACCTGAAGCGGTTTTCAGAATGTGGTCTCATATACATGTTTAAGACACATACGGTAGACAGGTGGTCTTTCATCAGAGTGGTTTGATTTGACTTTGATTTTTGTTTTACGCCACACTCAACAAAAATTCATATGGTGGTGGCAAGTTTTAATGGTGGAGAGAGAACCCACTTACAATGTACCCGGGAAGAGACCAGCACCAGCCTTCTGCAAGAAAACTGGCAAACTTTCTTACAACAATCAACTTGGGTTCCAGCAAGGCTCAGATCTGCTTTGACCAAAAGTGAGAGTCTGAGACTTCTTTCTGTAGTCAATGATAGTTTGAATTCATCAGACATCACAGCATCACCATCCATACAATTAGACAAGTTCAAGGTTTTCTGAATAGGCTGCCACCTAGTGACAATTAAAGGACTAGCTGGTCTAGATACAATTTTTTTTAAAAATTACATTTGAACTACAAAAATGTAATTTAAAACTGTAGATAAAGGATTTCAGTTGCCACTACATTTCACTCGATCCAGTGTTATAGCCAGAATGACAAATTCAGTTACGGTATATAGTACACTGGACGTAACAATTTGCAAAGCTAACTTAATAATCAGAAATTACCCAAAATGCAATACTGTACTATTGTCTCATTTACTTTCTCCATAAACAATGAAAAAGTCATATTCTAAAATTGTTTTGGAGACTAAATTCATGGTAACACCGGAATTGCCAATTATGTTTGAAATATTTGACACCATAATTAAACTGTTAATGTTACGTCATTTTTGGGAAAGGTGTTGCCCACATGCATAAAACAAAGAGGCTTTTGAGTTGCACTCTTTTTCAAGGCATTGCCTTCATCACATTAAATCAAATATCACAACTGGTGGTTGTCCTACATGTAGGCCTTTTAACTTTTTGCACTCAACCTGGTGATTTAAGATTTGTTATAAAATGTATCCTAATTACGGATTAAGATTCAATCAGGTTAAATTTGTCAATTTGATACGTATACAGAATCTCTTTCTAATATGGTTCTTTTTGGTAATATCAGTTGTCTTTTCAGTAATTCTTGTTTCTTTTCAGTCTGTTTAGGTAATCTTACTTCATTTCAGCTTTTATATGGGTCCCTGCAGTTTTGTGACCATGTCTCCTCTTTGACTCATGCACCCATGGGCATATGAATTAATTAGTCAGTGGGAAGGAGTTCTTGTGATTTAAAACTATATTTCAATTGTATCAAGGGGTTCAAGGCTTCATCCCAAATTTCCAAAAGTTTAAGAAATTTTAAACATACAAAAAATGTACAATGATTGTGACTAGGCTAAAAATAAAATATGTGTGTATGGCTTCATTTGCCTAGCCTGATTTGACGGTTGTTCCAGAAGAAAAGAGTGATGTTAACTTTAACATTGTCATTATTGTCACATTCGCATTGAATGATTGATTGTGAAATTTGTCATTTTGTGAACGGGTCATTTAAAAACCGAAAAGAAACAAGAATTACCGAAAAGAACCGAAAAGGAACAAGAATTACTGAAAAAAAAACGATAAGGAGCAAGAATTACTGAAAAAAGTCATATCTTATGGAGAATATGTATCAAACTGACAAATTTAACTGTCAGACTGATGGGTCATAATTAGAAATCACCGAAAAAAAATTGAAGACAGCCTAGTTGTAACACATAAATTTAATATCACTATCATATATATAGGGAAAAATAGATCTTGAGAAATCTGCCTTACATTTAATGAAAATGGAATAATATACAAGAAAGTAAATGATTTTTCAAACTTTTTTTATTCAGCAATGTTACATGTGTATAACTGAAATGTTTATATATATACATGTAAACAGCGATATATAAAACCTACAAGGTTTACCTTTCAATATCGATGAAATTAAAACTTTCATAAAAATTTATGAATGATTTAAAATGATCAACATATTAATTTAGAATAACTCTGAAGAATAGAAACATGAAGGGAAAATGACCCATCTAAATGAAGCTCTACCCCTATGTCGTCTGATTCAGCACGTCGTCTAATTCTGCGCTCTACTTTATGCTCAATTCACTAAGTATACCAGCGATATGTAAAAACTAACAGTCGTAACTTTTGCATAATTTACATTATATATTAGGTTCCAGTTAACCTAAGATGCATTTCTTCCTTACTGTGGATGGTCACCAGTGAATATTTATAGAGAATGTACATGATTTAAGAGAGCGTCTGCTGCTGTGCGGGGTTTCAGATACTGCCCACATCATCTGAAGGCACTAAAGTTCGTTACAAAACAGTATTTATCATTATGACACATTGAAAAATATTTTAGAATTTAAGCCAAAATTATTTTTATCATGTTTTTCTTTTTTTTTCATATGTTAAATGAACTGAATATGTATTATTTACCAAGCATGGCAAAATTCTCAGCACTCGATTTCAGACACCATTTTGCTGAAATTTTAAAAGACAAATGGGTGTCTATATATTTTGTCAGATTAAACAGTAACACTTCCTTGAAACAATCTATACACTTTCCACTCTGGATCTCTGATGATGACCTACATTTACGATGTCTTCGAAGTCATATATCCTCATGGTAACAAATATGATAATGTTTGGTAGATCAAGCGCACAGAATTAAACGACTTTAATAAGGTTGAGGAAACACATGTGTATCCGGGTTTAAACCATAATTTTATTGTTGATTCAGCACACAGTAATGAAATGTGTATCAACTAATTGCTGAAAGATGACTTAACATGTGTAAACAATAACAATATTTTTTCAAACATCGTAATTTATTGACACAATGATTAGAGCTTCGGGGCGCAGAATAGGCCGACAGCATTGTACCTATATTTCACTATTCGTGACCATGTCTTTATAAAAATAAATGAATCGTATTCTTTACAGCACAGGCAATTCAAATATTACAAATTTTACGGAATTAATGTGTCTAACGATCTAATTATAGTGGTTCTTTGTTTTTATGGTATACTAGAATTTCAGTAGCAGATGTCATGTTGAAACGACAACTTGGCTGTAAATCTCATTAACGACAGATTTAAAACTGCCGGTATAGAATTGATGAAATATTTAACGAAAATGAATACATAATGCACGAACAATTCCGAACAAGAGATCGATCAAAGCAAAGAAATTGCAAAGGGAAGGGTGCCGCTCAGAACTAACATAACCAGCGATTGTATTGTATGTTTTATCAGAGACAAAAATTAAATTTCAGTCTTCTTTTGGTAATCCTTGCTTCTTCTTTTCGATAAATTCTTGCTTATGTTGTCCTTGTCGATCCTTTTCAGTAAGTTAAATCTTCTTTTCGATAAATTCTTGGTTCTTTTCGGTAATTCTTGGTTCTTTTCGGTAATTCTTACTTCTTTTCGGTTTATATGGGTCCTTTTGTGAACTTACCTGTTCTTTAACACAACCAAACAGGACCAAACATACAACCCAATGACAATGTGATAAACAAAACAAAAACTAGAACTTATTTAGAATAAAGAAACAAATGTTTTTCGATAATTACTTTTGTGCTTGAAGAACATAAAGCGAGAAAAACCGTCTATTTTGGAAACGTTTTTTCTCGCCTTCATCACCATCATCTGCCATTTTGTGCTTTGTCTATCAGAAAGGCGTTTGGTCCATATCCTTCCACTGCTCGTTATTAAAAAGCGTTTTGAGGACCCTTGTAGCAAACGTGATCATGTGATATGGAAGCTCCACAATAAACAAAGACACGTGTAAGCCTCCTTGACGAAAACTAATTTTACACGAATGTGACTCTAAATGTCATCGATATGTATTACTGAGAGGTGATTGAACCTGTTTTTAAGGTAAACAGCATTGTTTTCTACAAACGATAGATAATTCAAGTGAATAAGGGGATGCCTAAATGCGCGTGCACATAAAGTTGCAGACGACAGAGTTTTTACCGAGTATAAAATTTAAATTACACCTTCCAAGCCCAAGGATACATTTGTTTCATGTGTTTTAATCGGCATGTCTTGGTCTGGTGTTTATAATTATTCAGATGGGTCATTTAAAGCCAGAAACTGTAACGATAAGTATAGACACAGGGGCAAACAGAATGAGAGTACAGGCAGAACCCAAGCACCAGATCCTGTACATTTCCAGTGGCAACAATCCAGTATTTCCAAAATCGAGAATTCTATAATAGGCATTTCCAGTGCAGTATGTATTTGATGAGTAGGCATATATATCAACGACTTGCAAACAGGAAATTTATATAAATTCATGTACAGCCACTTGCCACAAGTTTATATAGACATCATTTTTCATATAAAACCACAATTTTTCAAAAAATATTGTAAAGCTAATTTTTTTTTTATCTCATTTCAATAGAATTATCACTGTTAAACATAGCATTGAATACAATTTCATAATATATTTTTTATTTTAATTTTCGGAATTTCGAAATTGAAAGATTCAATTCAAACAGAAACTGAGAAAGTTTAATTTTTGTGATGAAAATTCCCTTTTTTGGTAAGTAAAATTGTAATATCTAATTTTAACTTTTTGTTTAAATTGTAAATTTTTTTGAAATTACAAATTAGAAAATAACATCCAATTAAGCTATGAAACATGGAAACATTCTCTGTTTAATGGTCTGAAATTCAATTCAAATGCAATAAAAAATGGCTTCAATTTTTTTTTAAATGTGGTTTTATATGAAATATACAGCCACTAGCGAAAAGTTTATAGACATTATCATTTTTTTTACTATATTTCAAAGAAAAATTACATTTTTAAAAATAAATACTCTGAAGCCATTTCTTATAGTATTTGAATAAAATTTACAAAAAAGTCAAAGGGCTAAAATTGTCAGGTCACCCCATATGGAGTTATTTCCCTTTTTAAGTTGATTTTTCATGTTTTTGGATGTTTTTTGACATTATCTTGAAAAGCATAATAGCTAGAGTAAAAGTGAAAGAAGCAAAAATGTTCCACACAAAAAGATCTACAAAAAAGCCATGGGGCCAAAATTGTCAGGTCAGCCCTTATGGGAGTTATTTCCCCTTTTAAGTGGATTTTCCATGTTTTTGAATGATTTTTGACAGGCAAAAATGTTCAGCATGCAAGGATTTACAAAAAAAGTCTATAGGGCTGAAATTGCCAGGTCACCCCAATTTGGGAGTTATTTTCCCTTTTTAGTGGATTTGTCATGTTTTTGACAGATTTGTCTTATTATCTTGAAAAGTATAAATAGAGAGAAAGTGAAAAGGCAAAAATGTTCAGCATGGATAGATCTACAGAAAAAGTTAATAGGGCTGAAATTGTTAGGTTGCCCCTTATGGAAGTTATTTCCCCTTTTAAGTGGGTTTCTTATGTTTTCTGACATTATCTTGTAAAGTATAATAGGTATAGTAAAAGTGAAAGAAGCAAAAATGTTCAGCATGCAAAGATATACGAAAGTGTCAATAGGGTCCAAATTGTCATGTTGGCCCTGATGGGAATTATTTCCCCTTTTAATTGGATTGTTCATGTTTTTGAAAGCTTTTTGACATTAAATGTATCTTGAAAAATATAAAAGGTAGAGTAAAAGTGAAAGAAGAAAAATGTTCAGCATGCAAAGATCTACAAAAAAAAGGTCGATAGGGCCGAAATTGTAAGGTCATCCTCTTTGGGAGTTATTTTCCCTTTTAGTGGATTTTTCATGTTTTTGACCATTTTGTACTACATGTATTATCTTAAAAAGTATAATAGATAGAGAGAAGGTGAAAAAATAATTTTTTGACATCTTGAAAAGTATAATAGGTAGAGTAAAAGTGAAAGAAGCAAAAATGTTCAGCAGCAATGATCTACAAAAAAGTCGTTAGGGCTGAAATTTTCAGATTGCCTCTTATGGGAGTTATTTCCCCTTTTAAGTGGATTTTTAATGTTTTTTTGACATTATCTTGAAAAGTATAATAGGTATAGTAAAAGTAAAAGAAGCAAAAATGTTCAGCATGCAAATATCTATAAAAAATTCAATAGGGCCGAAATTTTCAGGTTGCCTCTAGGTCAGGAATTAAATTGTCAGCAATTTTTTTGTAGATCTTTGTGATTACTGGATTATAAGGAAAAAACAGCCCAAAACATATCCACTTAAAAGGGGAAATAACTCCCATGTGGGTCAACCTGACAAATCTACAAAAAAATGTTTGTGTTGAAATTGTGAGGGTGATCCTGGTGAAATGGATTTCCCATGTTTTCGACTGTTGTCTTGAAAGATCCATACAAAAGTCAGCAAGGCAAGTCTACCCTTATGCAAGTTAATTTTCCTTTTCAATGAATTTTTCATGCTTTTGGTTGCTTTTCAGTATATTGTCAGTAAAATACATTTCACTCAGGTGATTATAAAGGCCCATTAAGCCTACTGTTTTTCATGTTTATTAGCCATTTTATCTTTCACACATTTTTTGTTTTCTGCAATATTGACCAATTTTGCCAGGTGAGCGACTTAAGGGCCCTTGGGCCTCTTGTTTCTAATTTTTATGAAAAATAACCCAAGTTGGTATGAAACTATGATAGCAATGAAAAATGGATTAATGCAAGGGCAAATGCATTTGAAACTGTAATTCTATTACATTTAGATTTATATGTTACAAATTATTTTTCTGGATTTGACTCAAATTTCCATTTTCGAGTTTTTTTTTTGGATCCGAACTTTTTGTACACGACTTCAAATTTTTTAGCCCTAGGCCAGTATGTGTCTTTGTGTCAATCAAGAAATAAAATGCAGTTAATGAGTTATATCTGAAGGTCAGGTTATTGTCACTAGTCCTTTATGTCAAAAACAAATTGATGTTAACTTCTGAACAATAGGCCTATACCAGATACAGAATAGTGTGACATGATTTATTGTATGAAATCAAGCATTTTATTACTTGATCGACGCAAAAATACATACTGGAAATCGCTAGGGCTAACAAAGTTGAAGCGGTACACGAAAAATCTGGATCCAAAAACGGACATATTGTTTTTGTTAGTTTCTTCCTCCTCCTCTTATTCTCAGTGAAGCTTAATTCAACAGTCCTGGTCAGAAGTTTTTTGTGTTTTGAACTAGGCCTATATCCTCTGGGCATGGCATGTACATGTAGGTGTATAATCATAAGTTGGTGTCCAGTACCATCATGACCTCCATTTGACCTTGACTCTTTGACCTCAAGATTAAATTATGAATAAAATTATAGTGTTTCCTTATCCAGCTATTTTGACCTAAGCTTATACTCTTTCATATATAGGTGTAGGCCTACATATATCACTGTGAGGTGGTGTCGCATATCATCATGTGCTCTATTTGATCTTGACCTTTGACCTCAAGGTCAAATTATGAATAAAATAAGTCTTTCCTTGTCCGGTTTGTAACTTTTTAGCACACCTGAACCAAAGAACCATATATATCTATGTAGATCACTCAGATATATTATTTTTTCATCTATACATGATTCAAGATTCAAGGGATTTTCTTAAAATTTTCATTCATTTTTGTAAGATTTCTTTGAGTTTCTCCCTTTTTATTCATAATAATGCATTCATTTTATGTGTTTTACCTGCAGTTAGGTAGAGAAATGGTTTCTTGAAACAATTTTGCTGAAATATTAGTTTTTGAACTTTTAATGATTTTTTTAAAACTGAAAAAGTGGAGGGGTAGTTTTTTAATACTGTCAGCTTATTCTTCAAAACCACTTCAGGGAATTTAAATTTTGTTTACAGGAAATAAGTTTTTTGTAGAAATAGGAAAATAAGTTATTGACATATTTTTTTTCTGATTATCAATTAAGGTGCTGTCTTAAGTTAGGGTCTGGACTTATTTCATATTGCACTGTATTTATAAGATACCAACTCAGTTCAAGTGAGCGATGTGGCCCAAATGGGCCTCTTGATTATCTTTTGAAATAGGATTTACACTTTTTGGTATACAACCTTATCACCATAAGGTTGTATGTGGCATACCATCATGAAATTCATATGGCCTTGACCTTGACTTCGAGGTTAGCAAAGCTCATTACTGTATTGTCTTTGTCTAGGCTTATGCATTTTGGTATATAGGTGTCTAACCATGTAGAAGTGTGTTACCTAAATTCATGACCTCATGTGACCTTGACATTTGACCTTGTGTTATGAATATATCATAGTCCGGGTTGTTACATTTTTGTCTGACCTAGGCTTATACCCTTTGGTATGTAAGAGTATCACCATGAGGCAGTGTGTCATATTCCATCATGTCGTCCATTTTACCTTGACCTTTGACTCATGGTCAACTTTGTCTTATACTAAAATAGCATTTCCTTGTATGGGTTGTATCAGATATTTCTTCCATATTGGTTAGGTTCAGAGCTGTCTTATTTGCATGATTATAAAGTCAATATCTACAAAGTTTGTAAACACAAATGATATTTGTCCATAAACAAGCCACAAGGGGGTGCTTCAGTAATGCAGAGTGCAATTGTATTATAAATTGTTTAACTCATCAACCCCTGAAAAACAATGCTGCAAATCAATGACTAAGGTCAGACTAAATGTGTCTCTAGGGGTGAATGAGTTAATAAGACTGATTGACTTTTATGAGAAAGTTGTTCAAAATTATCTAAGGATCATTCTGACAAAATTTAAAGGTTATGGGTTCAAAGGTCAAGGTCATAGGTACCTAAGTAAATGGACTTTTTTTTGTAAAATTTTCGACATTTTTGACTATTTCTCAAGAACCAGTGGCCATTTCTAAACACACTTGGCGAGTAGCATCCCCATGTGAAGCCGGACAATGTTTGCGAATAAAAAGGGGCTAAGACCCATAGGGACCCCAAAATGGGCCAAAATAGACCAAAATTTGGTACAGCTTTAAAAATCATCTTCTCATGAACCAGTGATCAGATGACTTTCAAATTTTGTATGCTGTATGCATGATTGTTAAGTCAATATCTACAAAGTTTGTGAATAAAAATGAAATCTGTCAATAAATGGTCTACTAGGGAGCACTTGAATAACATAGGGTGCAGTTGTAAATGGCATAACAACTCAAAACTGATTGACTTTTTGTATATAAAGACATATGAGAAAGTTGTCAGAAATTATATAAGGATCATGTTGACAAAATTTTGAGGTCATTGAATCAAAGATCAAGGTCACAGGCACCTAAGACTAAGTAAACAGAAAATATAAGTTTTTGTCAAATTTTAGACATTTTCAACTTTTTCTCAAGAACCAATGGACTAATTAAAACCAAACTTATGAGGAAATTTTTCTCAGGTGACTGTTATGGCCCATTGGGCCTCTTCTTTCTTTACTATCAAACAATTTTTGGCAGATTTATGCCCTTGAACTTTGAAAATTTCCACTAATTCAGAGTTTCCATTTATTGGGAGAGGGGCATAACTGTTTTACGCACAGCTCTTGTTTTAACGACATTTCCTTTTTTTAGACAGTTGTAGGTGTCATTATATCCAAAGAATCACCAAAGTCTGTTATAAGTAGAAAAGGTAAGAAATTTTTGAATATTTGAAAATCATGTGAAAATAATTTTTATTGATATATACATGTATGTTTGTTTGTATGCATACGTCATATATGAATGTGAAAGCTAAATTTATTTTGCACTCTATCAGGTAAATGATTTTCAAGTACTAATAGAATTACTAATTTGGTTCTAAAAATCCCCAAAAAGCATATAATTAAATACAAAAAGTAATTATCTAATTTTAAATTTAGTTTGTTTTCTATATCTATGCAGCTAGATTCCAAAATGAAAGACATGTGTTGAGCTTTGTACTCAGAGATTCTGTGCAGGTATTTGTCAATGTTACTCTTTGGGGAAATGAACACTTCATCAAGCAGACATTTGAGACGTATCACATTGGAGATATTGGTTTGAATGTTTTGTTGTTGTCTAATTCATCCTATGAATTTTCATTGCATTCTCTGAATCGTTATCTGTGTATAGAGATTGAATGTGGCTACTGATTGGTCCTACATTTAAACAAAAGTCTTGCATAATATCAAATGGGTTTGGCTCAACAACTGAATTATAAAATTACACAGATCCCACACATTCATGACTGTAAGTTTCTTCTTTGAATTTAAATGAATGTAAGAAATGAAACTCTCTCTCTCTCTCTCTCTCTCTCTCTCTCTCTCTCTCTCTCTCTCTCTCTCTCTCTCTCTCTCTCTCTCTCTCTCTCTCTCAGAGATAAGTAATCTACAACACTATTAATGCAGTTTATTACTTTTAATGTTGAATAAGAGAGACACTATGTGTGGTTCCTGTTACAGAAATTAATGGGGGTGTACAAAAATGTTTCATAATCTAATCCTGATATTGAATATAAACAGAATATGTTAGGTTATAAATTATTTACAGACATACAAATTTCTATTTCAGTTCAGTTGTCAAATTTTCAAGTTCAACCCAAAAGTGTAGATGGTAGTGATGAAAAGTATAGGCCTTCAACTCCGGTGTAAGTAATAAGAGATTTATCTGTTCCAGGATCTGGTGAATACATGAAAATCATGTTGATAATTTCCACATGATAAAATTGAGAATATTGTCTTGTTATTCAATTATTGGCATGGTGTAGTACTCATATGATAACATATGTACTTTAATTCGAAGAGTCACAATGGTATGCAAATCATGAGTACTCAGTCACAATAAAAAAATTCATTCAAATTTAACAATTTTTAGATTCTTGCACAGGTCATGCAAATCAAACTGAATGGAATTTTAACTCCTCATGGTGATCATGCAAGTCATTGCCTTGCCAGCAGAAGGTTTCAGGAGGCAAGCAGAGGGTTTCATGCTTTTATCCAGAATGGGGCTGTCATGGTTGGTTAAGCACATCACTCTTTAAATAGATGAAGTCTCACACCTCTAGTGGTTTGAACCCAGTGCTGAAGTTTAAATTAGTTTAATGTGTGAGAAACTTTACTAGTGTACATAAGGATAGCTGGTTGCATGTTTCCACTGGATACATTCTATCTGATATTTCTCCACCGTTAAAAATAGCCACCATCATGTAAGTGAAAAAATAGTTAAGTGTGTTGTAAAACACCATTAAAAAACAATACTTTAATTCATCTTCATGTTTTTTTAGTACTTGTACAGTACTTTTATGTAAAAGTAAGTTAGAATCAGTATAATCAGCCTATTACATTTCCAAAAGTTTCAAGGCAAAAAGATATAATTGTACCAATGTTGTTTTCTTTGTAGTACTTTTCAGTTTTCTTTGAATGAAAATCATTCAACTTTGTCAATTTATGATGGTGAAGACCAAGATGAATATAAAACTTTGCTTCATGTACCAACAAAAGCTAACAATGACTATTATACATTAGAGGATATTCTTGCAAATGGACAAGATCTAAATGGAGAACATATCAATGTACTAGCAGCTGTAAGAAAGGTAACTTTCTGTCCATTATATATTTTGATCATCACTGGATTAATCGGCCCTTTCACAATAACTGTGAACTATACTAATCTCACCTGCGCACTTGTGTGTAAGTGAAATTAGTAGGAATATACGAAAGGGTCTATTGTTTATTGTGTATGAATTTGTTTAAACAAAAAATATCTGGTGCTATTTTTATCAGCAGAATACGATGTGTGTGGATCATTTTTCAGAAAATGTTTGTTAATGAGAGCATGAATCTCAGATATTTATATGAATTTGATGAATGGTACAAAATGCTATAAAATTTTATCATTTCAAATTCTTTTTTTCAGGTTGGACCTGTGAAAAATATCAAGACAAAGAATGGGAGAAACTCCAGTAGATGTGAATTAAAACTTCTAGATGAAACTTGTCCTTCATTTCCATTAATTTTGTGAGTGTTTGGCTAATTGGCTAAGGCCAATTGAATTTTTTTAATGTTTAGCATCCAGCCACCCTAAAATCAAAGCTCTATCTTTCTATCAAGAAAAAAGCAACACAAAATGATAGAAAAATCACGACATTTTAAGAGAACAAATGCAGTTTAATGCACATATAAGTATTTTGTTGACAAAAGAAAAAGAAAATTAAACTGATAAACATATCTTTGATACATACTTTTAAATAACCTATGAATTAACAATTTTCACATTGATGAAAATCAATGTTCTTGTTTACTCTAACTGTTCATTTTATATGATCCATATTTTCCTGAAATGTTTGTGTGTTTTTTTTTCTGTTTTATGATCTCAAAACCAATCTGTATGTCTGCAGATGCTAAACAGAGAAGTTTGCCTAATTGTTTATACCCAGTAATAAAAGGATTACATGCATTTATCTTAATGTATTAATATATAGACCTACAGAATTAACAGAGTGAAGAATGAACAATGGAATGAATGAACCTAGATTAAAGTATTTAGCACACATGCACGCACACACAAGTGAATTGTTGATTTTGATCATGCATGACATACAGTATTAATGCATTAATGTTTAACAAATTTTCTTTAAACTAATTTTTGAAGATGGGACAAAGAATTGGCTGAATGTTCACAGAACTGGATACCATTGGAAACAGGTACTTTTATTGTCATCTGTAGTTGTAAAGTTTTTATTTGATATGATTAAAATATCCATTTGTAGTTGGATTTACTCATGCAGTACCTTTAGATTATGTGCATAGATAAATTCAGAAATGAAAATTGATATAAAACTATAACGCTTTATACTTTGATTTTTATTATGCCAAGTGTATATAAAGAGGATTTACCAATAAAAAACATTTTGAATTTTTTTCTTTAATTATACTCTAATGTTGATTGACCACCCCTTTGAAATATGACCACATTCTGTGGATCCTGTTTAGAAAAAAGATGAATTAATCCTTTTCATACAAGAAAGCTTTCTTGTTGCATGAAAAACTATCAAAATAGCTGCATTGAATTGTTTATGTGAATTTATATATATTTCAAATCATCACTCAACTCTACATTTCTCACTTTTTCATGAAACATGAATGATTTATAATAATTGATTAGTATTATTAATTTTATAATTTTATAATTTTTAAGCAAGGTGAAACATTTCATCATTAGAAATCCAATTTCTTCATTATCATTGAAGCATTTTGTATGAATTTTATGTGGAGTAGTACTTAATTAACAACTCATCTGTGAACAACTTTTGGAGATTTTTCAGTTCAATACTACATGTATTATTCATTAAAAAGTTGCTTCTTTAGAATTTGCAAAAAAGTCAGTACTTGAATCAATGGAGGAAAAAGTCTATTACTCAAGGATTCACAAAATATAGGTCAAATAATTTCTGTCTTAAGCTCAAATTCTTTTTATGTTGCATTGACAGTGTTATTTATTGCTGATGTGAGGGTATCGTATGATAAATTTAGATCAAGTATGGTAGCCACAGCTGACTCCAAAACCATATTTACTGTGAACCCAGGTATAGTACTATGTCTCCAACTACTTTAATCTACACAAAATACACTATTATAAACTGATACTTCTATGAATGTTTGGATCCATACAACCGGACCATGTGGATAAGGAGAAATCTTAATTGTAAAAGTAGCTAAAAATGCTCAATCTTTCATAGACATTCGTAAAGTTCTATTCATTATATTTAAGATGAAATATTTATTTATGTATATTAGGGAACAATGATGATTCATGTTTATTTGATGTCCTTTCATTTGTATTTATACGATCATAAACATCCTAAGTACACTAATAATGGATTCTCATTGGACAATTGGATTTATCAATTTGGTTATAACCTAATGTCATAAAAGCAAAATTTTCATATACGGTAACAGTTTGGTAGGTTCTTATTTCTATTAAACTAGTATTTCCACATATAACATTCTACCATAATTCGTACATGCTTCCTCAGTTTGGAGAATATTTTATGCAATTAACAGGAATTCTTGGTTAAATCTATGCAAATAAAAAGAATGTTTTAATATAAGAGATAGGAGGTATTTTTGTGTTTTAAGTTTTTATGCAGTTAACAGGAATATGCAATTCATATCAAGTATGCAAATACATGGAATAGACTGTATAACTTACTATATATGATAAAATTTTGGCCTTGCTGTAACATTGCAATTTGTGAAAAGACACCTTCAAGTCAGTTATTTTATCCTTATTCTAGAATTTTATCTACATGCATCCTACTTTTACACATGGTAAACTTAAATTGTTCATGTGGATAATAACAATTATGTATATTGGACATATTCTGCCAGTTCTTTATATTGATATCATAATTAATTGAATTTTTAAAGGTATAGTAAATATAAAAATAATATTCATTTAACCCATGTTTAAATAAATACATGTACCAGCTGGTATTTGCAGAAATTGCAATTTTTGTAATTTGCAAATTGTAGTTAATGGGGAAAATTTTACGTATATTTTCTTTTTCAAATCCCCAAATTAAAAAGTCAGTTTATATATGAACAATAGATTATTTTCTGATATATTCATAAATATTTTACTGAAATTTGTCAATTTAGATACGCTGGAGGCGCATAGTTTATACCAGTTTTCAACCACTCAAGGATTCCTTATTGAAGATTCTGTGAAACAAGCACATGGCCAAGAAGATCCTCCATGTGAGTACAGACCTTGATCTTAGTCATTTTTGGATGAAGGAAACCATCTTTAACCTAATTAAAATTGATATTTTATGATTACAAGAACAAAAAAAATGCAATACATGCATATGTATGTGTGATAAAAATGCATTATTGAAAATTAATCATGTTTTTGTATTTTTAATTGCCTATAATAAGGTAGATATATTTTATTTCATAAGATGTTTACAGCATTATTTACATTACTGTGATTCTGTAATTAAATCTAATGGAGACTGAATTATTGATTTTTTTTTTGCGGCAACATTAACCATGTATTTCAGCAAATTGGTTAAATCTTCTTTCAGGTATATTTTGCACTAGATTTTTTTTTGTTCAGTTTTGGATATGATATTTCAGTGCTTTTTACAGATTTGTAATCTTTGCATCATTTCTATACTTTTTGCAGTGGATACCATCAAAGAGTACTTCAACATCGCAAACATAAAACACAAGATACAAGAGGTCCAAAAACAATGGAAACCGCCAATATATGGAATAAGTTGTGTATATCTCACTCAGTTCAATTTAGATGTGGATGATAAAAATCAGATAATAAGTTTTAAATGGTAAGCTGTGTCAGTAATTTGATCCAACTAGCACTCAGTTGTAGTTTATTCATGGTCCATGACACCTGATCCCACCTTTAGATTTTCTTTTGTTTTTGTCTGTAAATGTTCAACATGTTTGTTTATTTAATTAAGGATTGTTTTTCATTTTTGGAAAAAAATTGAATGTACATGCAATGGCTCATGGAAAAAATTTCTGTGCTGCACATAAAAAATTTTCTGTGAGTCATTGCATGTAAATTCCATATTTTTTCCCAAAATGAAAAACAATCCTTATCTTTATATATATTACCATTTTCTGTGAAACTGTAGTCAGCTGGATATAATTGACTTTTCTGGGGGTGTTTCATATGACATAACAGATGAACAGCTGTTTGTCCAGCATTAACAACCCAATCAGTCTGTATACTTGCATAATGCGATGAAGGAAATAACTGTCAGTATCTGTATGTAAATACATGTATATGATGTATTAAGCCATTCTCAAATGATATTTTACACCGCACTGAACAAATTTCAGGTATATGGGTGTGGCCAGTTTTTAATGGTGGAGGAGAAATTCTTATTACAATGTACCTGGGAGAAGACCACCAGCCTTCTACAAGTAAACTGACAACCTTTCTCACAAAATCAGCTTAGGTTCCAGCGGAGCTCGAATCTGTGTTGATTAGAGGTGAGAGTCTTTATAGTGTGATGCTAACCACACCACTATGAAGACCTCTTCACCATGTTTGTATATTGTCTTCTCGATTATCTTATGGTTATTAACACTGGTACTTTTCATATATCATGCTAAATTGAATGGGGGATTTTGTTTTGTGCATTTGGATTTTTTTTGGGGGGAGAGGGGCTTTTATGAATATATCTTTAATCTGTGAAATTCTTATAAAACTTTTATTTGTGTTAAATTTGGGACAGTTAATCATTTTACACACTTTTGTTTCTACAGGGAAACAATAGCTTTTTGGTCATATGATTAAATCAAGTGACATATTCTATTTGAATCTCTCTTTTATTACAATAAATAGATGAATATTAAAAACATGTATATAATGTACATAAAATAAAGGTTCCTCTAGGATTTTTCTATGAAATTACAGTAATGAACTGCAAAAATCACATCAAAAATAAAAGATAATTGGAATACTTTTCAGATGGCCTCTTGGAATGTTTATAAGAAATGTAAGAAATATGTTTATAAGAAATGTAAGAAATATGTTTTTCACAGACTAAGAATTAAGCTACATTGATACTGATATTAATGTAATATGAGTTTTCAGAAATGTATATAAATGCCAAGAAGTAGAGTTTGTGAAATGATTTCTATTGATTTTTCAAGCGGAAATTGCAAGCAAAAGCTAACAGAAGACAATGGGTATGCATGTTCAAACTTTGAGTGTTCCGACGGAGTATTGAACTTCTTTGATTCCTCATCTGCCGGTGGAAGAGATAAAGTTATGATTGATTTTTCAATCCCTGTCTCATTGTCTGATCACACTGGCACAATTGATCAGTGTCGCATGTATGGAAGCACAGCTGAACAACTTTTAGGATGCAAGGTAATTTTACAACTCCAACTTTGTTTTTCATTTGAAACTTCGCTTTTTGAAGAATAGAGTTGATGGCAAGTAGTACCCTTGGCATCCCATCTTTGTTCAGCATTTTGGGTAAATTGTTTTAGAGACTTGCCATTCAGTAACATATGGTGTATGGAAGATCATAGTTTGCATGCAGGTTCTTTTAGGGTGTAACCTAAATGTTGTTTATTGAAATTGTAAAATTGATCATAATTTCTTATTTATTTTTAGGTCCCTGAGCATAGCTCATGGTGACCTATTGCGATCATGTTTTGTCTGTTGTCGTGCCTTGTTCATCGTTAACTTTTCACATTTCCGATTTCTTCTCAAGAACCAGTGGGCCAATTTTAACCAAACTTGATACATAGCATCCCCACGTAAAGCCGCATAAAGATTGCAAATGAAAACGGGCTATGACTCATAGGGGCCCCAAAAGGGGCTAAAAAAGACCAAAACTTGATACATCTTTAAACATCTTCTCATGAACCAATGATCAGATGACTTTCAAATTTTGTATGCATGATTGTTAATTCAATATCTACAAAGTTTGTGAATGAAAATGAAATCTACGTAAATGAGCCACTAGTGGGATGCTTCAGTAACACAGGGTACAGTTGTATTTTAAATCATTTAATAACTCAAAACTAATCAACTTTTTGTATACAAATGTATATGAGAGTTTTTCTCAGAAAGTACTGAAGGGATCTTTATGAAATTTGACATATAGGTTTTCTTTGATATCTAGTTGTGCAGTGTACATTTTCACACGGGTCGAATCACAAAATGGCTGCCAGGCAGTCATCTTGGATTTTGACAATTAAAGTTTATTATCGCTATTTCTCAGAAAGTACTGAAGGGATCTTTATGAAATTTGACATATAGGTTTTCCTTGAGGTCTAGTTGTGCACTGTACATTTTCAGGCAGGTTGGATCACAAAATGGCTGCCAGGCGGCCATCTTGGATTTTGACAATTAAAGTTTGTTATTGCTATTTCTCAGAAAGTACTGAAGGGATCTTTATGAAATTTGACATATAGGTGCTCTTTGATGTCTAGTTGTGCACTGTACATTTCAGGTGGCCATCTTGGATTTTGACAATTAACTGAAGGGGTCTTTTTGAAATTTGACATGGACATCCCCCTTGAGATTTATTTGTGCAAATGACATTTTCAGAGAAATTGGAATCCAACATAACCGACAGGTGGCCATTTTGGATTTGGACTGTTGAAGTTTGTTACCACTATTTCTCAGAAAATACAATGTACTGAGTGGATCTTTTTGAAATTTGACTTTAAGGTTCCCCTTAGAGTAAAGCTATCTTGGATTATAGCAATTTAAGTTTGTATTGTTATAGCCTTGTGACAAAGCACTTGACAAATATTTGGGATTTAGTTCAAATTCATTGTTGAACCACAAAATAAGAGAAAAGAACAATCTGTCATAGATCAAATGAAGAACATTCAATTGTGGGTGCCAAGCTCTCTCTGGGATCTCTTGTTAATTCTTCTCAAGAACTAGTGGGCCTTTTTAGCTCACCTGAGCCAGGGCTCAAGCAAGCTATTGTGATCACGCCCCGTCCGTCGTCCATCTGTAAACTTTTCATATTTTCGACTTCTTCTCTGAAACCACTGAAGGGATTTTGATGAAACTTGACAGGAAGCAAGTGCTCAAGGTCCTTTACAAAGTTTGTAGTTTTCAGCCAGATTGGCCCAGGGGTGGATCCATGGCAGGGCAGAATAGGTCCCAAAAGGTACCCCTTTTTAAAAATCTTTTTCTCCAGAACCGCTGCATGAATTGAAAAATGGATTGTTTCTGAGTGATCTACATGGATGTATGATTCAAGTTTGTATTTTTCATAAAAATCAGAATATTAATTTTTGACGCATTTTTGAGGTCATTTTCATTCATTCATGATTTCCTCAATTATCTCCCCTTGCATTCCCTTTGATGCATTCATTTAATGTGTTATACTTGTAATTAGGTGAAGAAATGTTTGTGTGCAAGAATTTTGCCAAAATTTGATTTCTAGAATTTTTGATGAATTTATTTAAACAGCAATATTTATGTTTCTTGGCCAGATCAGCCTACATGTACATATTCTTCTTGGTCTTCTTTCCACATTTGTAGATGGTTCTCAGGTGAGAGATTGAGGCCCCCATGGGCCTCTTGTTTAACCAAACTAGGTGTGTATTATCCCAATGTGATGCCGCATAAAGTTTGCGAAAGAAAACGGTCTAGGACCCATAGGGGCCAAAAAGGACCAAAACTTGGTACATCTTTAAAGATGTTCTTTTCATGAACCAATGATCATATGACATTCAAATTTTGTATGCATGATTATACATTCAGTATCTACAATGTTTGCAAATTAAAAGGAAATCTGTTGATAAATGGTCTACTAGGGGGCACTTGAATAACATAGGTACAGTTGTATACAAATGGCTTAATAACTCAAAATTGATTGACTTTTTGTATACAAAGATATATTAGAAAGTTGTTAGGAATTATCCAAGGATCATTTTGAGAAAATTTCAAGGTCATGGGGTCAAAGGTCAAGGACACCTAAGTAAACAGAATTTTTTCTCAGGTGACTGTTAAGGCCCATTGGGCCTCGTTTCCTTTTTATATTTTTTTTTACCAAAATCTGCGGGTTAGATATGTGAATTAATTAAACAGCTACCAATACATACAAAATAAAACTATAAAAAAGTAATATACTGCAATCTGTAATTTGGAATCTTGGTCCAAGTGTCTTATACAAATAATATATGATGTGATGTAATCTACAGGTTGACCAATTTGTTAATGTTAGTCCAGAAAAAAAGACAGAAATGAAATGGAAATTTCTACTGGAAAAAATGAAGATCATATTTAAGGTAATGCAAGTAGTATATAATACATAATTTGCGTTTTGATTTATAATTGTTCAGATTTTGTCTCCAGTAGTAAGTATACATGCAGTCATCTTTATTAAGCAGTCACCTCCTCTAAGCAGCCAGTTTTAATTTCCCCAAAAGTTTTCCGTATAAAATTATACCTAAAGAAGCAGTCATCTTAGTGATGCGATCAGCAATCATTCCTTTTGCTGTCCATAGTTATACCATGTTAACCCAATCAAATAGCAGAGATAGAAATTAAACTCAGCAATCAAGGAGCCATCTGTGCTCATATGTCAGGAATTTTGGGAGCCCAGTTGCATGTCTGGAAGCCAAGAAACTTGCTTTTCCTGTAGCATGCTATTTAAAAAAAATCTTACTACAAAAACATATTTTTAAGTAGTTCATACACTAGCTACATGTAGCAAGCTATACTCAGTTTACAGGAATATCAGTTGAAATTTGTGAAAGTGCAAGATACATGTATACCCCCAAATTTTCAGTAGCCAGCCCAGTTCAGTTTTTACTTGCCATGGGCTACTGGGCCCCTGCTTATTTCTATCTCTGAAATAGCCATTCAAATTTCAATGTGTATTAAAGTACTTCTTGTATTTTATCAGTCGATTTCAAAGTGTTGTGAAACACTTTTATAAATAAAACATGTTAATCTTTATGTTTCAGCTATACAGAGTAGGAGAAAATGGAAGAGCAAATCTACAACTGCTTTCATGCTCAAAACTTTATAGAAATGATATCTAAATAGACAAGTTTGATTCCATATGTAATTATAAATCATACTGATCCTGACCATCATTTGTATTAGAATGGTCAATATTTGTTACCTTAATAAATCTTTGCTAAACCCTTTTTTATCTGTCCCATTGGAACATTATGATCTATCAAGTGAGTCAATGTTAATGCAATAAAAAATCAACACATATTTTACAAAATTTTCTTATATGTATGATACTAAGAATGTAAGTTTTGATGTTGTGGAATATTCTTCTTTCTTTTCACCTTACTTTTTTAGTTCACCAGAGTGAGGGTGATGGTTGGCTTAAAAGCAAGTCCTGTACTGTTTAACTTCTAGACCAATCATCTTTAGATTTTGTAAGAAGCTTCTTTATATTAAGGGGAACATAAATTATGGATTTTTTATATACTTGTGCCTTTAAATTGGGCGAGGTCAAAACTAGCCCAGTCTATAAAAAGATGTCTTCTTTACTCTTACATACCCCAGGAGAAAAATGAATACATGCATATGGTTAGAAAGAGTGCAGTTTATGAATTTGTGAAATTTATTACTTCAGGGGCAAGGCTTAGTCCCTCAATTGGAGTAAATATATAAAAATCTCAGATACCAAAGTATAAATCAATAGGATGTCCAGGACATAGATACAAATCCGGTAAAAATGGACAAACACGGACCTCTGGAAACCAAGAGGTGGGATCAGGTGCCATGGAGGAGTAAGCATCCCCTGTCGACCGGTCACACCTGCAGTGAGTCCACAGTCAAGTCCAATGAAACACGTGATGAGTGTATCCTCGTCACAATTGGTAGATAGACGTCTCAACAACCGCCAACGAAAAGGCAACTCAAGATTTCACTTAGTGAAACAGAGTAGTCGCAAACAAGACTATTATACCGACCATAAAATTTGCGGAACGTTGTCATTAAACGTGGTTTTCGATATCACTGTGTCAATAATTTGTCAGTGAGTAGTTTACCTCTGTATATGAAATCTTCATATGTTGTGCACGCCCCTGGCATATCGGATCATTTGTGAAATATAAACTCCATATACAGGGCCGACTGAGGGATATTACTACTTAAATGTGGAAAATTTACGATGGGAAAGCCGAAATCGTCGCTTCAATTATCGTATAGCTTAGTTGCTAATTTCCCGTCTGTGTTTTGGAATTAAGTAAAATGTCCAAGTATGAAGCGTGTGTACTTGATTCTGTTGTATCTTTAATTTCTAGTTCACTGGGATATATCGCATTGACATGTATGAAAATTGTCATTATTAATTGACAAAATGTCGTCGATATATCCAAATGTCAAATTAAAGGACACCGCAAACTTTTTCTTCTTTTGATTCAGCAGTTTCTGAATGAAGTCTGCTTCGTATGAATAAAGGAACAGGTCGGCCAATTGGTTCCCATAGGAATGCCGACAGTTGGTTGAAAGACCACGTCTCCCAAACATTACAAATATATTGTCTATTAGAAATTGCTCCAGCATGTTTTTTATATCAACTTCAGTATACTTATGTGTTAGAATCAGAGTGGTGTTTGACAAAATAAGTATCCATGATAGCCAATCACTAGATATTTAAATTTTTACAGGACCACCTTTATGGAAAAAGCAGTTGTCTATGATGCTAAAAAGTCTTTCTTTTAAGCAAATATGTGGAATAGTAGTGTAAAGAGTTGAGAAATCATAAGTTTTTATACTGTGAATTCGAGAAAAAAGATGTCTTGCCTTCAAATTTTCTAAAAGCTGTTTAGAATTTTTAAGTATCCACATCTGATTTACACCGCTTCTGGAATAAGCAACTGTACAGTATTTTTGAAGTTTCTCCTTAACAGCTGTCAATATCTTGGTAAAGAAAACTGGCTTCACTGTAGTGGTAAAAAAAACTGTACGGTGACATGAAAAAAAATGTTATTATCGACATGGCACACATAATAGCTATTATATCACTGGTAGTCGTGTACCAATATGATTGGCTCAGCCAATAATTTTGCACAGAATAGTAATACAACAAGCACCACTACAAGTGCACCTTCTCCCAAGACAGATGTCGACAACTTCAGCTACCTTGGCAGTACAGTCAATATCAATGGAGGTACCAATGAAGATATAAGATTGGGTCATGCAAGAACTCCTTACAATAAACTTAAAACCATCTGGAACAGCTCACAGATTGGACAAAAGACAAAGATTAGACTATTTAATTATTTATTTAAAATTATTGATATTAGTAATATGTAATGTATTTTTCTGGTTTAATGCAAGTGTTTGACATATATTGTACTAAATCTTTTATTTCCATTTCCCTTGTGAACCAAATTGAAGAGCCTTCATAGTGATAATAAATTTCTTAGAAAGTCTCTCTACATCTATGGATTGTAAAGTGTAACTAAATACAATTTCAAGAGAGCATAATGGTAGCAGGGCTACAGTCTCAATCCAAAAACAATGAAAAATGAACAAATCTAAATCTTCATGATTTTATTCAAAATCAAAACATGATTCTGAACACATCTCAATGTGCGCAATTGCATCATAACAAGTATATCAGTTTATCCATTAAAATGTATCTTTAAATCTTAGAGTAGCAATTATTATTGACTACAGCGACAACTGTATGGACAAGAGACATAAAAGTGGTATCATGGTTGGATTCTACAAATAAAAATTGTACAAGAACTCCAGCTGAGGAAAAATGTAAGTGATATAAACACTAGGTTCTCAATAAGACATAAAACAATTCAACAAATACAGCTACAACACAAACGGGTAGTAACAATTCAAAACAAAAAGATGCACACCTAAAATATAAAACATGGGCAGATAAGCACCGAGATTTCAACTACAAGTGTTACGTAAATGTAAAAATTGTAACAGTCGCTTTACTCAGTTGGTTGAAGAAAGAGGAAATGAAAGTTTCAATGAATTTAATATTGACACATGATTATGAATGATTTACTTCAAATGAAAAAACGCCCCATACTGACATGATGTATGTATGATGAATTCCAATTAAAAAAATATTCTGGTTTTGTTAATCAAAAATAAAAGTACCCAACAAAACAATTTAGCAATTAGCACGCAGGAGGTTAAAACAATTCATTCAAAAACAAATTTAAAAAAATTTGACTTGCAAGATGGTAATAAAAATCTCTCAAGAGTTCAATATTATGAAAAATATTCAAGAGTCATAGACAACAATGGTAGATTATATGCATGATCATCATATACACAAAATGTTCTAACTGACGGACACTTCATTTCATGATTGTCCAAATCTTGTATTCTAATCATAAAACCACCACTGCATTTTAACTTTGCCTGTTTATGTAGATGTCCTTACAAATGAATGTAAGAAATTCAAATTAATCTTTTAATATCTACAGCAGCTTTTGTGATCAGTGTAAAATATATCAATCATGATGATCCTCAATATTTAAGTCTCCATAACACTTTGAGGGTATTCACAAATTTAGTTTACTAAAGAATCAGTCACTGTCATCAAATGTCTTCTTTTTTCCTTGGAATTCTTGTACATTTCCTTTTGCAGCTGAAATGTTAAAAAAAAAGTATTTTAATTGGTTGAATATATTTGGAATAATAAATGTAACAAGCACCCTTTGGGTATTGATGAATCAATAATACATGTCCCTCACTAGTTATCCATTAAGTGAATGGTGATCAATTGCAAAAACTACAAA
Source organism: Atrina japonica (assembly GCA_030159075.1). Taxonomy (NCBI): domain Eukaryota; kingdom Metazoa; phylum Mollusca; class Bivalvia; order Pterioida; family Pinnidae; genus Atrina; species Atrina japonica. Next base: position 249,327 of record BROG01000429.1, on the reverse strand, counting down.
AAATTAACCAAAAACTTAATGGGATAGACAAATGCTGACAAAACAATTCAGGGGGACTAATACACAGGGATTTAAATAAAGGACCAGCACCCAGGTTTTTGTTCCCCTGGCCATCGTCAAATATTTACATGTTTGATGTGGAATCACCTACAGTTAAAATTTTCATTTCATCTGTTCAACAGTTATTGAAAACCCTGAATGATATTTATACATGCTTATCAAAAATAACACATTTGAATACCCCCTTTCCAAATTTTATTGACTTAAACCCATCTTTTAAACCACAGCATTAAAAATTGACCAAGTCCAAATCAGGGTCATTAAAAATTAAAAAAAAAAAAAAAAAAAAAAAATAATCCAGCACTTGAAGTATGGAGTGTGCTTAGAATAAAGTTTTATTGATGTAGAAGCATTAGAAGTAGGTAAACCTGACTTCAACAAATCTTAATCAGATGCCGACACCAGGCAATAGCATTAGCTCTCCTTCACTTTACAGAGGTGAGTTAAAAATGTAGACCAAGAGACACGTGGAGGATGACATTCTAAACAGGATTTATCAGAAGACGATAGAAATCCCCAGAAGTTGTCAGAAGACACCAAAACTCCCTGGAAGCAGTACTGCATCTCAGTTACTGAAAATTTGACTAAGTATGTCATCTTGGTCACAAAGCCATCTCTGTAGAACTATACATTCCTTGTCCATCAAAACACTAAGTCATCAATAAAAAAGATAAAGTAGAAAAAGGGGGCAAGTAGCTCCAAAGACTTAATTTTTCTGAGAAACTGTCTTGTAAAAACAAGGTACTGAGAAAAAAATTTAACACAACAAAGGTTAAAATTCTATGAATAAGGGGGCAAGCATCACTACATGTAAACGTGCTGGAGACAACGTCATACTTAAACCTTGTAGCAAGTTTTGTACAATATTGATACATGAATATCAATTTCATATTCCTATAAATATGGAAATAAATATCAATAATACTAAACATGAAGATGGTGACCATTCAATAAGAATATAAGCACATCATTTAAAAAATGAATTGTGTAAACTTCTCACCTGGACTTTTAGAAAACCCTCCTCTTCCTCCACCACCTCTACCTCCTCGTCCACCACGGAATCCACCTCCTCGTCCACCACCAAATCCACCTCCTCTACCACCACCAAATCCACCTCCACCTCGTCCACCACGGAATCCACCTCCTCGTCCACCACGGAATCCACCTCCTCGTCCACCTCCATGTCTGTCGCCACCTCCACCTGAAAACAATGCCATATGAAGTTTTAAGTCAATCCATTAAAAATAACCATAAAAGTTATAGAGCAGAAACCGTTTCTGCAAATGTACAAAGGGCCATATATCATAGGCATATAAAAACCACTTTCCAAATTAGCTGAAACACACAGTAGACTAGCACTGATTCAATTTAATGGCAGGTTATCTACAGTTATTGATATCTCCCACATAAGTAAAATTCTTGGCTTGATGTAAAAACAAAATAAAAAGTACCTTGTCTTTCGGCAGCAAAATCCAAGAAAACTTGTCTGCCATCAATTTCTTGTCCCTTCATTTCATTAAATGCTTCTTGGGCAGCTTCTGCACTGTCAAATTCTACGAATCCAAATCTAAATAAATAAACAAATGAAACTGATCTGTAAAGTGTTGTTAAAATCTTATATTACATGACTCGCTTACTATCTAGTTTCTGATTGGTTCGTTTCATACTTTCTGTTCTCACTCAATTGTTATATTAACCTGTAAATTGCTTCATAGGTTGATATAACAATCCAACACATCGAGGTCGTACCCAAAAATAGCACAATGGAATTCACGAAACTTTGGCACGCTCGGCGTTCATTATATAGCCAATCATCAACGTTGTCTAGCTATATTTAGCTTCAAGGTGACAGAAAAGAGTGTAAACAAACATTATTGGAATAGAAGGATTTTAAAAATACTAGACGTGCAAACCATTTAGCCATTTAAAACTTGTATTTTAGTTGTTCTTCCTGTCGTGAATAAGATCACAATACGTTGCTAGACTCCCACATCTTAGGCCCACTGATATTTGCGATATTTACACATTGGTGTCAAACTAATTAAATGTCATGTAATAAAATAATTAACGACCTCATTTTCAGTTAATACATGGAGTTATCAACCCAAGAAAGCGATATTTTCACCTCGGCCTTTGACCTCGGGGGGAAAATATCACTTTCTTGTGCTGATAACACCATGTATTAACCTCAAATGAGGTCGATAATTGTTTAATAGTTCAAAGTATGTGGTATGAACTGAAGAGAAAACAATAAATATTGAATGATAATGAGCAGATCAAATCCAGTATAAGGTATTTTTTTGAGAAGTCAAAGAAGTTGAAAGATACTAAATTGTGTCTACTTGGTTAGTCATGTATAATTAAACTCATTCTAAATATTTGATACTAAATAATCATGCTTTCCTAAATATCTGTGTTTTCCTTAAATAACCTGTTTCACAGTTTCCCTAGATAATTTAGGTTATAGAAAACAAAATTAGAAATATGGTGAATTATTTGTTATGCAGTCACTGACTGCTGTACTACATCTTTGCACTAAAGACCTTCAACCTGACAAAAGTGAAACCATCTCAAAAATGACTAATTCTCCTTACCCTCTGGATTTGCCAGGATTATCTTGGAATGTTGCTACTCTAGCTGTTGTGGCACTTGAAAATGCTTCCTTTAAGCTATCACTATCTGTACTGTAGGACAGATTCTTGACAAACAGTACCTTGGTCTTTCCTGCCTCTGCAATTTAAAGTTATTTTCAATTACACTTCAAATGAAATCTGTGATATTACAATCTGTTTAAATTCTGTTCATTTTTTCAATAAAATGTTAAAATTATCAATTGTATTGATATAAAAATGATATTGATAAAAAAAAAAATGTTTTGGGGGAAAAATAGCTTGTGTTTTAATTGCTTCAAGATAATCGCATAAACACATTCAAAACTGATTTGTCAGGTTTACCATTGTGGTGACTATCCAAAGATCATATCTTCATTTAAATTTCCTAATATTTTTCCAGGTCATTTCACACCTCACTAGCTACATAAATATAACTTCACATGTAGAATTGGATATCTACCTATACACACAAATGTTAAAATCGTGAAAAAACAAAGAATCAATACCTCCAGTTGACTTGCCTCTGTCACCACCAGAAAATCCACCACCTCTACCTCCTCCTCTGCCACCTGGTGATTGGAAACTCTTTTTCGCTGCATAATCTAAATAAAGAGCCATCCCTTCTAATTCAGTACCCTGTTTCTCCTTCATCATTTCTTCTACTGTAGATTCATCGTCAAACACTATATAGGCAAATCTGAAACACAGAGTGAAAGAAATAAATACTTAGAACTTGGGTATCCCTTTCAAGAAAACATTAATCTATAAAAACTGCAAATATTGATAAAAAAATAAAACCACAGATTTCTCACATGATGTTTATCCAGCTTATTTTCTATCTTCATCTCACGGAGTAAAAAGCCTAAAGTGTTCACCATTATACATAGAAATTGCCCCCCCCCCCCCTTGATTTTAGGGGCATAAAAACCAAGAGTATTTGGAATTCTGGCGTGTTTTAAAGAAAACACTTACCCTTTATGAGAATTATCTGGTTTACGTGGCATTCTGATTTCTTTGGCATCTTCAAAGATCTCTTGAAGGCTGTCCTCTGTAACTGATTCTGCCAAATTCTTCACAAACAGGGTTGAACTGTTGTCATCTGCAAAATTATAAGGAAAGTCTTATATATATTACAGTATTTAGTGCATCTGCATAACAAGTTAAGCAATATATACAAGTATGCACTAGTCAAATTTGTGTTCTACATATAGAATTTTAAAGATATGGCTTGATACTTTGAAGTAACTTTTTTGGAAAAGACGTGCAATCCATTTCGTAAACGGGTGTGAAGAGTGGACAGTGAGATCCAGAAGTGAGTGGTATAATTATGATTGTTCAATCCGTGAGACTCCCAATTCTCACTATGAGGGTGAGAAGTGGACAGTGAAATCCAAAAGTGAGTGGCATGAGTATGGTTGTTTGATCATTTTTTTCTCAGCCACACTTCAGACATCTTTATCAAAAGTAGAGTCACATTTTGTTTATACTTCTAAAACTGGGTCCAATGCGTTCAAATATATAAAAGTGCATCCATGATGTCAAAGTGTGTGTGAGCCATCTTTTCCCAAAGGAATGATTTCATGGATAATCCTGTTTTTTCAGTCTAGTGTAGGAAAATATATATTCGACTTTATAGATATACACTTTAACACTTGTCTCGTACCATTGCCACCCTGCTTCTTTTCTGGTGTTTTTGTAGCTGTCTTTGGTGAGAAACCCTCTTTAGCTTTGGACTCAGCACGTTCTATTTTGATTTCACTATCTCCTATCTGTTTACCATTCAATTTTAATGCCTTCTCTAGGTCTGCTGGATTGACAAGGTCTACATAGCCAAATCTGATACACAAAAGAAAATAAAGTCAATATGAAATATTTTATTACTTTCTGTATGCTTATATGCATTGAAGAAAATAACATTTATATTTGCATACACAGGTGACCAGATCATTGTTCTTTTTAAGCACCCCCCTCCTTTCTTACGAATTGTAAATACAATTAAAAGATGTCCTGAAATCTAACATTGTTATGACTTTGTGAATACTTTCTGTATACTTATATGCATTGAAGAAAATAACATTTATATTTGCATACACAGGTGACCAGATCATTGTTCTTTTTAAGCATCCCCCTCCTTTCTTACGAAATGTAAATACAATTAAAAGATGTCCTGAAATCTAACATTGTTATGACTTTGTGAATGTTGACAAAATAAAAAAACACCTATATTTCAATCCATTTATAAGATCCTTTTCATCACCGTAATATGAACACTTTCAGACATCATCTACGTTCTTATATTTACAATCTTTTACGTCACGTCTAAACTACCAATGATTATTAAAATTACACTTACGGTTTCTTAGGATTTGATTTTCTAACATCCGCAACAGCAATCCCCTTTTTCTCAAAAAGCTTTTTCAGTTTTTTTTCCTCCATGCCTTTTGGTAAATTGCCACAGAAAAGTGTTACTGAAATCAAAAACCAAAGTCAGTCAAATATTTACACAGTAAATTGCAACAGTTACTGGCACGGGACCATTTCTTGCCCGAGCTATGGTTTGATAATAAATCAGTAATATTTCATCAGTATGTACAGTCATTTGAGAAAAATGTTTTCTAAACATGCCTCTGCAAAATATTAGTAGTATATCAGTCACAAAACTAAAATTTGTCATCAAACTGTAGCCATGGCGACAATTGGTCATCTGTCAGTTGGACAATAAAACATTTGCAAGCTAGAAACAAGAGGCTGAAAGGCCTTACCAGTCCTCAAACCTCCCCTCTCAAACCCACAAACAACAACTACTTTAACACAAGTGGATATACATTATACATGTATATAGAAAGATTGGACATTACCTTTCTCATTTGAACTTTCCTTTTTCTTCTTGTCTTTCTTTTTGGGCTTTTCTTCTTCTTCTTCCTCATCAGAATCATCTAACAAACGAGACATTGAAAAGGAACATGCATCTATCTTTTACCCTCTCTAGGAGCTTTTACAGAATGTAAGTATTTTTTTTACCATAAGATATATTTTCATTAACTGAAAAATCTTCATTGCCTTGATACCAAATTCTGCATCTCTGAGAAACACAGGTATGAAAAAGAAGTGCCTGAGACACTTTGCGAGTTCTTTCTGTAAACTTTAAAATTCATGCAACAACCCCCCTCCCTCTCTCTCCATTCTGTCAGATAGATTCAATGTATTGGTTTCAGGATAGTTATATTTCCACAGAATCTATGACTGAAAACATAAAATTCAATCAGCAGATCTTCAATCCACTTTGTTCGCAAATAAATACAAATGTTCATAAAATTTCCTTGTTGCTTATTGTTGTTGTATTGTTGTTTAACATCCCACTCAAGAATCTTTCACTCATATGGAGAGTCACCAAATGCCGGTGAAGGGCTTCAAATTTTGGCCTATGCTCGGCACTTACGGCCATTGAGCAGTGAAGGGTTCTTTAACGTGCTGACAATAATTGTGACACGGGACCTTGGTTTTTACTGTCTCATCTGAAGGACAAGAAACCAACCAACCACCAGCTGGACTCTAACTTACAACCTCATGAAAAAATGTCGAGCGTTGCAGAAATATAGACAAATGAACATTAAGAAGGAATGAAACAATGTGCTAACAGTAAGTGATGGGGCTAAAATCCTCATGTTAGAAATTCACCTTCACTACTGTCTTCTTCTTCATCACTGTCTTCCTCTTTCTTCTTGCCATTTTGTTTGGCAGGCTTTGATGGCTCTTCTTCTTCATCATCATCATCATCTAGTGGTAAATACAAGAAAGGTTTGAAATTTGAAAAAAAGAAGAAATTAATGCAAATACAAATACATTTAATTCAAAAGACATTTAGAATATGGTGAAAGAGACATGATGTAATATGGCATCTTTTATATCATTATCGGGCCAGTGTAAGTATTCACCATGGTAATGTATTCACCAATTGATATGAAGATGTTTTAAAACATTATTTTGTATGTCTCAAATGTTATATATATATATTTTTTTTTTCGTAGGAAGTAAAAGATATATAAGAAAATCAGACATGTCATTTCATCATAACAAAAAGTAAAATGGAGAAAAGCTTAATTTTAAAGTCTCCTATTTTGTTTAAGTATGATTCAGGCCACTTACCATCATCGTCATCATCATTTGAACTGTCATCTTCATCTACTTCCATTTTCTTTCCTTTTGCAGCTTTGGGAGCAGGTTCTCCATCATCTAAAATTAATTAAAATTAATTCTGGTAATTTTTGTAATAGTGAAGTATTTTTTTTTTTTTACTATGATCAAGTCTTAGGTTTCACTGGACAAGAAATGACCTCTAACCTCCTCATATATCAAGGGCGAATTTGTTCTACAGAAACTGGTTTTAGTTTTGAACCAGTTTTGTAAACTTCCATCTGTTACATAAACAAGCAATCCAAAGAGTGGGAACATCATAATCAGGGTTAATAAATGTCGCAATAAGATTAATACTTTGTTTGTATAATTGATATTATTTTCCCCTTTATTCTTACATCTCATATAAAAAAATGACTGTTTACTTCTATCTGCAGGCCTATTCCATGTTGGTAGTTTAAACCATTTATTTGTTTAGCCATAGAAAATCAGTTTCAGTTTCATAACTGGTTTGCAAACTAGTTGTAAACCATAAACCAAAACTGAAACTAGTTTATTTGCAACAAATTCGCCCCTAGTGTATAAAGTAGGGAAACAAAGTTTATTTCCGGTTATATTATTTCCCGACAATAAAAATGAGCTAACTATATATTTGTGGATAAGGTGCCACTCATTGGCAACCATATCATTTTTTTTCCTATGGCTTTATATACACCACACCAAACTCATTAAGTAATTCATCTCTAAAGACACAATTGGTATGGTCTAAGTCATCGATTTACAGAAATGTCCATTGTTTTTCTGAGGTTGAAGAGTCAACAGCAGATTCAATGTATCCTGGAAAAAATTCCACTTGAATATATAGTCATCAAGAATCATTCTGGTTCTCTTTGAGGTAACCGGTGATAGTTATCATTCATAGCATATGAAGCTACCTGAACTATCATCTTCATCACTATCATCATCATCTTCTTGTGGTGGTGGTGGTTTTGTAATTTTAGCTTTCTTTGCCTTGGTTTGTGCAACTTTTGTTTTCTCCTCTGTAATACAAATCAAACTGCAACTCAACAAAAAGTTTCTTGTAACACTAAATTATCTGTTTGATGCTATATTTAAACTAAAGATTGTGATCAGGGTTCTGATAATTACGGTGAATTAACTCACACCAGACGACAGTCCTACAACTGTAATCTCTTTGTGCTAGAAACCAAGCCAATGAAAATAGAAAAAATTTAGCATTTTGTCAGTTCCAGTTTACAAATACACAATATATTCCACCAACAGAAAGAGAGACTTGACCACTACTGCCATTCTTTTCTTGATTACAGATAAACTTAAAAATAATAATCCTTACAGAATGAAAGATGGTATCACTACTGTCATTCTATTCTTCAGAACAGATACACTTATATATCATAATTCTAACTGAATAAAAGACTTTACCGCTACCGTCATTTTATTCTTGAGGACAGATACACTTATATATCACAATTCTAACAGAATAAAAGACTTTACCGCTTCTGTCATCCGAGTCATCACTGTCCGATTCTTTTTCTACTTTTCTCTTCTGGGCTTTAGCTTTGGCATTCTTAACTGGAGGTGCCATCTTCATAAAGTAAAAAACAGAAAAATGTTTAGAACTTATACTTTTGAAAAAAGTAGCTGGCTGATGAATATCAAATTACTGAATATTGTTTTTTAAAATCCTATCTAAAAAGACATTGATATAAAGCAACTAATATCATATTTGGTTAAAATCTGAAAAAAGAAACTAAAAAGTTGAAAAAAGATATACTAACAACAAAACAAAGTGCACCCCCCCCCCCCCCCCCCCCCCCCCCCCCCCCCCCCCCCCCCCCCCCCCCCCCCCCCCCCCCCCCCCCCTTCGACCTGAACCATATAAGATTACCTCAACATCCTCTTCACTACTAGACTCTTCTTCGCTAGAATCATCTGACTTAGGCTCCTGCACTGGTGCCTTTTTTGAAACTTTCTTATCAGGTTTTCCCTGTGGAGCACCCTACAAGGTAACAATCATACTTTGAAAAATTTATTGAAAAGAAAAACACATTGAAATGTCGAGAACAAAATGTCCATCAACTGTATCTTCTGCTGGCTACTATTATAATGCAGAAACAGTAGAGATTGAAACCTTAAATGATCTTTAAGTATAACCTTAGGATATGACAGTTTGGGATGGTGTACATGACAAAGTGTTTCATAATGTCAAACATCAACAATTAAATTGAATTTCTCAAAAAAATACAAACAAACACACACACACACACAAATCCAAATTTCTGACTTTATGGATGGGAGTCAACAAAAAGTTTCATTGTAACCAAATATCTCAAGTGTACAAAATTTCAGAGACATTGAAGATCCAAATGTTTCCCAAAATCATGTGAGAAAAGCTCATCCTGGGTAAATATAGCAGTTCTTAATAAAAAAAAACAAGGAAATGAATCAAAATCACGTTTTTTCCTGATACTTTGGGAGTTGCCAAATTAAGTTTTGCATGGAATTTGATTTTGAATAGTGTTTTTATATGGTGGAGGTCAGTTTTTAATGGTATAGGTAAGAACCTGGTTACAAGGTACCCTGGAAAGAGACCATTGGTATTCTTCAAGTAAACTGGGAAACTCAGGGCTCTCAGTACAGCAAAATTTTGGAGAGTCCCTGGGACCCCAGGGTAAAAATCTGGGGAATCCCATCCAGAAAATGAAAAGTCCACTTATTTAAAGTCCATGGCCAAATCTATTTTTATTGTTATCCCTTCATTTCTTTACCTATTTTGTTCATATCAATTAGATCTAGATTCTACCTTTCTAAGTGTAGATCTAGATAATTTTTAAAGTACCGGTATCATTAATTGTATATTTATTTGTCTTACTAATTTCAAATGTAGGGTCCTAATGAGTCATATTTTTCATGACTTAATGTGTGCTATGCATTATTAAATTAGAAGTTCTATACCATGATAATTTTTTTTAAAGGGATGGGGTGGAGGGGGTGCAAAAAATTACGAATCAGTTTAATAACTTGCCAATCCTATTTTCTGATTCTAAAAAAATCAAATGTTGCATTAAAATTCATGAACAAATTTTTTTTTATCCATAACATCAAAATATTTTTAGAGACCAGACTGTTGATGATAAACTTGTTTTCTTCAGTGATATAAGCGCCGAGCATTTTATCCATGTATATGGATGATATCAAACCCACATTATCTTTCTTTCTGATTTATTTAATAGACATTGACATTTTTATTTTGTTAATGCAATTTTTGTTTTCAACATTAGTTTTGATAACCGTAAAACGATCTGTACATTGTAATTGAATGATATAAGTGACCCAATGTCATTAGCTCTTTGTTTGACATGTCGACATGGTGAGACTTTCGGAGTTTCAAATCTAATTAAAGGATTATCAGCAATGATTCATTGTCCATGGATGTTGATTGAGGGATAAAATGATCTGCAAGTATGCTTAATTAGGCATGTTTCTTCAGTGTGATGCTCAACAAACAATATTATAAAATAGGTAAACTACCACTCCACACGTATACTGTTTTCATTACGACATAAGAGGTGGCACAGGTAAATACCTGCGTGTTGTTTTATGACCAGTGATTACAAAGAATGGGGCCCTATTGCATCCCCAAATTAAAATTATATAATAAGGTTAAACACGAGGTAAATTTTAAAAGTCAAAATATATGTACAGCCAATTACAGGGTATTACCATAATAAATTATAGAAAGGGCTGGTTTTATATGGAAAATATGAGGAATAACTCTATACACATGTAGTAGTACACATGACCAAGTTTCTATACTCCTGGGAAGAGAGTTCTTATGCAATGTTTATGTAATGCTTGCACAATCACTGCTGGTTTGAATCATTCAAGCACTGAATTTATACTAAATAAAATAAAATTAAAATAAAATTATTATTCACAAAAATTCTTCAATAAACATTCCATGACAATGTAAAATCATGCACAGGTTACATTAGGCCAATGTTAAAAAATTGTTTGTTTGATGTTGCCTGTCCATATGCCTTCCAGGTGTGGGTAGGTAGGTAGGCAGTTTTTTTTTTCAAGAAAAGGAAATCAATCAAAAAGCAAGAAAGGTATGCTGTTCTATGTAAATTGTATACATTTTTAATACAATGTAAATTCTGACATATACATTTAATGTGAAAAAAGATTGATATGTGTATCCATGTATATATTATTAGCTCACCTGCTCTAGGAAGGAGGTTCAAGATTGTGAATCAAGCGCGTAAACAATATTTTAAAGAAACCAGTAAATAAAGATTGGTTGATGGAATCGAACTGGACCCGGAAAAAAATCTGGATACAAATGTGAAAACAAAAAAATTTGGGCAGCAGCTTTTTGGGTGGGTAAGCAAGCAACATCAAACAATTAAAATTTTCTTTTAGGCCTTAATGTTATTATTACAATGGCCCACTTTATGACTAATGTACTTACTAAGCATTTTCAGCTTGGCTATGCCACTTGACCAATGGGAAATTGGCTAGGGCTAAACCAACTGTGTAGCACATAAAACATACACTCCCTGGCTCCAGGGAGTTATATTGGAACACCATTTATAACCTGCATATTCGTTACAAAATACTTCCCTCCCGGCAGGGAATATTACCCATCATAACCATTTCATACAAGAGCATATTCGTTACAAAATACTTCCCTCCCGGCAGGGAATATTTACCCATCATAATCATTTCATACTCTGCATATTCGTTACAAATATTTCCCTTCCGGCAGGGAATCTTCCCCATATCAGTGGAAGAGCATAACAACATCGAGAAAAATTATTTCCCTCCCGGCAGGGATAATACTAAAACACAAATCGGTCTCAATAATCTAGTCCTTACGCCAGGACAGATTTTAAAGGTACAAAAGCAGGTTAAATAAGATCATTGCATATGTGCGAAAGACCAGTGGCTAGCATGTTAAGCCAGTCCAGTTGTGCTTCCAAGACTGCTCTCATTTACCACAGCTGGTCTACTCAAATGCTGAAATTGTCAATAGAACAACATTAGAGACTGTATAACACTGAAGTTTTTTGTTTTTTAATTACTATTAGTGATAAAAATAAATATAAAGGTTTAGTGTCAACCATGTATTGGAGGAACACTCACCCTAACTACATTTAACATTTTGATTTATTCATTAAATTCCATGTATTTACTAATTATACTATCCATTAAAGGGACATTAGCTATATGTTTTTGTTTGTGTTTTTTTTTCTCTCGAAAATTTTGATTTCCTTTTTACTATTTGGATTGATATACAATAACAAAAAGGAAATATACACAGGCATCAAAATTCTTAAATTCCTATAATTATATTTTGTGAAAACTGCTTGAAAAACCCAAGACAGTCACTTTTTTAATTGCAATTGATTAACTCGACCTTATTATTTGTATATGAATATCACACTGTCACTAGACCTGACCTTATTTTCAGGAAATATATAGGAATACAAGTAAGATTTTTTATGCGTGTGAATGGCACTTATTTGTTATTGTATATCAAGTTCAAGTTGTAAATGCTGAAAAAAATAAGAATAATTGTTTTGGTAATCACAGCTAATGCCCCTTATTACTTATAAACTGTACATATAAGTCTATATGTTTAGAAACAAAGTCCTACATATTCCTTTGATTGCATGGTATTTAAAAGGTCAAATTTTAAATGTACTGTAGTCTGAGCCATATTTGGTCAGGAATTTCAAAATGAATTTGTAAAGCAACCAATCATCAAAATCAAAATATTTAACTGATATAATTAAAAAAAGTCTATCCTGTATCTTTTCTACATACTTTTTTCTTTGTTTGGTTGCTTCAATTTTTTAAAACACTCTTCCTACGGGAATCTCTGTGTTATCCATGCAATGTCAAATAATTGGGTCATGTGAGTAATCATTAATATTCTCGCGCCTCTCTTGAAAAAAATTATATGAAGGGGAATAACTCCCAATATATTATTTTCATAAGGAATCGGTGATTGTGTATTAACAGATCAGTGAGCCAGGCTAAATCACTATGACCAATAAACGTTCCCTTTTCTTTACTTCTGTCTCAAACTTCGAAAAATGGCTGCCATTACATATGGCAAAAATCCCGCTATTAATTTGAGTGCAAATATCAAGTACAAAATGGATTAATTTTTATTAGTCATGGACACAGATTTTTAATTCAGTATGTATAGGATACCGCTACATTAAATTTAAGTTGTAAGCATCAACCATTTTATTTTAAGCAGCCAAAACCAGCCGATAAAAAATATTTGGCTCAGACTATAGATTTACTTAATTTATTCACATTTACCATTATCTGAGATAAACTATTGCAAAAAAAAAAAAGATGACATATCAGATTTTTGAAATTCTTGCCAGAAAAACTGGTAAATTTTACAAAAGTCCAGTGAAATCTATCTGATAACTGGTCCAAATGACCAGTAATTTTCCATTCCTTTTCAATTGTGTACATATACAGACCAGCAAAATTTTTTTTTTTGACCAGTGAGATTCCTTTATTCACTGGTCCGGTTGACCAGTAATTTTTTTTTTATTTCAAAATGTCTGACATATTGTGCTTTGTTCAATGTTGGATTTTGTCTTTGATAGGATATTTAAATAAAGTTCATAATTTTAAATTCATTTTACTCGGTTACAAATTACAATACAATAGGATGATCAATATAGAAATGTTCATTTACTATCCAATAATAACTAAATTTTGATGAAAAACATTAGATTCTATAGACAGCATGCCTGCATCAGTGCATGGCCTAACTTCCATTATTGCCAGTAACAGATAGGCCTAGCCTAGAATTCGTAACACGCGTAAATTAAACACACAGGAGTGTAACATCAGCTATAATTCAATCAATTAGATGTTTAATATTAAAGTAAATTATTTTTTGTATATACCTTCTTCCCTTTCGTTGCTTTTTGAGGCATTTTTTATGAATTGGTTTGAAGCACCTTCTTGCAATTGCAACACCACGTGTAAAAAGGACAGAGCTACGTCAAAATTATAAGACATGGTTTCCCACTTTTATTGTACCGTATTTTTGCGTGTTCTTTAGTACATCTTTGATTTATTATATTTCATAAATTTGTATATGAATATTCTTATATGACTTCTCATTTTTATTAAGTCCGTCGTTTACTTTGAGTTTCAAGATATACGAAACTGTGGTGTAAATACCACTCGTAACACCACGTGTAGAAGCTGAAAACCATGCCGAAACCAAACCAACGATCTAAAGTAGGTATTTAAAACATTGTATAACTGTAGATTGACATTGAAGACCGATTTTTTAAACTCAGTAACGACGGCCAAATGTTCATTTCCACCCAGAACGCAGTGTAGTTCCGAACCATCAATGCACATGGAATGAATCAATGATGAATCGAATCCTCTATCAAAGTTGGACCCAGGTTATTGGCATTGCCATTGATTGGCCACAATCATCATTTTAAAATTTGAGTTTTGAGACCGTTTTGAAGATGTTTCAGGACATAAATTTACTTGTGTCACCTTACACCTTTGAAGCATAACAATTTCTGGAATAATGTGGCAGGGTTAGTCATATGGACAAATTATGGTGTTCCTGTAACGTTTCACCCTAGCGTGAACTACGGTAACAGGTCGATCCGGCCTCAAACGCCAGCGGCCCCAGTATGATCCGGCCTCAGCTCGTTACCGGCCCCAGTCGATCCGGCCTCAGTTCTTATTCGACGTAAAACAAAACATTTCAAATTAATAATGTTGATCTATTTTAACATACATGTATATACTCTAATACTGATATGTAAATTCTCTGAATCTAACTGGATCGATATATTATTGTCCGAAAGCACATTTTTATTTTTATAAATCGGATCTAGATCTAGATCTTCAATAATAACTTTATCGCACAGCTGATCCTTTTATAATATTGCGGGTTCATTAATCCAATAAATTATCATCGATGCTTGTTTATTCTTAACAAAAATTTTAAATATAAATAAAAGGAATATGATTCGGTCAAACTAGGCTAATGAATCTAGTGCTGATATGGATAGTCACTCAACTACAGGAGCGTCGCCATTACACTGTAAGTTCTGGATCCAAGAACGTAATCGGACTTGCTTGATCCGCTTTTTATTTTGTATTCAGTTTTCAACATCTCAAATGCAAACAAAGACTACCAATTTTTCTTCATATTTTATTTAAATAACACACATCTATCTGACTACATAATAGCAACAAAATTTTTAAATAATGATTAAAAAAAAACCAACAAACATTAAATTACTATGGTAGGATAGTGGATCTAATTTCTTATTTGAAAAAAATATATATAATCGACACAACAGATACTATATTTTACAAACTACTAATATTTTACATACAAAGTTATATAAGTGGTATGATGTACACAATAAAATTACAGCACTGAAAAACTTGCTTACATGCTTTTCACATGTAAGCTAAACAGAATATTATAAAACCAACTTTCATGACCTAGATAACAGGATAATGCAGCACTAAAACCATGTCAATTGCAATAATTAAAACATGTTCTATTCATATATATTGGATTATATATATAATCCTTTATTTACATTACATACATAAAGGTAAAGATATAAGTAATAAAAACTTCACAGAAATAACATCACAGAATAGCACTGAAGTATATATCTGTAAGATGTACAATCCCATGTCAATTACACTCAATAAACAGAGTAGCTCTGTTCAAATGTCTGTCAAATATAAGAATAGCACAGTTCTTTCAAAGATCTTTTTTTATTATTTCTCAGTGTTTTTCACACTTTTTTCAAAGGTACCCTCTACCCTTTGAATTGGGAAAAATAGCGACAAAAATGGTGAAATTGGGAATTTTCTATCAAGTATGTTTAAAGCTAACTTGCAGTTAGAATAGTCAATACAAGTCAAATTCAGTGTATGACATGAATTTATTACAATTTCAGTTTGCGTTGTTTATTGTATTTGAACATTGTGACTAAGGAATCTAATTCGGATTCAGATAGTTCTTCATTGTAATGACAAATCTTCATGGTGTAGTCCAGTGTCCTTTGACTCATCCTGTTTCGGTTTTTTGTTATGATATTGTTCATCAGAGAAAAACTCCTTTCCACCACAGCTGTAGAAGATGGTATTGTAAATTTGGGACGGGTTGACTCTGCTTCTGGTTCTCGTACCAGCTCTGGTGATCCATGCTTCGCCTCGTGAACGATCGATTTTGTCTGATATTTGAACGCATCTGTTATTTTTTTAACCCCTTTGAGTCTTTTTTTTTTGTGTAGTATTTCGCATTATGCGACATAGTTACATCTTTAACGGCTACATGCTTAACCTTGTGATAGTACCTAATGTGTGCAAGCATTCACGCAAACGTATAAGAGATTTAGATTCATATATCGAAATATAAAGTCAGGGTCCGTTCTGGGCGGATTTTTACGGATATAACGACGATTTTTAAAAATTTTGACCACAGCCTAATTGGGAATTTTTTGGGAAAATTTAGGTCATTTTGCCGAGGGGAAATAGCCGATTATCGGCTAAAAAATACAGAAGTGTAAAACACTGTTTCTATACATATTAAAATACCTTCACCCTGCTGGTACTGCACAAACGAAATGTTTTTTACTGTCATTTTTCCAACATTAGCACATTTTTCACATTTTCACTGCACTCAAGAAATGTTGTTTTTTTCCCTGTTATTTTTCCCACATTAGCACAATTAAAATAAAAGTATATAATAAGCACATTAATCACATTCTGTAGTAGGGATTGAATATCCAATAAGCTCACCACATGATTTCAGGAAATCTGATGTCTTGATTTTTCTTTCCTCATAGTCGTTCCATAAGTTATTCAGTCGCCTTTGTATCCTGAAATATGTTGGACACTGACACTTTGTTAAGTTGTTTTCCTCCACCAATCTCATCTGGATTGAAACAGTATCACCTTCGGCCTTGAGGGCTGGAACCAATTTGTAAAACTGTAACTGATTCCCTCCTGCACGGCTAATGAATCTTCATGAAGGAAGTCGTGATCAATTTCAAAATTAAGGCCAGTTGGTTCCGTGGGTCTTAATTTCTGGCGAAGCCTATTCACCAGTAAACTTGGTTTTGGGATGTTAAAATCGTGTTGATTGATATTTTCTCTCATCTTTTCCTCCACAATGCTGCCAGCTGGTCTGTAGGCCGATGTCTCAGCAGTGTTGAGAATTGCAGTCCTTATTTTCGTGTTTTTAGTCAGGCCAGGGTCACATGGATGGACATGGTCAATGGATCCTCTTTGGAAAATATCTCCTTGTTGGGTCACAGTGGCCTTACACCATAGTGTTTTACTTCTAACACTGCACCGCCATGTTGTCGTACGAGTTGTTTTTCTCCGTGAAAAAAAAAAGAAAATATATAGCCATTGCTTAAACCACATAAAATTTTTACATTTTCATACCATTTTTTTCACATTCTTTGTTTTTCAAACAAACCATATTATACTTCCACATAACTGAGTATCTTATCTTAAAATAATACTTGTCATACCATGGCTAAATTAGAATCAAACAAACCGTATTATACATTCACATAACTGAGTTTCATAAAATAGTACAAACCATATTTCACTTCCACATAACTGAGTATCTTAAAATAATACTTGTCATACCTGATACCATGGCTAAATTAGAATCAAACAAACCATATTATACATTCACATAACTGAGTTTCTTAAAATAGTACAAACCATATTTCACTTCCACATAACTGAGTATCTTAAAATAATACTTGTCATACCATGGCTAAATTAGAATCAAACAAACCATATTATACATCCACATAACTGAGTTTCTTAAAATAGTACAAACCATATTTCACTACCATATAACTGAGTATTTTAAAATAATACTTGTCATACCATGGCTAAATTAGAATCAAACAAGCCATATTATACTTCCACAGAACGGAGTATCTTAAAATAATACTTGTCATAGCATGACAGAATCAAACTGTATTGTGTTTTACGCAAAGGAGGAATGAATTAACATACCTTTACAGTATATCCATAGCCATCACTACTAATGAGTCTTTTGGCCCGCTGACGAGTCCCTCCCTCCACTACTTGATAAGTTATAGGTTCATCTTCCAAAATTGAATCCGAGGGTGCACATTGTAATTCTTCTTCTGTGATTGGTAACTCTGCAACTATCACAGTTGAAATATCAAATGATGCATCAATAGTTGACGATTCCTCAATCACATATGTTCTGTTGATATCTGTGTCATCTGGAGGTGGTGTGGGTGATCTGGGACCATTAATCATGGGCGGTTCCACATAGGTATTAAGAGCTCCAAGACTTTCATCCAACAAATCATCCATTGATTGGTCCCTTTCACCAATGTCGTTTTCATTTCTACAACTGGCACATATCTTGCAAAAAAATTCCAAATCTATTTCTCCTCTAGAGAGTGACCTGTATTCTGTGTCTGAAATACCTGTAAAAAAAGACAAAAATCTTTAGCATAAAATGGTACATGTATCATTATATGTTTTTTTTTTTTTTTTGTATATTTGGAGCACTATAAAATACCCTATCATTTGTATTATTATATTACATTTTCTGAAGTAAAATACTAACTCGTATAACTCTTTTGAATTAGGACAGTAACTACACACAAATGTACCATGTACAGGCTTGCCCATGTACCAATCAGGCCAAGTCTGACTAAAAATTCCTTGGTGGTTTCAGGAGATTTTTGCAATAAAGTTTACGACGACTGACATAGCAATTAAGTGGAATCCACTGTATTTCTCAAATATGTCAATATTGATAAATAAACAATTATTACTGGTATGTACTTGGAAATCATAAATGACAAAGAGAAATGAAGTTCATACATTAGATCTAATAATAAAAATATTTTGTTTTTATACTTACATCATTTCCATTTGACAGTCCATAATGCACAGTCTGTAATGCACAAATATTAAAATTGAATAAAATCAAATTCCTTCAAAAACTTTAAATATTTACAATATCACAGAAATAGAGCTATATTAGAATACTATACTATATAGTCTATAGGTGGAAAGAGTAAGAAATTATTTTTTACTAAACTGACAAAAATCGAATATCGCATTCAATGATTCATTCAATCGTACATTCATGAATTTATCATTCATTTATAAAAATCTACAATTAATTAATTTAATGTTTGGTACTTAATGCTTTTTATTTATTAATATAATTTACTCAAATTACTGAGTATTTTTATTTAAATGATTCAAAGTTTTGACTTACCTGTTTCACATCCTAAATGTTGCCATCTATAACAGGAATCACACTGTATGGCACGATGTCTTGTCCTCACTTCTTTGGTACAAACAACACATGGATAACTCATGATGAATTGTGATACATGTCTGGTGAGACAGGCATTTTATATACATTGGCATTGACACTGAGCAAGAGTTGAACACTTTTTAGCTTGGATGCTGAACATTGTTTTTCTTCAACTCTGACAAGTGACATTTGTTCAGCTTGTGGTGTTAACTTTTGGACAACAACTTAATTACCGCAGTAACTGGGACGATTTGTCAGACAATTATAAAAATTATAAATTGTCATATTATTCATGATTTTGACACCAGCTGATGCTAATATTTTTATAATTTCTTTTTCTTTTGTTTTTTTTTTAAATTTATTCAAGCTTTCAACTTAGATCTATCTATCGAAAGTAGTGTCCCGTTTCTCGCTTAAAATTTAAAACAAAAATTGATAAATCAGAAAAAAACGACATGTGTTTATAATGTAAACATTTTTTATTTAAAACGGGGCCTAGAAACTTGTCAATAGTTTACCGAAAACTGATCAACTCTGAGGCCAGATCGACTAGGGCCGCTCACGTACTGGGGCCGGAACGACTTGAGGCCGCTCACGTACTGGGGCCGGAACGACCATAAATCGTGAACTACACACGTAGACACGGGCGAGTTACAAATATAAACAAACACAGGTCCGACTGTCCCTTTCGGTTGCAGATTTCTGTAACTGGCTAGCCCTTTCAGAAAATAAAACGACAATCAAATTGACTTTACACACTATAATATTTATTACAAAATAAAAAAGAACTACAGTTTGTCCCATATTAGGTCATGAATTTCAAAATGAATTTGTAAAGCAACCAATCGTCAGAATAAAGATATTTAACTGATATAATTAAAAAAGAAAAAAGTTTATCCTATATCTTTGCTACATACTTTTTTCTTTCTTTGGTCACTTCAATTTTTGAAAATACTACGGGAATCTCTGTGTTATCCATGTGATGTCAAATAATTGGGTCATGTGATTAATCATTAATATTCTCGCGCCTCTCTTGACAAGAGTTATATGATTATGAAGGGGATAACTCCCAATATATATATATATAGTATTGTCGTAAGGAATTTGTCATTGTGTATTAACAGATCAGTGAGTCAGGCTAAATCAGTCTGACCAATAAACATTCCTGTACAAAACGAATTACTTTTTATTTGTCATGGACATGGATAATTAATTAAGTATGTATAGGATACCGCTACATTAAATTTAAGTGGTAGGTATCAACCATTTTACTTCAATCAGCCAAAATCAATGGACAAAAATGAGTTGGGACAGACTATAAATATAAAATACGAAGACAGCACAAAATTGAAGTGGTGACAAAAAGAATAACAGGTCTAAATTACCTGTCCGAAGGTCTAAGCCTAGTGACACTCGAACACGTGAAAAACCGGTCACATACCGGAATAAATTTTATTGGCCACACGTTGCCAAATAAAACTACATATACAAAAGTAAACTAAAAACACTTATTCATATTTCAGTCTTCTTAAAAGTAAAGCATGAAAATGAACAGTAATTATTTTTACCTAACAAACTATTTCATTGGTACATTTATCTCTTGCCCCCTGTTAGGCCGATGACAAAAATCACCACTTTATAAAATTATGATATAAATTAACAAAAACATTAAAACATACTCAATATACACGAAAACACACATTACTAGTGTCTAAAATAGTCATTTACTTTGATCAATGATGGTAGTGAATGATGGCAACAGACAGGATGGATTAAAAATGATATAAAACTGAAGTTCACCTCACACGAGCATATCAAGTAGATGAAGAAGGGGATATAGAGAGTATAACATTGTGTCACACCTGTTTTATAATTGTAACACTTTCCGAAAGTACACGAATAACTTAATAAGTCAATAAAATTCACAGAAAAGTTACCTCCGAAGACATGATGTAATAAAACGGAACCTGTCAAAAGCTTGCTATATTAAGACTGTTAAACGAGGTTAGTACTGCTAAAGTTAGGTGATTAGAAAATAAATGAGAAAGAAATAAAATTATAATAAACTAAATCCGTAAATGATAGGTCAAAGAAAATTATCAGCAAGGCTAGACACGTTCGTCACATTCCTATATGGTGGTGTTTGATTAAAAGCAGAGGTAGTGTCACTATTTGTCTCTTTTACAACAAGAATAATCAGACCAGGCCAATCCTTTATTTTGAACTCTTCTTATGGTCAAGTCTATACTTCACACAACTAGGGCATCATGCACCAAGTTGGGGGAATTTAAATCTCCACACCACTATAGTCTGAGCCAAATTAGTGGGTCAGACGATTTACCGAAACAGACTACAATTACAGAAACAGACTGAAAAACACCAAAATTACTGGAGCAAGATACAAATGCTGTAGTATATATATTTAAAATGTATTTTGTAACATAACTTATGCATAATTATGGCTTAATTCTTAATAAATTTCCCAAACAAGACCTACACAGACTAGATAAAATTACCAAAACAAGATCGACCTGTTTTGGTGATTGTAATGTGTTTCGGTCTTGTTTCAGGGATGTATTCGTTAATCAATAATTATACATAAATCATGTTACAAAATACATTTCAAATAATTATTTAAACATTTGGTATCTTGCTATGGTCATCAGTGTGCCTTTGTGGTGTGTTTCGGTATTGTTTCTGTCTGTTTTGGTAACTGTAGTGTGTTTTGGTCTTGACTCTTGTTTTAGAAATTTATTCGGAATTAATCCATAAATACTCATAAAGCTGGTTACAAATTACATTTTTAAAGTATTCGACAACATATATTACGACATTTGTATCTTGGTCTACTGATTTAATCGTTAAGTGTATTTTGGCCTTGTTTCGGTAATTCAAGTCTGTTTCAGTAAATTGCCTTATTGAAATTAGCTGGGTCCGCTGGTTTTGGTTGATTAAAATAAAATGATTGATACCTACCACTTAATTTTAACGTAGTGATATCTTATGCATACTGAATAATATATACATGCCCATGACAAATAAAAATTAATCCGTTTTGTACTAGATATCCGCACTCAAATTACCACTACGGGAATTTTACATTGGCAATGGTGGCCATCTGTCAAAGTTTGAAAGCGGAAGTGAAAGAAAGGGAACGTTTATTGGTCATACTGATTAGCCTGGCTCACTGATTGATGAAGTATTATTGGACCAGGATCCCAGGCTAACACAGTGTTATCATACAAAAAACGTGATTTCTGAACTTTCTGAGTATAATCGCATTGTATTGTGAAAAGAAAGGTTGCTGTTAATACACAATCACTGATTCCTTACAACAGTAATATATTGGGAGTTATTCCCCTTCATATAACTCTTATGAAGAGAGGTGCCAGTATATTAATGATTAGTCACATGACCCAATTTATTGACATCGCATGGATAACACAGAGATTCCCGTAGGAAGAGTACAGTGGAATCTCGTTATGTTGAAAGCGGATGAGTGGAAATTCAAGATATGTCAAAATGAAAAGACTGGTCCCGATTTTTATGGGTAGAATAATATATCAATTAAAATTTTCTGTTATCTCGAATTCCAGTTATATTCCAGTTCGAAGTAATAGGGACGGTCCCGTGAGTTTCGAGATAACGAGATTCCAATGTATTTTCCAAAATTGAATAAACCAAACAAAGAAAAATGTATGTAGGAAAGATGTAGGATAAACTGTTTTCTTTTTTAATTATATCAGTTTAAATATTTTTGTTTTGCTGATTGGTTGCTTTACAAATTCATTTTGAAATTCATTATCATGACCTAATGTGGCTCAAACTATAAATTAAATTCACTCATCTTAAAAATATACAAAGTAACTGAAAAAAACAACTCTTGGATAATAAATATGAAAAATCATATTTGAAAACTTGGTTTCGCTTTTATTAATCTAAACCCTTTTAATATTGAGACTTACCTTACACGCATCCAAGAGAAAATTAAGGATACAGCCTTTCAAAAGGAAGAAACTGATATCAGTGAAAATAAAAAATTTAAACTTCTTTAAATTAATATATAAACCATATATAAGACTCCCATATGTTGATCTCTGCAAATCCAATTGCAGATGTCGATCTCTGCAAATCCAAATGTGATAGATCAATATTATGTAAGTTAAGAATAAGTGCTCATACTTTGTCATTTTTAGTGATTTTGTCAATTTATATATCGTAGCGATATACCCTGGTAGGGGACTATTAATTCCTCGAATTAGCCTTGTTATTTAAAGTTCTTTTGAAGTGAGTCAGTCACTGAAGCCATGATTTTCCTGAGTCAACTATGAAGGCTTGACAAGGGATTCTGGCGGAAGGGGGGGGGGGGCAAGCTGCAGGGATTAGCTGCAGGCTAGCCTAAGTCTTTGCAGATATACAACTCCCATGTTAAAATTAGAAAAATCTGTTCGTATCCCAGTCGTGTGTATATAGATAGATATTTTGTTCTGAGTCTGTTTACATGGCAGTTGTGCAAGAAATTAGAAAATCTATTCAAAACTGTCCTGCACAAATACTAAAAACCTGTAAACAGCCTCACTTACCTATATGTATGATCATCAGTTTGTGATTCCTCTTTGAGAATTTTTCCGTTTAACTGCAGAATAGTTATGTGAATAGAATTTGTAAGTTCACGTGCATGATGGTTGTATGAATAGCTAGCCACTACCAATTCTTATACATGAATTTTACTTGAATTAGGTAGACATTTCATTTGAAATTGAAGTAAATGAACAAAAAAAGGTTTCATTGAAAGAGCCCTGTCACTGATTATATTAGGACTTAATGTACACATGCACTCTGTTTATTCTTTGAATAATTTCAAAGTCGAAAGGAAGATCTAAATTAATCCTTTCATTTTTAAAAACCTTTGCTTTTTTTTTAAGACCCCGCAAGCCACAAAAAGTCAAAAGGCTGCACTTCAGAAAAAAAATGTCCAGTCAGCACCATCCATGAAAAAGAAGTCCTTAATAGGTGATGGGGACAAATCAGAGGTGAGTATATAACCAATACTTGAATTTTAGAAAATCTTTGTGTTGTTGCATCTACCCTTTTTAGATCACCTGAGCCAAAGGCTCATCATTTGCCTGTTATAGTGTTTTGTCTGTCATGTGATGTTACCTTTTTAACACTTTTGACTTCTTCTCAAGGACCAGTGGGCAAGTTTTAACCAAATTTGGCAGGAAGTAACCCCATGTGATACCACAAAAAGTTTGAGGATAAAAAGGGGCTAGGACCTATAGGGGTCCCAAAAGTGGCCTAAAGGACCAAAACATGGTTCATCTTTAAAAAATTTCTTCTCATGATCCAATGATCACAAGACTTTCAGATTGCGTATGCATGATTGTAAAGTCAATATCTACAGAGATTGTGAATGAAAACGAAATCTGTCCTTAAACAAGCCATAAACAAGCCACTAAGGGGCACATTCCCTTTTATTTATGCTAGCCCCAAAATGGAAGGTCCACATGATGTGTTTGGTCTGTCTTCACACTTTAACTTTTCATATAACCTTTATAAGTTAGTTCCACCAGCAGCATAGACTTTATATTGTGGATCGGTTTGTTGACAGATACCACTTGAAACCCCAAACATTGTATGAAAGGCTGTTTGTGTCACTGACGGGATGAACTTACGCGATGACCACTTTCACGTTAAAATTCACTTTTAACGTGATAAAACATTCTTTTTGCATGCAAGTAGTGATTTTTAATGTGAAAGACGATATTTCAACGTGTTGGTGTTGATTTTAAAGTTTTTGCATGCAAGACAATTTTTAAGGCGTTAGAAATGGAAAATTACGATATGAACTTACATGATGAAAGTAACCAATCAGAAGCCTCGTTTCGTTTAATTAGTAATGAAATGGCACCAGATATCGAGACACATTTTCATTACAACAAAAGTTTTTGTGTAGAAAATACCAACATAGTCTATTGATTTTTATATTGTTTGAAAATCTAAATATGTATCTTTACTCCCATAATAGTTCAGTTAAAAATACTGGTTCGTTTGGTAAATATTGGTGACTTAATTGAACATAACATTTTTTTCTGTCTGGGAAATGGCAACTCCGAGATCGAAACACACTGTCATTTGGCCATGTTTTTAGGTACTAAACATCGTTGACATTTTACATCTTACATGTGCAGATACTCCCAGCATATGAATCTAGATTATCAGATAAAATTTAAAGATTTTTTTTTTTCATTTAGTTAATATTGTTAATACAAATTTAACTTATTATCCTATTCAGTACATTTCTGATTGTTCTTTTTATGATGTAAGAAGTGTTCTGATTGGCTGTTTTCTCTCGGTCACAATACAATCCTGCATGCAAGTGTTAGCAAAACTTACGCAATGAATGGGTTTTGCATGCAAAAACGTCTTTCACGTTAAAAGTCACTATTTGCATGCAAAAAGTATGTTAAAAGTGATTTTTAACGTGAAAGTTGTCATCGCGTAAATTCATCCCGTTTGTGACCCAATTGGCCATTCATAACATTGTGTATTTGGCAAAATTACAGAGAATAAGAGGGTTCAAAGTTAGTACTTTGAGTCCCACTTACATGTACTTAAAGTGTTATAGTGAACAAACATCAAGAATTGAAAGATTAGAAATATGTCCAAGAAATATCAATTTAAATCCAATGATGGTTCAAAAGTATTTGTACAAGATTAACATATTTTTTTAGTCTTGACACAAAACAAGATCTATATCAAAATCAAAAACCTGTCTTTCTATCAGAAAAGAACTGACAAAATGACAGAAAAACATAAGATAAGGAGAACAAATGCATTTTAATGCACATTTAAGTTTTTTTCCCCGATGTGTTAACAAAAGAAAAAGGAATTAAGCTTATAAAAAAACACATCTTTGGCAAATACTTATAAATAGCCTTTAGATGATGAAAATAACTTAATTTAAGGGCTATGTTTCATATTTTTCCCCTCGATGTTTTTGTTTTTCTGTTTTATGATCTCAAAACCAAAGCATCTGCAGATGCTATACAGAGAAAAAACTTGGAATAACCTTATCTTGAAATATTGAATATGGTAACTTTGTGTCAATTTTCATCATGATATTGTATCAGGAAGTTTTTACCCTTTCAGTAGAATTTCAATTTTTAAATTGCTCTAAATGTTTTTTACATGTATCTTCTCTTGGGCTTAAAACCATTTTTTTTATTTTAGAAACCTCAGACACCAAAAGCAGGCAAAGTGCTTCTGAATGGAAAGGGAAAGGTAAGATCATCTCAGTGTACACATATATATAGCCTACTGTACAGCATTGAATGGACAGAAGAGTTATTCTTAAACCATCAAACTGTACACATATATACGGCCTACTGTACAGCATGGAATGGACAGAACAGTTGTTTTTAAACCATCATACTGTACACATATATACGGCCTAATGTACAGCATAGAATGGACAGAGCAGTTGTTTTTAAACCATCAGACTGTACACATATATACGGCCTAATGTACAGCATGGAATGGACAGAACAGTTGTTCTTAAACCATCAAACTACACATACATGCCATTATACGGTCTACTGTACAGTGTGGAATGACAGAACAGTTGTTCTTAAACCATCAAACTGAACACATATGCCCTTATGTACAGCATGGAATGGACAGAACAGCTTTTTTTAAACCATCAAACTTTATCTGACTTTGTTTTGTATTACATTATCATTCTCTTATATGTTTTTATTCAGGCCTTTTTCTATCGTCTCCACAAAGCCAATATTTGGCCCCGTCCCAATGTAAAATACATGTTTTTATTCTCAATTTGATGAAAATAAATTCCAAATTTGGCTTATAGACCATGATAATAATGAAAAATTGATTAATGGGGCATGCATTTAAAAAGACATTCCGTCACATTTTTATGTGTGCAAAGTATTTTTCCCCAGTTTTGCACAAATTCCAGTGCTCTAGAATTATGTTTCGCATCACCCAGCGTGAGTTGACTTTGTGATCGGTAAAGTAAAGTTGCACTTGTGACTTACCTATTTGGGAAAGTAGCTGAAATTGTTATTTCAACCTGAGGCCAATTAAATAATTATTGACTAGATTTTAGATTTGATTAAAAACTGATAAGGTCGACTCACATCATCTGCAGCTTGAAAGTAAAACTTGTTTTGTCCACGGGCGTGTTTGCAGGTCCATTTACTAAGTTTAATCCCGGTTGTGGTTTTAAAGTGTCCATTATGATTGTGTTGTATTACTTTCTTGACTTTGGTCTTTTTTCGGATGTTTATTTATTTGCCTTATTTATGTGATATAAACTTCGTTTTGAACTGGAGTGTATCTCCATTGATACAGATGTAGGTAGTAAACATTAACCGGCAAATCGATCCCGATTTTTAAAAACCATGTGTCTTGACATGCTACACATGTAGACTCATGTAGGCATTTTGAATTCAGATTATGGCATTGTGAGTTACATACTTGATACAAGCTGTCATTATGGATTGTTTATTTAGGGCATACCTAATTAGTAATTGGCTGATTACCTGACTTATACCCACTTTTTAAGATACATGTCTAAAGTGTGTGTTCAAAGGATATATCCTCTGACAAAAAAGAAACATTAATGTTTGATTTATATATATAGATAAAATGTCTTCACTTATACTATCATCAATAATATTCACAGACCAAATTAAAAGAATTATATTTATTAGAATAAAACAAAATATTCATCAATTGCTGGAACGTGGTCATGCTAAATTTATAACAAAATTCATATACAGGCGGATCCAGAAATTTTGAAAGGGGCAATGTCCAACCTCCATAAAAAACAGTTGGATGAAAATTTACGTCAGAAACTAAGGGCCAGAACCATGAAAAGATGGTTTAATTAATAAAAAAAACTCAAAAGTGGGGCAATTTTCCTACTCTTTTATCCACAAGTGTATGTGACTTATTCTAGTTACTTTTGATCTAACTAAAAGTATATTTGTGACAGTTAAATGTGTAAAGAATCCTGCAAATCTATTGTCTCTTAATTCTGAGAAAAGAAAAACAGGGCAAAATAAAGCTGAGATTTTTTTCTTTGTGACATTTTCCCCATGTAAATTCTGACTTTGGACTTTGACCTACTTTTAAAAATTATTAATCTGAGCTGAAAGAATCAAAATTTTACCAGTCCTTTGACCTAAAAACTTGACAACTGTGGGTCAGATATCTATTTTGAAAATTTACATCCATTTCGGCAAGCTTTGTTGTCTTCTGACAACTATTGTTTTCTTATTTAGGTGAGTGGATTTTGTGGTTGGGTGAGTTAATTTTGACCAGCCACTCACTTGTGGGTGGACAATGAAAAATATTCTAGAGCACTGAATTATAAAATTCCTAATTGTGTCAACAATTTTTCAGATATATGGTGGGGCCAGTTTTTAAAATCGGAGAAAAGAGCTCTGTTACCATAATTATGTACTTGGAAGAGACCACCAGGCCTTCAAAAGTGAACTTTCCCACTGAATCAGCATAGGTTCCAGTGGCTAAATAATGTTAAAGGATGTTTAAGTTTGTATCAAAGATGTATTTACTCATTTATTTCTTATTATTCTTCTCTTTAATTCTAGCATGGACCTGATGATGTGATTGCAGAACTAGGTAAAAAAAAAAAATTAATTTTTTAATATTTCATTAAAGGCATACATGCTGTCATTTTGAGGAAAAAAGCATATCCTATAATTAGACCAAAACTTTTATTAAAAGGCTCAAAAGACATTGTCATAGAAAAAAATTAACATCATTCATTTATTGCTTAGAATGAATGAAATATGCTGACGATTGATATACCTGCCATCCACGTAAGAATAAAAATGTTAACTCGCCCATTATTCACATTTGATCTAAATTCACAAATACAACATTATAACAACTTTTTTCAGCCCAGGATTTTTTTAAAAACATTTTTTTCAAAAAAAAAAAAAAAAATTCAATGTTGACTGTTTGCATTTAATGAATTAAAAGTATGGATATTTGATACTAAAGATCCTGTACTTATCACATGTTAAATGTAGATTTGGATAACAAAATATTCAGTGTCTTGATATATTATTAAGTGCATGTACAATTGTTATTATTAATTGCAAGTTTATTGAAACATTTCTCTGTAAGATAGAAAATTGATAAAAAAAAATTTTTTAAAAATCTAACCAACTCTAAAAGTTAAAACAAAATGAGGAATTAAATATAATTTTCATTGCTGAATGACTTTTTCCTGAGTTATCACATAGCAAATTTCTGTGCCCCTTCCCCAATTTGATTATTTATTTGATCTACAGATTTCTTTTCTCATTAAATTATTGATACTGTATACTTGGACACTTTTGCTCTCATATAATTTCTGCTATTTTCGTCCTTAGATCAGAAGGTGAGTTAAGAATAAACTTGAAATTTTCAAGCTCAATACATGTAATTGAAGCTAGGACATACAATTCATCATTGAGACTACATGGTGATATCAGACGAATTTAAGTCGAGGTGAATATGCTTTCTGTCATGAAAGGGTGGAAATAACCAGGGCGAAAATTTCAAGGTATACAGTAATGATTAAGTGTAATCAAAAGATCATAAGTTTGATATCTTACAACACCTTTAAACCATAAATTTTCATTAAAAGTTATACAAGACCTTCGTTTACTCAAAACAAGTTGTTCTTCTTGCAGCTATGTTAAAGTCTGGAAAGAAGGCAAAATTAGATAAAACTCCCGCAAAACAGACCCCGGGAAAAAAACAACAAACACCCAAAAATCAACCTCAATCTGTTAAATTTACACCTGGTAACAAAGGTACACCAGCCAAAGGGAAACAGACACCTGTAACAAACAAACAGACACCTGTAAAAGGAAAACAGACACCTGTAACAGGTAAACAAACACCAACATCAAACAAAAAAGCATTATCTAGTCGAAAAGCAACACCATATGCTAAAAAGCAAGTTGAAGAGGAGGAGGAGGATGATGATGATGAAGAAGAAGATGAGGATTTTGAGTTTGATGAAGATGAGGATTCTGAACTTGATGGCGATGATTCTGAACTTGATGACGATGATTCTGAACTTGATGGCGATGATGATGATGATATGGGCAGTGATGAAGATGATGATGATATGGGCAGTGATGAAGATGATGATGATGAAGATGATAGTGATGAAGATGATGCAGGGATAGAGGCAATTATAAAGGAAAAAATAATGGAAGAAAAACAGAAAGGTATTTGTTGTACACTTAAAGGCCATGATATGTTGGCTTAGATTGTTGGGGCATCCATGGCTGAGTGGTTAAATATGATTCTTTTAACCATGAAGTCCTGTTGGAATCTAAATAGATTTTGTGGGAATCTTACTGAACATGTTGGGATTTAAATCTAATAATAGAGGATATTTTTGGTCTCCCTGTAGACTTCTAAAAATCAGAATCTACATCATGTAGTTGCCGACACCAAATTTTATGAGCCCACACTATTTTTTTGCCGTGAAAAATATCAACATTCAGTCAAAATTTGCTTAATAAATTAATCTCATGACAGTTGGTCAATTACCAAATTAGAATACAATAGAAAAATAATGAAAGACATGGAAATCATTCATTGACGAAAAATGTGAAAGAATTTCTTTAACTAAAAAATTAATTTTAAGGGCAAGATCGTTTGTTTTATAATCACTAATTATGAATGTATTTTTGTAAGGGTTCACCTGTCACAGGTGCTGTGCGTTAGACTTGGGAGCAAACTTGACTTATTTCCTATGATGAAAAGTGCTGTTCATTCTACCTGTAAATTGGGGCAATTTCAACAAAGATGTATGCATTTTTGGCTAAATACGGGGAATATATATGTTGAAAAATATTTAGACGTTTTCCTAGGGGAAATAGTTTTTTAATTTCAACTAATGTAAATGACTGTGTACATGTACTTGCAAAGTTAAAGCAACTCTTTATTATGACTTTGTGACTTTAAGAGCTGACACTGAAACAATGCATCCACTTGATTAGATATACATCTATGTAAATTGTAATGCATGGCATGAATTTATTTAATAAATTGTCACTCCCATTTTAATTGGGCAGAAAAATTGAAACCTGGCCAGAAAAGAAAGGCGGACCAAAGTGTGTCACAACCTCAACAGAATCAACAGAAAACAAAAGACTCCAAAGGTAAAAATTATATCTGAAACTAAATTCTCTTAATTTGATAGATTGAATGTTGTTGAATTATGATGTGAAATGGATATACTGTTAATTAACTGAAGATAAAATGAAAATTTTATTAAATTATCTCAAGTCATTTGTGGTGTTAATTATATTTTTATTTTTTTAAATTTTACAAGTTGTAATTAGTTATCATTAAATGGCATTGTCAATAGAATGGACTGTTGAAATTTGATTTCAGCATACTGGTATAAAAACTATTGCTCATTAAAATATTAGGAGGGGAAAAAGAATTGCATAGAAATTAACAGCTTAAATTAAGATTTAACAAATTAAAGAGTTGTTTTTGTTTGTTTGGATTTAAATAATTTTTATAAAAAAATGATATTTGTCTGATTTGTTCAGACTAGTAGACTGGTCAGCTAGTAAATTATATTTTTAAATTTCCTTTCATTATTTATATCAAAAGCAGACAAATTTTAAGATTTTTCAACAGAAGAAAAAAAAAAGGGTCAAAATTGCTTAAAAAAATAATTGGGTCGGGAGGTTTTAGCTACATTGTTTGAGTGGCATCAATCAAGTCTTTTGTATTTTTGGCTTTAAAAATTAATGGGATGTTATCTAATTTTCTACTGGTCCCTACATCAGTACCATTCTGAAGAAAATGTTATTTCAATATTATTAGCATTGAGTCATTGTTATCTAATTTCTACTGGTCCCTACATCAGTACTGTTCTGAAGAAAATGTTATGTCAATATTTTTAGCATTGAGTCATTGTTATCTAATTTCTACCGGTTCCTACATCAGTACTGTTCTGAAGAGAATGTTATGTCAATATTTTTAGCATTGAGTCATTGTTATCTAATTTCTAGGTTCCTACATCAGTACTGTTCTGAAGAGAATGTTATGTCAATATTTTTAGCATTGAGTCATTGTTATCTAATTTCTGGTCCCTACATCAGTACTGTTCTGAAGAGAATGTTATGTCAATATTTTTAGCATTGAGTCATTGTTATCTAATTTCTACTGGTTCCTACATCAGTACTGTTCTGAAGAAAATGTTATTTCAATATTATTAGCATTGAGTCATTGTTATCTAATTTCTACCGGTTCCTACATCAGTACTGTTCTGAAGAGAATGTTATGTCAATATTTTTAGCATTGAGTCATTGTTATCTAATTTCTACCGGTTCCTACATCAGTACTGTTCTGAAGAGAATGTTATGTCAATATTTTTAGCATTGAGTCATTGTTATCTAATTTCTACCAGTTCCTACATCAGTACTGTTCTGAAGAGAATGTTATGTCAATATTTTTAGCATTGAGTCATTGTTATCTAATTTCTACCGGTTCCTACATCAGTACTGTTCTGAAGAGAATGTTATGTCAGTATTATTAGCATTGAATCATAGGATTGATGCGATTATACAAAAAGTAAATGGAAAAATATTCTTTTGAATTTTAAGAAAAAGTTTCACCTGGTCAGAAACGTAAAGCAGAGCCACCCTCCAAACAACCTGCGAAAAAACAACCAAAAGTTGCAGAAGAACAGAAGAATGTTAAACCAATGGTAAATCAACCAGGTGTGTGTAGTTGTTACTACTGAGATTGTTGTTTGTTTTTGGTGGAAAGGGTTAACTCGTCATCCCCTGGAAAACAATGGGACTCTTCTGGAAATCAATGACTTAGACCAGTCCAAAAGTGTCTTATGGGTTAAATGAGTCAAAACCTGATGTCAGCATCATATTGGGAATTATATTGGTTAGCATAGTAGTAAGCACAGTTGCTTGCT
Source organism: Atrina japonica (assembly GCA_030159075.1). Lineage (NCBI taxonomy): Eukaryota > Metazoa > Mollusca > Bivalvia > Pterioida > Pinnidae > Atrina > Atrina japonica. Next base: position 216,119 of record BROG01000429.1, on the reverse strand, counting down.
CTGCTGAGACCTGGGTTTTATTCCAGATTACTTGTAAAGCCAATCTGTCATCGCTCCCATTTTGTGATATTTTGCATGGGAGATCAAATGAAAACTGACTAGGTGTCACATATGGTTTTTGATTAGATTGAGTATTATCCTGTAATGGGGCAGTAAAGGGATGGAAATCACTGCAGGTGAGACATGTTAACTCTTAAGTTCCTCAGTCTATTATTCCTGCTGTAAGCACTCGCTCACAGTCTTATGTCAAATAAGACATTTTATTTTAAGCACTTTGTCTGCAGTATTGTAAAATAATTATGCCTCCTACATTGAATATCAAGGGGCATAGTTTATTTGAGTCTCTCTGCCAGCCTGTGTATTTCTTTCTTGTTTTGGTTTCTCTCAAATTACTTGGTTTTTTCCTCATATTTGAACCAAATTTTGATGTACAGATTTGAAATCATATCATTTCAACTTTGGCCAATATATTTGGCAATAATCTTCATGCATGACTTAGCTTTCAGGGGCATAGTGTTCTTCTATCACATCATTTCAAAATGTAAAGACTTATCTACAAGCATGTTGCTTTAAGTGTTCCTAGAATCAAAATATTTTGTATGTTAAAAGCTCATCAGGGGAAATGTTTATATATGATATGTATCTTCCTTTGTGTTTTAGTTGATGTGACTGGTGATCAGAAGAGAAAACGTAAGTTATAGATTTTGCAGTATTTGTATGAGTAGTAAATACAGCTGTAAATGCATTCAAGAGTTGACGGACATGATAACTTATTGTCTGACTTGGACTGAGTGATCTTTGACGCCTTGAGTCGGCGTTGGTTCCACTCCTGCTGCAGGGGCCTCCATAGCCGAGTGGTTAGAGCATTGTGCATTGAACCATCAAGTCTCTTCTGACCTGTGGCAGACTACAAAATACCACGGGAGCGATCGTTACGTGGAGGTTACGACAAATACAAAAAAGTTGGTTTTTCTATAAGTTGAATTTAGGCCAAATTCCTGCCACAATTTTTTTTCGTAATTTTACCTTCTCTCTCTCTTGTTTTTATTGACTACATGTACTTTTTTGAGAAATAAATTCTACATTGAAATAAAAATATATAATAAAACTATCCAATTCTCTGTTTAACAGTGAAAATCCTATTGAAAGGCGATAAGAAATGGCTTCAAAATATTTTTTTGAAAAAATCTTGTTTTATATGAAATATATATTAAAAAATGATTATGTCTATAAACATTTGACAAGTGGCTGTATATCTATTTTATTAGTGCGATTCCAATATGTGAAACATTATTTTTGATATTTTGAATCTTAAGTGGTATGATGTTGACATATCCGCATTTAATGAATTGTTTAGTGATAGGGCCTACGTGTATATGAAGCCTTTGTCAGGCTTTATATATCGCTGATCTTAAAATTATCAAGAATTTTAAAATTAGAATTCTTTGCTGTACTATTAAAAAGATGGTGTAATTTGCATTTATGCTTAATCAGGTGTGACACTTGATGTGTGTAGTCGCTAAATGGCTTGATACTGTAAAAAAAAAAATCAAGTACCGTATCTACTGTAAATGTCGTCATTGTATATAGGCTTATGTGCTGTTGCTTAAGCTACAGATACAAGTCGACTTAATTTTGTTGGATGAAAAGGTTTTCTAGACTGCATGTGTTCAACGCTACTAAGGCCATTCAGGCCTTTGATTCTATTTTATTTTTCATTTATTTTGCTACTTGCTTTACTTAGGGGCCATGCTATGTTGGCTTAGATTGTTGGGGCATCCATGGCTGAGTGATTTAATATGATTCTTTTAACCATGAAATCCTGTTTGAATCTAAATAGATTTTGTGGGAATCTTACTGAACATGATGGGATTTAAATCTAATAATAGAGGGCATTTTTGGTCTCCCTGTAGGCTTTTTTTAAGATGCCATATTTCAACTTTTAAGAAAAAGCAATGACTGAAAATAAATGTATTGGCATAAAAATGAGAAATAATGAAAAGATGTTATGTTCATGATTGGGAATTTTGGGCAAAAAGTTGAGGGAGGGGGGAGAGGTGATTTGTGATTGGGAATACAGCCCAATATCGGTTATAAATTTGGAGGGAAAAAAAGTCCTGAATAATTAACAGTGCAAGAGAAATTCTGTCCAAAGTCCAGGACTTGGTTCCACAATACTTTGTTAATTTAACTTGAAGTTAACCAGTGTTAAATCAATAGGCAAACAGTAGGTTATTGCACAGAGGTGAACCTTTAATTTGGGGGCTAATAATCATGCAAATGAAAATTTACTTATGTTGAAAATTCTGGTTTTCTTATTTATCTACTGTGAAGTTCATGCCTCTCAATTCATACTTATTTGACAATTACAGAAGAGACCAATGAAAGAACGCTGTTCGTGAAAGGATTTCCTGCTGACACCACAGAAGATGATCTCAAACGTTTATCTAAAGACATTAAAGACGTTCGTCTCAGATACTCTTATCGTAAATTGAGGAAGAAGAAGGTTTTTGCTGGGTAATTGATTTTTAACTTATTTTGTTGTGTGATTTTCTGTCTTGCTGTGGAGCCATGGGGTGGTTCAGTATACAGTTATTTCAAGGTTTTTTGGGCAACAGTCAGAATTATTGTCTCGAGGCATCAGGAAAGAATACTTGCCATATTGTATGATTTGGGTGTAATGACCGGCAAATATGCCCGTAAAGTTTACACAATTTTGTTACGGAATTCCTGTAAGTCTAGCCTAAAAATCAGGGTTTTTTGCCTTGTCCAGATCGAAAGTTAAGCTCAGTCGACCCTTTGGTGCTTGAACACTTTGGGGCTGCTATTTACGTAAAATGCAAATATGATGCTATGTTCTTGTAGCCCGTATGTTTGTTTGTTAAAATGGCGGCAATGAGTCTGAAGCATTTGTTGTTCGGCATCTAAAATGTTCCGAGTCCAATTCTGACCATGATGCAGGCAAAAAGCCTTAATGTAACTATAAGCAGAAGTTTAAACCGGAATACCCTCATTTCCCAGGTATTGTAGCTTCGAAAAAGGGACAACTGTTTGCTCACTGTGTTGTTTGTAGGCCTCATGTAACACTTACCCACGACTTCCCCGATGACAAGTAACAATATTTTGACTATTGCCAGCAAACCCTTGAAATAACTGTTTTATTACACAATAATGAAATAAATGTCAACAGATGTTTTGTAAACACTGTGACTATGAAAATGACACATGTATTTAAGACTGCAGTGTTTGTATGATGCCAGGATTTAATCAGTGACATCACAGCCGGGCAACAGTTTACAGGTCTGGTAGAACATTTTTAAAATTGTTGCGCAGATGGAACATCACTGATTAAAACGGTACATATTAAAGTTGGAAACATTCCATAATGATCTATATTTTTTTATGTAGGGCATTGGATAATATCTCTAAGTTTTTTGAGGTTGAATTATGTTTTATCTGTCCAAGTAAGTTGTTCAGACAATTGATGGTTTTATATTTTGGGTCAAATTTTGTGTAATATTCCACAAATTTTTTTTGTACATTCATATTAAGACATGCTAAATGTGCTTTGTTTTACGTGACTTTTAGATCTTAAAAATGAGAACAGCACTACTTTGAGCCCTGAAGAAATACACAATGATTTTTAGGGTCAAGCAGTAGTGCCACATAAATATTTTTGTCATTATGATAATCAGACAGCCTTCCTCATGGTCGTCTGACCTGATGACAAAGAACACTCAAAACTACAATACACACAGGACATATCTTGTGGAGTTTAGACTTATCATGCATTTTTTGACTATCCATGGGGACAGATTTAATTTTGACTTGTTGTGTTTGTAGACGATTTCAATTCTCATGGTAGAACTATACAAAGTTCTTGTGTTTTTTTATTTTATACGAAAAAACAGAACAGAAATATCCTTTTTACAGATTCAGATGAAATATTCATCAAAGATAATTCTTGTATTTTGATGTTCTTATTAAAATGCAAACTTTCATTTCGTCTCTTTTAGATTTGCATTTTTGGAATTCACAAATAAAGCTGCTGCAGAGAAAAACATGACTTCAATAAAAAAAATGAAAATAAAAGATCAGCCATTGAGTGTCCAGTTTGCCAAGTGGAAAGCCCAGACCGAACAAGAATCAGGTAAGTTTGTAGAGTTGAATAAACATTTTGTTATATGACTAATTTCATTCTCACATGATGTAAGTTTCAGGATTCTCTGTAATTGAGACTGTTCAAAGCCTCAATCCCAATCTAAAAAGTAACTAATTTGCAATGATACAATGTTGGGAGTGCAGAGAAATAAGGGGAATGTTAATTAAAGTAAAATTTCAATGTAAATGAATTGTTTCTAGACATTTGACTCCAATCATCGTCCCACCATTTAAACATTTGAATGATTGAGACAAGTTTTCAGTTAGAATCAACAAAGTACAAACTAGATTGTAAACCTTAAAGTCACATTCGGGGGACGTTGTTATAATTTTCTGGACATATTGTAATTTTTACATTTTCACTAAAAAACAACTAACTGATGTAAAATGAATAAGGTTTAAAATAATTCGATGTATTAATGGATTTTTTGAGGGGGATTCCGTAGGAATTCATAAATTTACCATGGTGTATGAGTGATATAAAGGGTGCATTTGATTTACTACTATTCCGGCACAGTCTCATCACATGTTGCAATCGAATGTACCAGGGCAGGAAGTAGTTATTTCAAAGAATGTCTTACCAGTTATAAATAGATAAATGCATTCAGTGTTTCCCACAATTAAATAACTAATTAGTTGGAAGATGACTTTAAAAATACGACGAATGTTCATGCGAATACGCATTAAGAGAGTACAGAAAAGTTTATTTATGAACATTACTCCCCGGAATGTGACTTTAAGCTATTTATTGGTATTTTCCACCCAAAATAAATCCCTTTCACAATGCAAAAAATTTGAAATGCTTGTTTCCCAAATTGTAGATGAAATTATGCAATTGAAGTCAAATGACAATGAATTTGAAGAAATTCTTGTATTTTCAAACAGTTTTTTGTATTTTTAAACTTTCAATGAAATGTTGCTACAACTCCCAATTCAAAAGTCCTAGGCCCCATTCCCAGAAATAGGATGAAAAATCCCTTGCTTATATCTTGGATTACCTATTAAACTGTTTTTTTAAAAATATTTAATTTACCATAGTTAAATACACATCTTTGAATGGACTCAGCTTAAGAATACTTCAAATTTCAGTTTTGGATCCACTTAGACTCTTTATAACTGGATTTGGAAATATAACAAGTGAGGAATTGAAGAAAGTCTTCCCATTGGCTAAAGAAGTTGTGATACCTGTAAGACGAGATGGTAAAAATCATGGGTGAGTGTGTGTCTAAACAACAATAATGCATAAGTAGGTGAATTATGTTGTCATGAGAGAGAGAGAGAATACATTCAGATCTAAGAGTAAAATTAAAATTAAGTAATTTCATGCATCAACATGGACCATTTGCAGTCATTGAGCATTGTTGGCTATAAGCTGACTCGTGTTTCATTAATATAAATGACATATGTTGTAATAACTTATGCCCAATCCCTTTTCATGAAGTTATGAAATAAGATATACCGGTAATTAAAAATAAACCTTGTGACTTTTGAACCCAAGTGAAAAATATTGTTTTTGATCTGTTTCACTGTTTGTCTGATTAACGAATTTGCTATGTTCCATCCAATTATAGTTTCTCTGCTGAAGTTTTAAGAAAATTTGTCTTTCTGCTTTATATCAATAAAACACGAGTTAGATTATAGCCAACATTTTGCAGTATTTGACAGTGTTGTGGGACTTTACATTCCTCATAATTGGCTTAGTTCTGGGGACAGGGAGCGTCTCAAACACATCTTGTTGGTTATATAGTAAATTTCAATATATCCATAGGGTAACTAATCTTTTAATAAAATGTTTCCCTGTCAACAAAAGTACGTCTCTTTTATTTGAAACCATATACAGTGAAACATGTATATAAAGACTCACTTTGAGACACAACAAAACCAGTTTTAATAAGTAGGTGGTCTTTATATAGAGGTTGATTTGTACACAAATAATACTATAGGGCACAGCACAAAACTGTCTTTGTGACCAGGTGGTCACTAATGCAGGTTTTACTGTACATGTGAACCAAACACAGAAATAATTTTTTCTGTCTTTGAAAATTAACCGGTTGAAGTTGATTTTTGTAAATTGCAGAGTTATTGTGCCATAGTTAGAACCCTTTACTTGCCCATATTACAGACCACAAAATCACAGGAGCAATTGTTTGGTTATGTGGAGGTTACATCAAATACAAATCACATAACCTCTTTTTCATTCTCGCTGAATTTCTTTTTTAGGTCTTTATTATTAATATCGTAACCTGCAGGTTATGGTCATTCCTTTTAGCGTAACCTGTAAATGTGTTATGACGATTTCTGTTATTTTGTGGCCCATATTAGAATTGCCTTCGCCCTCTACATTGAAGATTGTTCAGTCCACTAACATATACAGTCAACTCTACTTATGATGAAGTGGAAGGGAGATAGATTTAAACCTCGTTATAGCCGTATTTCGTTGTTACGATTCATATAGTATAATGTGAGAAATGCACAAGGAAGAGATATTTCCTCGCTATAACCCGTTTTTTCGTTAAATACAATCTTGTTATGAGTGGAGCTGGCTGTATATACATTTTCAGTGAAATTGGTAAAATATACACTTCAAGGATCCACTTATAACCCTCTGTAAATTCTAAGTGAATAAATCCAGTTTCTTGGTATTTCAGGAATTAACCTGTTTTACTGTTTTATCACAGTCATTTTTAGAAACTAAACATTCTTAAGATAAAGTTATTTGGTGATTTTCCCACTCATATATTGCTGTTTATAAACAGATCTTGTATTTTAATTTCTGAAAAGCGAGAGCTGGTATTAGCAATCATAAGAATAAAAAAATATTCTATTGTTTTAGATTCGCATTTGTTGCATTTGACTCCAAAGACAAAGCTAAACAGTCACACGATAAATCCCACGGGAAAGTTGTCAATGGTCATACATTGGTCGTTGTGTATGCCCGAGCCAGGTCACAACAGAAAGAGAAAAAGCCGGAAAAGAAAGTGCCAACTGATTTGGGCATTATTGTGAGGGTTTGCGATATAATGAGGTTTAAAGGTACCTCATTAATAGTTTACTAAAGGTCAGAAAACAATGTACAGGACATATTTTATCTCCTCTTTTTTACAGTGCCAAAACTGAATTCACTTCCTGGGCATTATTGTGAAGGTTTTGCGATATAATGAGGATAAACCAAATCATTTAAAAGTACTTGGTACCTCATTAATAGTTTACTATGAGAGGTCAGAGAACAATTGGTACAAAATCAATAGGACAAATTTTATCTCCATCTTTTAATATCAATATTCCAAAGTGACGTGAAATGGTTTGTCACTTCCTGTTAGCGCAATTTTTAAAATGATTTACATATGTTCTTAATTGTCTTTCTCTAGTCAGATATGTTGGAATTCACTGCATGTTTTCTTGATGTTGAGGTCAACCTTTAGATGCCTGAAAAAAACTGCCTAAATCATGTGATAATTATCATCGTCAGGTACTTGGTATCTTTGATGGTATCGAGGGTGAACCTTATATAATCTTTCTCTCAACTAGTGGCCGATGTCGGTAGGTGAGTTTGGCAATGAGACCACCCTTACTGCCACTGAATTGTGGTCTCTCAAGACAGAAATAAGGTGAACCAAGAGCCGATGTCTCTTCCAAAGAGGTTTTATTTGCCGAGACATTTAACTGATTGCTTTTCAGAATGTGGTCCCAAAAGTCAGGTGAGGTGGTCTTTCAACGTCATACCTCAAGAACAGGTTACACTGTATTATATTACACGATCTTCATTAATAATCATATCAACATTTTCTTTAGTATAAATATAGTATCAATCATTTACTGGTAACAATACTTTCGTATCTTTTTATTTTGTATCTTTACTGAATATTGTTGTTTGTTTTTATAGTTGAAAAAGTGACACCAGCTGCAAAAGGAAATAAAAAGGTAGTGACAAAGGAAGAAGAAGATGATGATGATGATGAAGAAGATGATGATGATGATGACGACGATGATGATGATGATGAAGATGATAGTGATGAAGAGGAAGACAGTGATGAAGATGGTGAAATGGACATGGATGATGATGATGATGATGATGATGATGATGAAGATGATGATGATGAAGATGATGATGATGATTGAGAAATGTAAACATAGGTTGTTGGTTTTACTAATGAAAGAGATATTCAGGGATACATGTCATTGTACCTTAAAGATGATAATTTGCCTTTTTTTACAAAAAAAGTGAACAACATTTGTGGCATGAAGTGAAATCTTTTTGTTTTACGAGATTTCTAGATATATCAGATCTGTTAGATTTGTTTTACAGTCTCAATATCAACAAATACAAAGTAAGATATGGTCGTTCAGCTGCTCACATTGTGTTTAAAAAATATATTTTTATCTTGCACATTTCCTAGCTGAAAGTCACAGCAGTGTAGTGTTATATCAATTCTGCATTCATGGAAAGAGAGACAGTTTTTATGGGTAGTATATCATGTTACCGTTTGATAATAGACAGGAAATCGGGCTTTGTACAATGTTGGCAACTACAAACACGTGCATCATAATTGTAAATAATAGGCAGATTTACAGAATTTTACTCACATATGGAATTAGAAAATTGAATGCAGAAAATCTTTAATTGCATACTGAGAAGCATTGTTTTATAGGAGTGGAAGAAAAATATAGACTTACAAAAATCAAGTATTGGGTTCGAAATATAAGTGTTCTAGATTTGAAGCATAATCCCCAGTGTTTTGTTGTAATAGAGAAATTTAGTGATGAAACATAAGATAATTCAATTTGTTTTTGTATGTATAGGTGATCGTTATTGTTAAGTTCTTTGTTTTTTTAGTTTTTTTTGTTATCATGGTGCTGCATCCATTACACTCTCTTTGTTTGTTACAAGATACTTAAGTTCTCAGTTATAAAATATAGATTACATGATACTGAAAGATTTTTAGACTTACTTACATTAGTTTTAAATGTATCTAGTTGACCTGAGATATAATGTCTAGTTGAGCAGAGATATAATTCCAAGTTTACCTGAGATATATTACCTAGTTGGCCTGAGATAAAATTCCAAGTTGACCTAGAAATATTTTCGAGTTGACCTGATATGAAATTCCAAGTTGACCTGAGATATAATACCTAGTTGACCTGAGATATAATACCTAGTTGACCTGAGATATAATACCTAGTTGACCTGAGATATAATACCTAGTTGACCTGAGATTTAATACCTAGTTGACCGGAGATATAAATACCTAGTTGACCGGAGATATAAATACCTAGTTGACCTGAGATTTAATATCTTGTTAACCTGAGATATAATTCCAAGTTGATTTGAGTTTATAATACTTAGTTGACCTGAGATAAGGTTCCAAGTTGACCTAAGTTTATAATACTTAGTTGACTTGAGAAATAATACATTGTACCTAGTTGACCTGAGATAAAATATCTAGTTGACCTGAGATATAATACTTAGTTGACCTGAGATAGAATATCTATTTGACCTGAGATAAAATTCCAAATTGACTTGAGATATATTTCCTAGTTGACCTAAGATAAAATTCCAAGTTGACCTGAGATATAACACCTAGTTGACCCAAGATATGATATCTAGTTGACCTGAGCTAGGATACCAAGGTGACTGGAGTCATAATACCTTGTTCAGCTGGTTGCTTTTTCTGACAGAATTTTAATATATCAAATTATGAATGAATTTAGAATAAAATTCTCTTTTACATTACGAGCAACATTTAATGCTAATCTGCAAGTCTATAATAAGATTTCACTGTAACCTGAAACCACAGAACAAAATCTATCTGTGGGCCATTAATTTCACTAGTGTTTTTTTATAATATCATTTCAATGTAAACTTACATTTTGTTTCTCTTGTCATTTTGAGTTTTGCTTAGTTTTTATCATTTGTTTATACATTGTGACAATATTTTTAAATGCTCATCATTATTAAATTTCATATAATGACTAACTGCTGTTAAATACCCTTTTTAATTGATTGTAAATATACAAGAAACAGTTTTATATATTGTATATTGTTGGTAATAAAGTATTATATCCAATCATATGCTCTGATGTCAACATAACATCCTAAAATTAAAGGGAGACAAATTATTGCAGCGTGATTCACTTGTTCTTTCTGTGTACAGAATTGCCAGAACCCTCATTGCAATAGTAGGTTATATATCATTATATTGTCTTGGCACAATTTACAGAGAAATATCTATTATCAGTGGTCACATTATCAAGTATTGACATTTTGTGATGATTTCATCATAAACATTTTCAAATAAAATTAAATATGACTATACAAATTGTATTTGGTCTTTTTTGATTAGTACAGAGATATTTAGATAGGTCAAAATCGGATGAATCGACATTCCACATGGTTCACACAGACCTTGAAAAGTCCTTGAATTCAATGGTAGTCCTTGAAAAGTCCTGGAAAATGAATGAGGGCTTAAAGTACTTGAAATGTACTTAAATTTCAAGTCATGTGCTTGAGTTTATTCTTCAAGATCACACAGTATTGTAAAACAGAAGAGTCAATTGTGTTGAAAAATTAAAACTTCAAAGTTGAATTTATTAAAAAATATATCATTAAAAAAACGGAGTCGGCAATCATGTCATTACCCGGAACATATATATCGGATTTATTACTGTCAGCACCGCATGTGCAGGTAATACGAGTTGGTGACCTTTAAACATGGGGGCCAATCCAATTTTTCATGTATGACTAATTTATCAGTCACTGAGTGTGTTCAGCAGTTTAGTTGATCGGCGGTACTATTTTAAACTCTGAAAAATCGTGGCAAATTTGAAAGGAAAATGTGTGTATAATATCAAGTGGGAGTTGGACGTCAATTACAAAGACTGGATAAAATCAACTCTAGACAAACACAAGGCCTTGTGCACTGTGTGCAATCGAACCATCGATGTTTTGTCAATGGGCGAAAGTGCCCTTAAATCACAAATGAAAGGATTGAAACATGTTGAAAATGTAAAAAACAAATCTAGTGTAAAGAATGTTCTCCATATTACATTGTTTTTACTTCTGATACATCTTCAAAGACGAAGTCCGTTTCAAACAAGTCCAATGACATTAAAGTCATCTCAACCTAGGGCTTGGCTGCATCGCCAGGGGCATGTGGTTATTTTGTCATCTTACACATTTAATCTTGACGATGTCTTAAAGGCAGAAATAATTTGCACATTGAATTTGATAATCAGTAATCAGGCTTACAAATCAGCGGAATTAGCAGGAAAAATATTTTGGACTATGTTTCCACATAGTAATACTGCACTGAGGTTTGCATGCATAGAAAGAAAGACTGCGTATATATCTGTATTCGGTTTAGACGAATATTTTAAGAACCTCCTTATGAAGGACATTACTGGACATTTTGTAATTTTATTTGATGAAAATCTCAATGAGAAAATGCAGCAAAAACCCAAAAACCCCAAAAACTTTCTGCCCCGATTATGCATGCATATTTATGTACAATGTACATAGATATTACTGATCACTCTTGTATTGTGAGCATTATTTAATGTATATGTACAATGTATTGTATTGCACTGGTGGATCCAGGATTTCTGAAATAAAGGGTCCTGATCATAAAAAGGAGAATCGATAATCATAATAACCAACATTTTGTGATTATTCAATTCAATATGTAATACATTAATAAAATGTTGTGCTGAGTGTTTTCAACCTCATTATGCTTTAAAATTTTGTGGATTTTGGGGAACACTCCTTTAGACTTCAGGGGTGTGTCCGCCACTCTACTGGTTGGGCAAATTGGTATATTTGAAATATAGCTATCGTTGTGGGGTACATGTCAAAGTCAATTAATTCTTTACCAACTGTGAATATTTGTTGTATTTCAGGTCATGCTTCTATTGAAGATATGGTAAAACATTTCTCTGAGAGTGTTTTAGAAAGTGGACTTGGCATCAGAATTATGGTGCAGATCAGTATGGTTGGTCCAAGTGTAAACTGGAAATGTTTTGAAATCATGAAATGATGATTTCAACTTACATTTGTTGAATATTGGCTCTTGTGGACTGCATGTAGTACACAATAGCTTCAAATCAGGAGAGGAAGCAACAGAATGGGGACTTTCATGCTTTTTGTCTTCATTGTACTAGTTGTTTAAAGACTCTAGCTCCAAGAGAGGACTTCATAACAGTCTCGGGGTTATCACTTTTACCCATGAAATTTGTAAGTCATCGTTGACTTGAAAATGTACAAGTATGCGAGAGAGCCTTAGAAATAATGGACAAAGTTGTGAAAGCAGTGGAAAGCAAGAAAGTCAACAAACTTAAATGCAAGTCATATACAGTAGTTAAAGAAGGTGTACAAGACAAATGTATAGTGGCAAAGTTATTATTCTTCAAGTCAGTTGCTTCACAGTTAGAGCCATTCATGAAAAAGTTCCAGACAAACAGACCTATGGTGTGTTTTCTGCACAGTGAATTATCCATGACAGTAAAAAGTTGTATTGAGAAGAATAATAAAACCAAAAATTCTTGGTTGTAAAAGTGATGAACAGTTGGCAAAAATAAATGTGGAAGAGAAAGATATTCAACTTGATTACTCAAAAATTGATGTTGGCTTTTCTTATGAGAAAGCTTTGAGGGAAGATAGTTAAATTTCAGAATGAAATGTAAATCTTTCATTGTTGCAGTCCTGAAATTTTTTTTTACACAAGTGTCCAATTAATTACTCACTGGTAAGACACTTAACATGTCTCAATCCAAACAAAATGACATTTAACAAAACAGACTGTGTGGAAAAGTTAAAAAAAAATTATTGCTTCTAAATACTTCAAAATTCACAGACAGTGAATGTGAACAACAAAGTTTACGGAATTTCCTCCTGATCTTGATAGCATAGATGAAATAATGTCCAAGGAAAGATCTTATGGTCTACTTCAGAAACTTGTAAAAATGGTACTGTGTTTATCACATGGACAAGCATCTGTGGAGAGGGCTTCAGTATTAATAAAAAGATAGAAGTGGAAAACATGAAGGTTAGAACCCTAATAGCACAGAGGACTATTTGTGATTATGTTACAAACGCTGGGGGTATTTTTAACATGGAAATGACCAAAGAATTGCTCTTAGCTGTTCGAATGGCGAGGCAAAAGTATGAAAAATATTTAGAGGAAGACAGAGAAAAAAGTTAAACAATTGACCAGAAAAATAAAAGAAAAGACACCGTGAATGTGATCGATGAAATGAAGAAAAAGAGAAAAAGAGACTGGAAACAGATGTTGAGTCTTTGAATTCTAGTGTAGAGAAGCTTTATGAAAAGGCTGAAGTAACTGGTAAAATTATGTTTGTAACTCAAGGAAATTCTCTTAAACGAATAGCTAATGAAAAAAAACAAGATGTTGAAAAACTAGACCAGCAAATTCTGTTCAAAGTAGAAGAGTTAATGAAATGCTAGATATTACATATATAAACATGTCTGTGTCAGAATGAAGAGAACTATTTTACATATATATGTAGTAGAGTTTTTTTCAAGTTGACTATTGAATTGCTGAATCTTCTTAACTTTGGATCATCATAATAAACCCAGCATGACTGATGAACATTGATAAATGGCCCTGACATTGAATAAAAATCTGTATAGCTTAAACTCTTTTTGATGTGTTGAAAAGGTAAGCATTTTTTGTATTACTGCATGTTTGCTTTACAAAGTCCTGGAAAAGTCCTTGAATTTTGAACTCAAGTGCCTGTATGAACCATGTTCCAGTTATGTCAAAGTTCAATGGCTGATTTTTATAGATAATAAATTTATTAATCAAAATTTTGGTTATTTCAAATTCTGGATATCTTAAAGTAATAGAGGTGGTCCTTTGAATTTATGAGAAATAGAATTGTTTTTATGCGATTTATGTGTGGGATAGTGAAATTCGACTGACGGGACAAGATTCACTGTCTGGATTAGGGGATTTCAATAACAAGATTTGATTACTGTAACTGTTTTTCTGGATGTAATACATAGGTAAACAGAAAAACTTCATACTGCTGTCCTGCAAGAAACTTAGAAATTTCACTGGTGAGAAAACGAGATTCCATGATTAATAATTTCAAATAAGATATTTGAATTTACATTTTTAAAAGTAACTGTTTTTCATGGGCATAGTGGGATCAATACAGTAAGCATCCCCTGTGTCAACCCGCCGTACAGTCAAAATGAAACAGTTCAGTGTACTGCTGTCCTGCACTAGACAAGCTTAGTGAAAAAAGTAGTTCTTATACCGACCTAACACTAAACGGTGAGAAAACGAGATTCTCTGTATATGAAATGTCATATGTTGTGCCCTAATTTATTTGTGAAATAATAATTTGACTGAGGGATTTTCCTTCAAATAACGAAATCCCAGTTTCTTCTTACTCAATTAAGTAAAACCAAATTGTGCTTGTGTGTATCTTTAATGCTTTCTATCGCATTGAATAAGATCATTAATGATCGAGTTTGATGTATGGCTAACATTAGGACATGGACTGCTTTTCGGCCGACAATTGTTCCATTGCCCAACAGGTCTATTGTAGCATGTCAATAATATTTATTAGTGGTGTTTGCACCTTCAACAATAAAGTGTGTCCTACAAGTTTTGATACTTCCGGTCAATAAAAGTTTATCAAATTGGTGACCTTGAAGTTTCTCCTTAACGGCTGTATAAAAGTACAGTGAACATTTGCTGGAGTTTAGGTCCAGATATGGTAGCTCGAAAGTATCCGTTGTAGGCCTTAAGTAAACGTCCAGTGAGCACTTGTCAACTTTACAAGAATGAATATTTGATTTAATTTTGTCCCCACTCAGATGACCTGAAACAAGATATCACTGATTGTCGTCAATGTTGACATTACGAAATCGGACGCCATTAAAGGAACCCATTTATCTACGATTTTTCACATTTTCAATGTTGACATGCCCGTCTTGCGATCTGTTGATACTGCAACTGTTTGTAATTGAATTTTGCCAGCAAAAGGCGTGGTCTGAATGGAATGTGACAACTAGATTTAAAAAGGCTCTATTTGACTTGTTCCATTCGCACCTTCAACAAAACCTAGTTGATATATATTACAAATGTAAGATTTTTGTGAACTGCCGTGGAAAAAGAATTTTCTTTGACCTTTCACTGATTGTCGTATTTTACGAAATGCCTCGCTACTTTTCGCGATCTGGAAAAACTTTTCGGTTACATTGTCTATTTGGCAGCCAGTTTTGTAAAGGAGAAATCTTGATAACAATGTGCCCAGAAAAAGCATCCAACTTTGTACATACTGCCTCATATATCTATCTTGGGTTATAGTGGGGGCTGCAACCCACACTAACTAGAGGAACGATATTTGGAGTATGAAAGTGTAATGCTCAAATCACTCGGCTATGGAGGTCACTAAAATTATGAATTGACAATTGATCTAATATTTTAGCAAACGAAAACATCACAGCGAATGGCACAACAAACATGACTTTGCAATTCAAAATGCATTTCACCATCACCTTTTTTAAAATAAAGATATCATTGATGATGATTGTTTTTGAGCTGGTTCGCGCATTTCAGATCGGACATAAAAATGTTTTAAAATACTGAATGTGGAAACGTGAACAAAAACTGAGAAAGGCCAGTAGATTTTTGCATAATAGATAATTATGTTATTGGATGAACACTATTACCTCATTTGACAGGTTAACATGACACTATCAGAACACGAGAGATAAGAACCAAATCGATCACATCATGATTAATGGAAAGTGGAGGCTATGATCCCTACTGGGTTTTAAAGTGAGAAGAGGTGACAATGAGAATAGTGATAACCGTCTGGTAACGGCATTCATCAGACTCAAACTCTGCAGCACAGAAAAAAAGAAAATGTCAAGCGCTTTGATATAATCAAGCTGAAGGACAGCGACACATGGCATGAATACAACAAGTTTGAAGTGCTACAAAATTTAGACCAAGACGACTACATAGTATCCATCCAAAGGATCCGTGATATATAAAGCAAAGAAGAGGGCATTGGCTACAAATAAAACACAAGAGCAAGAGCTTGGGCATCAAGGAAAATCTACTGGAAAAGAGAAGGTAAAAAGGGAATAAATGAAGCAAAAGCATGTAGCCGAAAATAGAAAATTCAAACGGAGCACATAATGCGTGAAAAGTGAAGAAGTAAGTGCGCACTGACAAAAGAACATTCGTAGACAGCCTCGCAACAAAAGCAGATGAGTCAGCTACGAATATTGTTAACAATACAAAAGTTACAGTTTTACAATGGAGTTCAAACATGACGATCGTTCCTGTCAATAGGACTTCATCAGTTTGAATTTAATATGGATACATTTCCGATAGAAAAAGTGGTATCATACAAGGCCACGTTATAAGCTGAATGTATTGCAAATCCTTTTAAGAGTAACCATGTAAAATGGATAGCTTAATTAGCTTTTTGGGGAGTTTGGAATTTAAATGGTGCTATCTGGTGCTATTACTTTAATTTAAAATTTACAAAATATGGATGTATGAAACAGATATACAACATCTCTTTACATTCCCATAAAAGAAGAACTTTGTCATCTGAGAGGGAACAAGAAGAGAAATGCACGGAGAATGTCAAGCTGATTTTGAATAGATCTGTTCCCACACAAAAACATAAAATCAAGATTAAGATTATGACATTAAAATAAAAATAGAACCACCAAAATACCGGAAATATAGTAACAGCATTTTAAAGTTTTGAATAAAAAGACAACTGGAAGTGACATTTGAATATAGTACTCTTTAAAGCAGATCCATTTCTTACTACATATATTCTGAAACCGATTATTTATGATATAAAGCTCAGCTGGTGAAGATCTAATAAGAAGAAACGATCGTCCTGGGCATCTGTCTTGGCCGTTTTGTTGGCAAAACTATAACTTTGCTATACTGTTTATAATATACAAATGTATAGATGACAACAACTATATCAGATAGATGAAACAATAATGTTATCATAGAACTACCAAAGAAAGAGAATTTTAGTGTCTGCAATAACTGGTGTCGTCTATAAACCTACTCTCCATCCCACGAAAGATCATGTCCAAAGTAATTTTCAAAAGAATTTCCAGTTTAGTAATGGGTTCAGACTGGGGCAATGATACATTAACCAGATAGTCACCTTGTGAAGGAACAATGCAAATGATGGCAAGTTTCACATGCATTGTATACTAGTAGATTTTAAATTTATCCTTTGTCAGCATACATTGAGTCAGGAGTCGGTCTGGCTCAGTCGGTAGCGTGCTCGACTCCAGCCGGCGGCAAGTTCGTTTCCTGTCTTTCGGATCAGGCAGTAAAACGGAGGTCCCGTGTCACAATAGCTGTCGGCACGTTAAAGAACCCTCATTACTCAATGGCCGTAAGCGCTGAGGATAGGCCAAAATTTGAAGCCCTTTACCGATATTTGGTGACGTCTCCATATAAGTGAAAGATTCTTGAGTGGGACGTTAAACAACAATAAACAAACAAACAAACAGTCTATGAAATAATGTTCGGCTAAATCATTAGTCCAGGTCAGAACAACAAATTATAATTTACCCGTTGATTTGGGTAGAAAGAAAATGTAATTTATGTCAAAGAGATATTGCAGATGAGTTTCATTATAGGCTATGTTGCAATGAAGATTACATCATTATGTGAATTACGAAAATTATATATTCCAAATCGTTTCTTTCATTAGTATCCAATGCATATAAGTAGCTAGATTTTCTGATTACAAACAGATAGCTAATGCATGGGCATAGCTTGATGTTACTCTGAGAAACAAGTTGCGTAATTTACATTTTATTTTGAGAAACATGTGCTAAGATCAAGACTCGGCACTATAAAACTTTAGAATAGTCTCAAGTGGTCCTAAGGTCATGCTCAACCAAAAGCTGAACGGACACAGTCTTTACCAATCAGAACTAGCGTTACAGTATAACTTTAATTAAACATATTTTATTTCGATTTAATATATGAAATATGATTGGGCATGAGCAGCAAATTTCTCCTCTGCTTTTCCTATACTAGTATCTTTATATCCCTGTATAATGAATGCAAGCTTGGAACATTTCTATAAACTTTATTTGGATTAATGAACATGTATTTGTAAATTCAATGATGTTTTTTTTATCTAGAACCACACCTGCCGATGGAAGCAGACGATATTAGCACTGATAATATTACAGAAGTGACAATGTAATCACAGATACTCAGTAAGTGCTTATTGGCTGAACATTTGTAGATTTATTTTTGTTTGAACAGATAGTTGAAGTGAAATGCATGTACATTTACTATAAAACTTAAATCTTAAATGGTTCAAGCTCAATGTTATTTGGGATTATTTCTCATATTTTTTCTCTTTTATTCTAATTTCAGAGCTTTTATTGCCAACACAAACAAGCAAAGTTAGCATTCAGCAGCTATTGAAGGAAATCCCGATTCTATGATGTACGAAGAAAATCATATGAATGTAGTGATTTCAGGGAGAAAATTAGTAACCGGTAGCTTTGAAGCCTAACCGCTAGATGACACACTCAATAGTGATGGTAAAAGTCATTCAAACCAGTTTCAGTTTCAATTTGTGGACAGTCTGTGTCAGGCAAATAGTGATAACTATATTCCACATTATGATACTTGTGATGATGAGAGTTTTATTGATTTAGGAAATATGATGCATGAGTTCTCTACTTGTTCTTCGGTTTCAGGGTTAACACAAACATTTAACTCATTCACCTGTAAAGACACATTTGGACTTATATAAGTCATTGATTTATAGAAGAGTCCATTATTTTTCAGGGGTCGATGGGTTAATACAGCTTTTCTTCTCTCTGGTGAACTTGAAATTAACAATAAAGTAGAAAAGACAATCACAAAAATGAGAAGAAGAAAGTCAAACACCAAATCTTCCTGAAGCTTCCTGCACAAACACTAAACCCAAGTGTGGAATGAAATTGAGAGATCAAGTCAATAAGGATAATCTTAAGTCACATATTGATTTACAACCTATAACAAGTTTGAAATGTAGTCAAGTGAATGCCAATCCGCAGAGAGACTTTCTGGTTAATGCTAGGACAAAAAACAACGAATTTGAACGAAGTAATACAACACAAAAGGAAATGAAAAATAAGACACAGATAACATGGGAGTTTAGTACACCAGACCAGGTTCCAGGAAATGCATTACATCCTGATAATGGTATTCAGACTCAACAGGATAGTCCGACAGCTCCGCAAACAAAACCAGAAAGCATCAATAGCGTGTATATGGCTGAGGACCATGGTATACGCATTTTGGATTTCTCCGCTGAAGAAATCTCAAGAAATAATCACACATGGGGATATTGAAAACTAAAACGATAATGGAAGTTAAAATGCAAATTCAAGAGACAAAAACATGAATTGCGAGACGAAAGAGAAATGAGGTTGAAAGAAATGAGGAAGAATGTTAATAAAGAAGTAAAAGATTTGGGGGAAAAGATGAGAGAGGAAATAGATGAGCGTACTCAAAGAAATATAAAGTAGTCCGAAGAAAATGCAAGACGAGGACGTGAGGTCCATATATTTGAGAGGGTAATGAATTACTTAGAAGAATACAAAGAAAAAATTGAGAGAAGGACATAGAGAAATGCAACGTGATAAAGAATTGGAAATTGAAAATACACACACGAAGATTTACTGCCAATCTATAAACCGTAAATATGTCACAATTAATCAACAAGGACAGATGCCGGTTGTAAACAGTTCACACAGTCAACCGACCCACCATAAAACTCTAGGTCAATTCCCGGTACGACAAACAAGTAGCATGGAAAGTCAAGTAACGCTTTGTTCCAGTACAACAACAGTTAAAATTGTCAGATATACACATGATTTAAGACGAGGAGATCCACGCATTAACCAAGGCCAACAATTAATTTCATGTAATGGAGCCTCAGATATAGACAGAATGAAAAGCGAAAACATCTTGATAAAACACAGGGATGCCAGGAATCTTTAAATGGCATGCGTACCACTGGGAGATAGTCGATATCCAAAGTTAATCAGATGGATTAAGAGGTGTCAAAATACAACAAAACTGGAACGCACCTTCCTTAGATTAGATCAGAAAGGAAATAAGTATAAGGTTAGATCGGAAGATGACGAGTCTTTAAAAATCCCAAAACGGGATAGGACCAGGTGTCCGGAAGGAGTCAGCGTCTTCATAAATGAAAAAACAGTCTTCGTTGATGATGGGCAAAGTGCTACAAAGGATAGCGAAAAGAACTTCACCATTGGGGTAAACCTTTAAAAGATGGCACCATATTCCCCTTGTATGAATCTCAGCCTATTAGTAGTGATTTGTTCGACACTTCAAGATAAGGAACCAAATTAAAGTTTCTGGGATGAAGACTCTTCAGATAAAGAATCTGAAGTAATGAAACCAGATCATAAAGTGATGGTCACCAGTAAACAAGAGAAGTCTGTTTACAGAGGATGGAAGACAAGATGAATGTGGCCACTAAAGCACAATATGTTTGTAATGATCAAATTGAGGAGATTGTTTAGTTTATTATTGACGGTGGGTACAATTTCTGGGATGAATCGGAGGAGGAAATTGTATTTGCAAAAACATCATTTCGATTTAACCGGAATGAAAGAGAATCAAAAGAGATAAAATTTGTACAAGAAAATGGATACAATTCTTGGGATGATTCGTAAAAAAAGAGGAAGTTGACCTTGGACGTCAGATCAGAGAAATTATGGATGACAATATTGATGTTACAAATCCACAAAACCTCAAGTAAGCAGAAATGAGATTTCAATGACAAAGTTCAAGAAGGCCCAACAAGAAAATTATCAACTTTTAACGTCCAGAAGGGGAAAATCGGATGATTCTGAAAAAGAGGAAGATGACCTTGAACGTCAGATCAAATAAATTATGGATGACAATATTGATGCCTACAAATCCAGCAAACCCCAAGTTCAAAAACAAAGTTCTACAATAAAAATAAGCGGAAACGAGATTTCAATAACAAAGTTCAATACGGCCCAACAAGAAAATTATCAACTTGGAAATCTGATCAATTAACGGGGTCCACTGTGCAAGAAGAACAGGAATTAACGTTCAGGACTTATTTGAACAACACATTGTTAAATTTAACCTATAATTAGCCCGTTTAACATTGGTTACCTTCAAGTTAAATTTAACAACCAATTGTGCAACTGGGTCCAGAAGGGGAAAATCGGATGATTCCGAAAAAGAGGTAGGTGACCTTGATCGTCAGATCAGAGAAATTATGGATGACAATATTAATGCCTACAAATCCAGCAAACATCAAGTTCAAAAACAAAGTTCTACAATAAATAAGCAGAAACGAGATTTCAATGACAAAGTTCAATACGGCCCAACAAGAAAATTATCAACTTGGAAATCTGATCAAGTAACGGGGCCAACTGTGCAAGAGGAAAATTAGTTGACGTCTAGAAAACTCAGACCCGCTACAGATAGTAAAACCGACAACAAACAAAAATTGTCATTATGGAGACAATTTTGGGGCACAAAAAACTCGGCGAACCCTGCAACCGGGTGGAAAAAAATCGCCAATTTAGAAGCAGAAATACACGCCCTGAAAAGGAAACCACCGAAATTGAAATCCTCGGAGATACAAGCTTCAAATTTTGTTGAAAAGGTCAAAGTCAAGACTGACAAGACTGTTGGAATTGCAGCAGCTAAATTAACTACTAAGTACTTGAAAGGTATTGAACACTATCGAAACTCTGAGCATGATTTCCATCATCAGTGTGAAGAACGAAGTGAAGAAAACAGTACTTCTGCTGAAATTGTACCTCAAGTAGAGTCTCCAAACGCCAGAGTGAAGCATCATCTAACCACTTGTCCTTTGATGAGGGGAAACTCGAACAATTCACACGTGTTCGACATTTTGAATCCGACACTTCTTTAGATAACGATAACTCAGGGAAAAGAACAATGCACAAAGCTGAGTGTGAATCGGATAGAAAAATCAAATACTTGTGTTTCACCGGAGTATGATGAACAATATCGACACTTAACTGTATTAGGAATGAGGAACAAGAAACCTGTGTCGGAGCAAAAACATCCTCCAAAGAAATCAAAATTAAACAAAAGCTATGGTATCAGATTGATAAACGTATGAGAAAATTGTTATCCAAGACTGCAATTAGTCATCTAGAGAGATACATGAGCGCAACAAGACAAAGCATCGATGCTCAATATAGAGAGACCACCAGGTCTGAAGAAAACATTGACAATTGTCAGGAAAATACTATATCTAATGTCGATTTACAAAGGCAAGGTTCAGATCTAGCTACGATTCCACGTGAAGTTTCCAATGAGATGCCTACAGATTCTGCTGCAAATATGATTGGAAATACAAACGCCGTTAAAAAGAAATTGGAAAAGTCGCTTTGCTTTCCTTTAAAAATACTCTTGAAGAAGGAAAAACAACAAAGAGCCGAAGATAAATTTCTAAATGCTCAGAGGACCTATTTTGGGCTCAATTGTTACATAAACAGTAAAATAACATAGATCATTTTATTTGAATATGTATCGGTGTTATGGAATATTACACTAAATATAATATTCATGCACAAAAAAATATAGTTAATGTTATTAATTTAACTAATTTTAGTTTCACGTAACACTAGCACATGTGAAATCTGCCATATGTGACATTATATTGATATCAAGTTATTAAAAGGAAACTATACATGCACTTAAAGTAATGAGTTCAAGGTCCCATAACTCGGCAAATATCGACGAATTGTGACCATTATCAATTGTTCCTGTAACATTGACACAAAGCAATATTCAATATTTTGTTCAAATTGTATGAAAATCTCAAGTTATTTGACTGAAACCCTAAAATTGCTTACTTTTAATATTTTGACGAAGTTCTATTATTATCAAACTCACCCGAAATCTGTTCGACTTAAAGCGTTGTACTAAATTTGGTTAAAATTGGAGGAAATAGGTTAAGGTCAAGATCATCTTAATATGTGGTGTCAATGAGACGTCTTGTGATTCAGGAATACACACATCAAATATATAAACCTTAAAAATATTGACATCGTGTGCAAGCAGTCAAACAAGCAGACAACACTAATTTTTTTTCGCGCAAAGATACTGTACACTTACGCTCACTCCAACTTTAAATCCGCGGTCTGCCTTTGGTAAGGTCCGCATTAGTAATACCAAAGTATAATCTGTACACTTACGCTCACTCCAACTTTAAATCCGCGGTCTGCCTTTGGTAAGATCCGCATTAGTAATACCAAAGTATAATGCTCAAGACTATTGTTTCTGTCAATTAGACTTCATAGGTTAAGCTCCAATTTAAAATAGGTTTTCTAAAGTGAAAGTGGTATCATACAAGGCCAAACAGTAAATCTAAACCCATAGCCAAATCCGTCTAATAGTAGTAACCACTGTGAAAAGATGACCATCCTTAGCTTTTGAAGAATTCAGAATTTAAATAGTATTATCAGTGCGAAATATTACTTTAGTATAAGATAATCAGCTAACATTGAAATACCAGGTATTAGATACAGTTTTAAAAAGTATACAATCCTATGTCACCGACCAAAGCCCCCTCTATTTTTTTTAAATCCGTCACTCACATACGCAAATATTTTCGCCGATCAACTTGTTTCCCGTAACACCGGCAAATAAATCTCTCTCTCTAAAAATTACTAATTTGATCCCAGGCATCCGTCGCCCATGCATAAAGCGCCGTAAATCAGTTCAAAATTCATGACCGCTGTTATTTGTCTAATCAGTACTTAGTATGGTTGACTAATAAGATTTGTACCGAGGTTCTCAACTTCTAATTTTATAAACATCTTGTTCTGTCTTAGTCTCCCGTTATCTTTCTTGGTGATATATCGATTATTTAATACTGGAGCAGATTATTTTGTCTTTATATTTAATCACTGATGGCTTAAGAGGCATATAACAGAGAAAATGCAACGAGGAAAGACCTTCCTTCAAGTGCCAAACCTTGGGGTATGTTTCTTTGTTTAGCTGGTGCTGTTTCTTCGTGTTGTGAAATTTTACATTTTAGTTTAAATGTGCACCTTCACAGAATGTCAAACATTTAATCCTTTTCATGACGATCTTTTTCTATTTTAAAACTGATGAACTCATACGTATCCTTCATTGCTTTAATTTTAAAATTCTATCATCCGTAAGTAAGACGCACAAGCTACAAACCCGCCAGTTTAGCGTAAGGTTATTGATTCATATTGTTTTTAAAGTCCGTATGGATATATTCAATTCGCCGAATAATTAGGCCTACCAAAATCATAGTTTACGCAAAAAAATATACATCTAGTTTTACCTTATATTCTTTGAAATAGCACTTTTAAAACACCTCAATCAAACTAAAAGTAAAATGTTTGTTTTTGCTCGAAAGTTAGGTTGTATAATATTTTACTAAGGTGTGATATAATTTTAAATATTTTACTTATAGATGACTATGTAATCGTATTCCTCGGGAAATATAAATATCATTTAAGGGCGATATTTCATTGTATTTGTTACGTATTCATGGTAGTATGAAAGTCGATTAAAACCATGTATAGGTCTACCGAGGTAAAGTGGTACATCCGGGTTCAGTCAAAAACCGAAACAATATAGTGTACTTTCCAAAAATAGGTTGCACAGATTAAACATTGCCTTGCACGCACTCCATGCATTACTGAATCTCTAATACTTCCGTGACGACAAGAAGCTTGTTACCTCTGTTATGATTTGATTTAGACTCGATCTGTTTGTAAACATGTGCCAGTTTACCTTGGTACACCTGTACATAATGTATTTTCAGTTTTGAAAATCAACAAGCATTGTTATAATTGGCGATATTTTTTTTATCTGAACTGATTTATTCTAAACTCCTAATGCAAAGTCTGTACAGTGGCATACAGAGATATATTATAAATGTAAATAACACGATACTGAATGATACATACATGATAGTGAGTATGTGAACAAAGTTGAGATTGGCTGATTAGCTATGAGACACTATTAGATAAAGTAAATACAAATTATGGAGATGGTCCATGAGCCAGCCCCTGGATTTGGGGGTATCGGCACCAATAATTTTCATTGTTATTTTGGAAGGACAAACATTTTTAATTTCAGAAAATGTATGGTAGCATTGTATTCATCGTGGCTTTAGTGCTGTATCAACACTTTACATACATACACCCACCCAAAATGTTTTTTTTTTAAGTGTCTTTGAAGTGAGAAGGTGCATATATTCAATACATTTTTTCTGTCTTAATTTGATTGATATATTATTGATAATTATCTCAAATACTGTCAATGCTATTCACTTTTCGATAAGTATTTAACTTGGTTCTGCAAGGTGCTTTATAAATTTTATAGGGATATATCCCTACCCATGATAATAAAGTGGAACGTGCAGTTTTGGCCTTATCAAAAACTGAAAGAATTTCATTTTATGACTAATCATATCATCAGGTACACATTACAAGGTAATTTCATTTGAGGAATTTCATCCATTTATAAGGATAAGAACATTTCCATACTCTCATTCAGGGTCTCTTGTCAATACTTTTATACCAATATCCTCGTTACAGGATCCCCTGCCGTTGTCTACATAGGATCTCTATCAATATGTCTATATAGATACCCTCGTGAAAGAATCTTTTGACGATGTCTAAAATTATGTTACCCTTGTGAAAGAATCTCTTGACGATGGCTAAACCGATATACCCGTGATGCAATGTTCTTGTCAAACTAACTACCACTATATATCAGAACAATGCATCATGTCAAATTACGTCTATTACAGTACCATACATTCATCTATAAACTGTTAATAGTAGATATATCCCTGCAGCAATACAATTTGTATGTTATAAAGATAAGATCTTGAAAGATGAAATATCTGGCCAAATTGTATAAACTGTTCAACCACAAAATTCATCAGATATTAGCATGGTATTTATCTCCCAGAATATGTTGATACTATAAAACACTTTAAATACATCACAAACTTTTCCAGACATTCATGAATAGAAGAATTTGCAACTAGAAATCTATGAAATAATGAATTTGCAAGTTACAAGTGGTAATACTGAAATGACCTGTAAACAGAGGCATACACGTCTATTGTATGACTTCATGATTGTATATCAAGAGTATTATAATAAGTAAATGTATCTATACATTTAGGTCTCAAGTACAAACCTAACGTTTTTATTTCTTCTCTTACTAAACCATTGTAAGAAAACAAGCTATAATGTTATTAAATGTACGATGGTTGATCGATACGTTTCAAATCTTGTATAGAAGGTGTTTAGCAAGGTTACCCATTTTCAGCCTTACTGTTCTTCGACTATTTAAGGCTGCGTAACCAATGAACGGTGTCATTTTGTCATTTTTTTTTCAAAGAGGTAACAAACATTCTAAAGTAACAGGGCAATTGACTTGAGCAAAATGGACACAATTGTCGAGAGAAGAGTGATCAATATATTTAAAAAATGTCTAGCGCCTAAGGCTATTCATGCTGACATGCATATATGGCGGTAACACTAGGTTGATGACCCATCATATATGCTACCGTAAAAAAGGCAGGTAGCAGAATTTAAGCCTGGTATGCACAGCCTAAAGGATGACCCCATCATAGAAGGTCTGTCACTGTGGCAACTCCTGAAATGATCACCACACATTGTTATTGTGACAGACGAGTTACGGAGAGATATATACCCAGTAGTGTCGGAGTTTCTCTTGAAAGAGTTCATTCTATTTTTACGGCAGATCTTGAGACGATAAAGCTCTCAGCACGTTGGGTACCAAGACTGTTGTCAAATGATCAGAAGCGCACAAGACGGAACATGTCGCATGCTGATCTGAATCTTTTAGAGGCAAATCCTCACAACTCTCTGCAGATGATTTTGTGACTATGGATAAAACATGGCTATATCATTTCAACTAAAAAGCCAAAGAACAATATAAACAATGGAAGGACTTTGGTTCACCGCCGCCAAATATTGCAAAGAGGGTTCCGTCAGCTGGGAAGGTTATGACCTCAAGTTTCTGGGATGCTGATGGTATTTTTACATTAGAATATTTCCGAAAGGGACAAACGATCAGTGGGACTTATTTAGCATCACTTCTTAGGCAGTTACGAGAAAAAATTAAGATCAAGCTCCGTGGAAACTCCTCCGTAAATGTGTCTTGTTTCACCAGGACAATGGCCCTGCTTACAAGTTTGTAATTGCTATAGTTGCCATTAAATAATTGTGGCTTTAAGTATATTCAACACCTGATCTCGCGCCATTAGACTTCCATCTATTCCAAAAACTGAAAAGGTCATTTCTGGTACCCATTTCCAGACAGATGTCATACATGCAGAGGAGAACTTTCTGGACAGTCAAGAAAGGGACTTCTTTAAAAGTGACATTGGGGTTCTTAAACATCGCTAGCAAAAGTGTATAGACAGTGAAGAGGATTATATTGAAAATCAGTGCAATACCTCTCCCTAAAGACAAATTCTTACATATGAGTCAATATCAATCCACAGTTAAATGTAGATCAATACCCTTTGCCAAAAATTGAAGATATTTTTGCTTCTTTATCCGGTGGAAAATATTTTTTAAAGATTAATTTGAGACAAGCTTATTTATTTGCACATGGAAATGACTGACGAATCAAATGAATACACATTAAGGACTGTACCGATACAACAGGTTATTGTACGGTGTAGCTTCCGCGCCATCAATTTGGTAAAGAACCATGGATCGGATACTTCAAGGAATACCTGGTATACAGTGCATTTTAGATGACATGATTGTTAATGGTCATAGCAAGAGTAAACATTTGGGGAATCTAGAAAAGGTGTTACAACGTCTCCAGAAATTTGAACTACACGCAAATCTTGAAAAGTGCGAATTTTTCAAAAGCAACGTTAAATACTGTGGACATGAGATCACAAATGAGGAATATGGAAAACAAAGGACAAAACTGAAGCTGTATTGATTACTCCAGTACCTTAGAATGTTACACAGTTGAGAACATTTCTAGGACTTGTCAACTATTACAACAGATTTCTACCAAATAAAGCGAGTAAATTGAAACCGCAGTGTGAATTGTTAGAAAAAGGAAGAAAATGGTCATGGGGGAGAAAGCAGCTTTTGAAAAAGCAAAACAGTTGGTCACTTCTGACACAGTATTTGCACATTATGATCCAGACAAAGAACTTTATATTGCACGTGATACGTCTCCATATGGCATAGGAGCTGTATTATCGTAAAGATATGAAGATGAGACCAATTACTTACATATCTATATCGTTAACCAAAACAGAGCAAAATTGTTTTCGTGGGAGAAATCTCAGGACATGTTTAGATTTAATCCGACCAAATACGCGAAAAATCGTGTCCGACAATACTATGAAGGATGCTGTCGAGAAAAGAGGAAATAACCGTGAATTTAAAGTAAAGGATTCAGTTGCCATACGAGATTATAGAAATCGAGGAAAATGGGTTAGTGGACCAATTAAAGCAAGATTAGAACTGTTAACATATGAAATTACAACTGAAAATAGAATTGTATGAAGAAGTTAAACATGTTAATCAAATGCATGATTCTAACATCAAATCTGCTGAAACAAATGTATACACAGATGTGCCTGGGCCGGCCTGGCTAAGTCGGTAGCGCGCTCGACTCTGGATCGTGAGGTCGTGAGTTAGAGTCCCGCCAGCGACAGGATGGTTTCCTGTCTTTCGGATGAGACAGTAAAAACTGGAGGTCCCGTGTCACAGTAGGTGTCGGCGCGTTAAAGAACCCTCACTGCTCAATGGCCGTAAGTGCCGAGCATAGGCCAAAATTTGAAGCCCTTCACCGTCATTTGGTGACAAACATACTCATGCATAACCCACTCAAACATTATATGAACAAGAAAATGAAAAAAAAACTGCATACATGGACATCGTGCTCGTAAATTAGAAGGAATGAAATGTTATATATGCCATAAAATTGGTTAAATGAACTCTTGACTTCAAAGGTTAATGATAATTAATGTATTTCTATTTGTCAGTGTTAAAGATTGTACATCTGATAATGTGGCTACTCAATGTTAATAAATAGGTTTCTGATTGTCATAATGGAAAACTTGAACTGTATTGATTCAATTGTAACATATGTAGTCAATTTAGACTTAGTCAATAAAATGAAGTTGTAGTGCACAGACGTGTTTGTCTTGTACATAAACAACAATTGAACAAAAACAAAACTCCTATTTGAGGTATATGTTCTTTCAGCTTCCAATTAGTCTATCACCCTGTGATAGAAAGGGGAACCAAACACAATGCTTAAATGTCTCCTCTGATGTTTCCTTCTCAAACGTTGGACTTGGGCGTATTCATGATTCAAAATATGGAATTTAAGCTCTGCGAAGTTGATAAACTGGCATCCGTTATAGTTCATGTCTAAAACACCACATAATGTATGACATAATACTCGCAATGCTCCGCCCATTGGTTATGGTGTAGACAACCAAATAGTAAGATCAAAGAAAAACACCGCGACTATGGTACATTGTCTAAAACACCACATAATGATAGGCTCAGAAGATATAGGGCCTACGGAACGAACGTACCCTTCATATAATGATTGACTCGGATATTTATAATATGGTGTGCACGTAGATCATCATCATCTGTTGATATTTGTTTTATAACATCTCCGTGTCACTGTAGATCTGAGTATTGAAATTCCACGTCCATAAACTGCTACCTATCCGGTTAAATAATAGATACTGAGTATCTACATGTATTCATCCCAATGAATGAATCTACCTATCCTAATTAATGAATAAATTTAACTAGCTCAATCAATGAATGAATCTGGTTATCTCTTATCCTGTCATTTACCCAACCGTCGTCTAAAGGGCGATAAGCAAATTTTCATTGCGCGGGCACGGCCATCTCTGCATTTTTTTTATATTTTTAACAATGATTTCAAAGTCCACAGTTTCGAAACATAAATTGCAAATAAATAATTATGATGAAAACAATTGATTACACTTTAGAAAGTAATATTAAGAAACGAATGAAAGAGATATTCCCGATCATTCCTTTCCATTTTTTTTTTCAATCTAAAGCCTCGGTTTCGATGCCGGTATACCATGTGACCAACCCATATTGGATTTCAGACAACATGGCTTCAGAACAGGTTGATCCGAAAGAGGTGAAATATTGTTGTACCTTTTACCCAATTTTCTGTCTTTAGATATTGATTACAACTTTGAATCACTACATACAACATTCAAGTTATCACAATTCTACAGAATATCAATAATTTTCATTTATAATGAGTACTTTCACGATTTTGTTGGTTCACAACCCCTTTCTGTCCATTTATAGCATGTAAAATCCTACCAACTTCACCTTGCATATGTTTGATATAGATCATCTATAATCATTCGGGGTTGGTTGAAGTAAGGTGATCCAGAGATATACAACAGGAATTTGTTTATTACAACCAACTTTTGAGGACAGTTTATCACGAAATCAATAGAGATTTGTAGCAAGGTAAAGTCTTGGGAGTTGACTTTCATGACCAGGATTCCGTAAGCTTAAATACAAAAGGAAAAGAAATAAAAATAAAAAAAATTACACAAAGAGTTGCACCAATGACCACTTAATATTCTACCAAGATCTTATGGGTTCTACTTCATTTTCATTGGGCATTATTACTGCCCTTCGTAGAGTATGGAATACTGTCCTGATTTCAAGTTACTTTTTTGTAAAATCGGGGGAGTTCTAAGTCCTTGCCTACCATAGCAAGATGCTGTGGCATATTTACAAGGAACACTCTATTTCCCATCACTGCCATCAGAAATTGGTCATTTGCTTACCTTATCTGAAACTTAAGTTAATGTTGGTATGGAATTTGGGCCTACCCTTAGTATTACCTGCACTCTCATCATCTACAGTTATTGTCCCAGAGGGTAGGGTGGGATGGTTTACTTGCTAAAGAAGACATCACATATTGAAGAATCCTCAATGCATTGGTATAAGTTATAATCACAGGGCCATTATTAAAAATATGTTTGATGTTGTCTGTCCATACCTATTAGGTGTGGGTAGGTAAGTTGGCAAATTTATTTTACAAAAAGGAAATCAAAGCAATAAAGGTACACACTTTAGTAAATGTCTGTATAGTTTGTCTTAACAAAGTAAACTCTTACAAATTAAGGAAATTTTGATATGTGTGTTCATGTATATATATATATATATATATATATATATATATATATATATATATATATATATATATATGTGTGTGTGTGTGTGTATATATATATATATATATAAATATAGAGTATTTATATTTAAGATTTCATCATATATAGTCTTTTAATAAATGTGAAGAGCCGGCCTGGCTCAGTCGGTAGCGCGCTCGACTCTTGGTCGTGAGTTCGAGTCCAGCCGGCGGCAGGTTGGTTTCCTGTCTGTGGGATGAGACAGTAAAAACTGTGGTCCCGTGTCACAGTAGGTGTCGGCACGTTAAAGAACCCTCACTGCTCAATGGCCGTAAGTGCCGAGCATAGGCCAAAATTTGAAGCCCTTCACCGGTATTTGGTGACGTCTCCATATGAGTGAAATATTCTTGAGTGGGACGTTAAACAACAATAAACAAACAAACAATAAATGTGAAAAGGAATTTCTTTATAAATACATTAAACGTTTTTTTAGTATGAACATCCCTGTCAAATATATACACAACCCTAGGCCTCAGCTCATTTCATTGAAGGATAACCAGGTCTTTCAATAGAAGCCAACAGCTGACAAATTCTGTCAGCTTTTTGCATGAATAGCAATGGAAGTTGTAGGCTGCCAGGGCTCAGGAAAACCACTTATCGTTGGTCGGAATATTTACCGAAACAGACCACAATTACTGAAACAGACCGAAACACACCACAATTACTGGAGCAAGATACAAATGTTGTAGGATATATATTTAAAATGTATTTTGTAACATAATTTAAATATAATTATGGCTTGATTCTGAATAAATTTCCCAAACAATAATAATTGTAACAATAAAAATAGTAATTGTTGTGTGTTTCGGTCTTGTTTCAGGGATTATTTCGTTAAATATAATCAATAATTATATATAAATACATTTTAAATAATTTTTTAAACATTTTGTATCTTGCTATGGTCATCAATGTGCCTTTGTGTCAGTATTGTTTCTGTCTGTTTCGGTAAGTGTAGTGTGTTTCGGTCGTGACCATCTTGTTTTGGAAATTTATTCGGAATCAATCCATAAATACTCATAAATCGGGTTACAGATTACATTTTTAAAATACTCGACAACATATATTACAACATTTGTATCTTGCTCTGTAATTTAAGTGTGTTTCGGCCTTTTTTCTGTAATTCAAGTCTGTTTCGGTAAATCGCCTTACCGCTTATCCGTTATGAGCGAAAATCAGATTTGGCAAGTGGTTTCAGAATTGGGCGAGTATTTTGAAACCAAAAAAAGTTGAAATCAGTAGATAATTTTTGCTCTACAATGTATCCATTAATGTTACATCATAAAGTTATGAGCTAATTAGAAATGAAAACCTATTTGGTTATGTTACTTCTAGATACATTCCGAAAAATAACATCTGGGATTCGCCTGTCTTATTTACATAAGTAACAATATGGCACTAGGCAGTTGAAGCAACACAATTTTTTCAAAGGCTCAAATAGCGAAGCTGGTTCCGAGGAGAAAGAAATAAACAAATACCATAACGGAATTAAAAATAAAACAAATGCCACATATCTGGTTAAGCAAAGACAAAGCATTATCAGTTAGAAACTGAAATCGTAAGTTTGAGCATACATAATACTTTTCTTCAGTCTCGGGCCAATTTCTACTGAGTGGGAGTGGGCATTAGTCGGTGTACCACTGGAAAAAAACAAGGTTACAGAATTAACAGGGAAAAGAATTATTTTTTTTTTTATATAATACCGTATATCATATTACCAAACAAATATCACCTTTTGTAAGTTTGAAAGTTTATGTGATTTACAAAAAATGGCCTTGATCTGGGGTCTATATACAAAAATGCCATTTATGGAAAAATTTATAAACTGAATTTCCAAAGTTGAAAGTCAAAACAGAAGAAAATATGTAAAGTACAGTAGATTATTTTCAGTTTTTGCAGACAATTAAACATATAGTGCAGTGGTATTATAAGATTTGTCCCTTACTTTGTATACAATGTAGCATTAAGAATCTACATCGGTCAGAATATTCATTTCCGCAACTCTCTAAGCCTCAAACTCTTGAAACCTTTTGAAAGTTATTTGGTGGTTATGTGGACTTCAAGATATCGAGAGTCAACTGTATATTCTTTTTCTTGCAGAATCTGTTAGTGATTGTTTTTTGTTTTATTTCTCAAATATTGAATTTGTTTTAAATTACTCGCTGACATACATTTGTAGAGCTTTGTTTCACTTGTGAAACTATCTCTGTCATTATGGGAAAATTCTGAGTTGGTTGACTAGAAGTCAAGGTGTCCTTAGAGCCCTGTTAAACTTTTTTTCTTGACTACTAATATAAATGTACCAATAAATGCAAATTATCAAGTGTGTTAGCATGGTGTTTCAGGGGTCTCAATAAGTTTAAGAGCAGAACGTGAATTGATGGGAGTAGGAGGCTCCAAGACTATAGGCATTACTGGGATGCTATAGGCATTACTTGGATGCCATAGGTGTCCAAAGACTAAGGGGGTTTGGGGGCATGCCCCCTTGAATATTTTGATTTTTGGATGCTCTCGGACACTATTTCCTGCATTCTGAATTGAAAATAAGACAACTTGAAATTCAAAATTTAATGTCCAATTAAGATAAAACAAATTTCAGAAGTCTTTTTAGATATGAAATTTAATTCTAAAAAAGGGTCAATTCAATTCTTAAAAAATGTCACTATATAGGCTACTTTACAGTTAAAAAATAAATGAAAAGTTTAGTTTTAAATACAGTAGGTCTATTTGATGGAACACAAATAAACTCATTTTTATATCATTTTTGTGTGATTCCTACCTCATTTCTTCTTTTAAAAAATCAGCCCATAAATTCAGCCTCCAAACTAGCGTCAATTTTATGTGGCTTCATATATTCCGGTAGTGTCGACCGTTTATACTTACCAAACCTCAGGATTTATTGACCTGTTGGAATGTTTCTCAACTATTCTTTTGCTAGCTTTGGTATCATTGAGGCGAGATGAAAATTTCATGATCTTGTTGAAAGATTGGTTGACTGATTTGGAGACTGAAACAGTGCATGTATATCATGGATAAAACAAGCTTTACTGTTTATATTTGAATGAGTCTTGCTTTAACCTACCTACTACCTTGTATATGCCAGGCCAAAAAGCAAGCCCTATCGCGATGTTGAAAAATAGAATTTTCTTAGCCTGCTGTTACGTAGGTCTATTGAGAAGCCTAGGTTAGATACAGCAATTTTTATATTCTACTGATAAATTTGCTATGGTGTACAAATCATTCATGGTCTATAATAAATAAACAATAAAAGACAGGTATTTGGGCAGATATTTTTGGCAAAAAAAAAATTGAGATTGAAAGAAGTAGCCCATGATTTTTTTGTGAAGTAGATGGTGAGAAATCACTGGGTGCCGGCTCTTTTTGAGAACTCTGGTGTTTATAGTCAGTGTTTTTCACCACTGCATTTTGTAGCCGATAATAGGCTATTTCCCCTCAGTAAAAATACCTAAATTTTACCCTAAAATGACCTTAAAATTCCCAATAAAGTAATGATAAAAATTTAATGATTATCGTCATTACATTCGTAAAAATCCACTCCATAAGGTTCCAGACTTTATATTTCAATGTCTGAATCTAAGACGCTTACATGTACTTAATGCTTGCGTAATTGCTGTCATGAGGCAGGTCTCAACATTAACAAACATCATTGTAGCTTTATCTCTGCATAAACAGAGACAGACTTTGTCTTCCGATGAAATCATAATACAGTAAAATTTAATGAAGAGTCATAAGATCTTCCGAAATATGATCACTAAAACGTTTGTCACCCATGAGAAATTAATAGCGTTTGAAGCTGCAGTGACACCAACCTGATTACAGCTTTGACATGTTATCGTAAACAAGTGTTTGATAAATGGTTTCAGGGTTCGAAAAATCCACTCGCCGCTCGCATTGGCAAATAAAAAATCATTTCGGGCGAGTAAATATCCATAATGAACTCACCCATGTGGCGAGTGCTGACGCCCTTCTGAAAATCTGTTTTCCCTTTTAATTATTTTATTTACCTCGTGGCCAAAAATGTCACAGAACATATCGTGTGTTGACAGCTGATACTTGCAGTTTGTTGAGGAAGTGGAAATTGGATGTGTGTGAATAAAGGAACCAATTCCGAACCTGAATTTCAGGATTTGGTAAAATAATCATAACACTATAATTTTATAGAAGTTGTAAAATCTGAATGTAAGTGAATGATAAAGGTAAAAATAGTTACTCAATACTATAAATAAAAGTTTTAATGAAACTATAGAAATGGATAGCTCTTGTTTTCATCTAACAATAGTGAAAACTTACTGTTGCAGCCAAATGATTCAAGGGGGTTCAGTTGACAAAGATTATTGATGTTTATGAGTTACTGACTGCATTTCAGCATTATTGTCGCTATTTTTACCAATTCAAGGGGTAGAGGGTTTTTTTTTTTTTTTAAAAAGTGTGAAAAACACCATTAGTACCGAATACCTGGTAACAAATGTAGTTCCAAAGAGGTTTGCACTGCCAGTTTACCAGATTTAGTATTGCTGAAATTGTCACATTCTTTTTAGGATTCATTTCCCTTTATTTACTGTCTCTCTCTTTTTTCTTTTCTTTCTGTCTTTTGGGGGGGGGGGGGGGCTAGTTATAGATAATAAAAAACAATTAAAAAAAACAAGAAGTCGGCATGATTTACCAAAAAAAAATTAAATAAAATTCAAAAGTCGACATTATCTGATACAGGGGACAAATTTAGCAATTCTGTCTCATTTGTCAGTTGGACTACGGTTGTTGGAAACAAATTTTACTTGTCCAATGCCAAATTCACTAGCCCTAAAGTGGTATGATGTTTGATGAATTACCAAATTGGCATGTATAAGTATTTACCAGATGGAGATCGCCCACCGGCCAAATGTTATCGAGTGAATTCCACTCCTACCCGTGAAAATAACCCTATAGGCACCGTTCCGAAAGTAGTTGCCAGCTAGGAAAGCGCCGAGGGTACATCGTGTTTAACGATATGCAGTTGGAATGTGCAACGCTGTTTGACAGAAAAACTGTTATTATCTGACTTTCGTAGTTATTTTAAAGATTATGATATTGTGTTTTTGTCAGAGTACTGTAGACAGTTTTCAAGGTTTTTATGTCCATACCATGCTCCAAATGTAGTGGTGGGGGTATTCAGGGCTCTACAACACTAAAAAAAGCCACTCTTCATTTGGCCAGTGAACCAGAAATTTTACTAGCCAGCCACAAACGTTTACTCGCCAAGATATATATATATATGTGTGTGTGTGTGTTTGCTCTTGTTAAAAAAGAATCCGCTGGATGAAATGAAATAAAACACATTAATTTTTTAAGTAGACATTACTTTTTATTATTTCACTGCATTTAAAACAAGGTTATTAACTGCTGACCGTTTTGTGCATTTTTAAAATCAATCCAGAAGTGGTTTTTATGGCTATATTTTTCGTATTTGCTCCAATATTGAGAAAAACTCAAAACTTCGTTTTTGAATTTTTAACGCTGGTTTCTCTTCAACAGAATTTACAAAACGGTGT
Source organism: Atrina japonica (assembly GCA_030159075.1). Classification (NCBI taxonomy): domain Eukaryota; kingdom Metazoa; phylum Mollusca; class Bivalvia; order Pterioida; family Pinnidae; genus Atrina; species Atrina japonica. The sequence continues at coordinate 179,061 of BROG01000429.1, read as the reverse complement.
CTGCCCACTAATTCCTTTGGGGATTCTGTCGCGGCCGTTTTATTGTGTTGTCCCACCACAATAAAACGGCCGCGACAGAATCCCCTTAATGATTATCTGCCCACAAGAATTGGAAATTTTATCTGTAAGTTAAAATTGAGAGTCAAACACCCGTTACCTGATCGTCAGACAAAGTTGAAACACCTATAAAGTTCTTTATAGGTGTTTGTCCACGACAATCGGGTGTTTGACTCTCGAGTTTAATTTACAGATAAAATTTTCAATTCCGGCTGTGGTCTGCCTGTCCTCCTCATCGAACACTAGCCATAACTCGGTTCCAGTAATTCTTTCATCAAGATCATTTAAACTTGCTAGTGTCCAATGAAGAGGTAGATGCTTCTGTTGAAATCGACACTGAAAAGTAAAAGTCATCGTCTTCTGTTTGGAAAGTTTCAAGTAGAAAACGTGAAAACATACATCGTGTTTTTATACAGTAATCAACGTGAGTTAGATGCTGTAGTCTATCAAAACTGAATAGCCAAATTGGTTGTTGTAAAGTGCATAAAAGACCATGATTTCGATAATGTAATTTCATAGTGAAAACGGACAAACTTTTGATTTCCGGCTCGGGTAAAAAAAATGGTCGCAATGTGGCGACTGAATGAGAATAAACACTCGCCAAAACCTAAAAAATGGTCGCATTTGCGAGTGATTTGGTCGCATTGTAGAGCGCTGGTATTGTATGTTTATATAAGCCACAGTTGAAAGCATTTATTTCATTACTGTCAACTCGGGCAGATAGTATTGTATGAATGAAAGTGGATAAGTCACTTCTTTCTGATAATACTGATATGTTTTTTGCTTTTACTTATCTACCACCTGAAAATTCAGGTTTTTACCGTCACTATGATGTCGATCTGTTTCATCTGCTAGAAGATGGTATTAGTTTGTATAGTAGTGAGGGTCATGTGATAGTGTGCGGTGATCTGGTACCATACCAGATTACATTTCATACAAGATACAGGCAACTGTGCATGATAAAATTGATTATAAATGGTCCTGATCTTGAAAAGTGCATATCCAATTTTTGAAAAACCTTGGGGTTAGAAAAAAGTACAAATAATGTAATGGTTTACTATGAACTTGGGCGTTATTCTATGCCAAAACGCAGAAAACTAATTATGATTAAATATTGGCTTAAACTGCTTAGTACAGATAACGGCATACTAAAAGCTTGTTACGACGAGCTTGTCCAAGTTTCACATCGTAAACCTAATTGTAAGGATAATTAGGTTGTACAAATGTACATATTAAAAATGATTTGTATTCATATGGATTTAATATGTATGGGATAACCAATATGTGATGAATGAGAAATATTTTTTACACATGTATTCAGTGTTTATATGATAATTTTGTGCAAAGTTTGTTAAGTTCATTTGAAGGATTGTCTAAATGTATCCTTTACAAACATATTGTTGACAGATTACAATGTCAGGTATATCGTGATAGGCCAATGTTTCAAAAATATAAATTGATTTTATGTAAATACCGTTTACTGTTTACCATTAAAAAATCTTTTGCTAGTTTCCTTTTTTTGACGCCAGATTCAAAGTAAAAATAAAAAATTTATTGAGGTTATATAACTTTGTTACATTTGTAACTGCCATTACTGTCAATTTATTTAATTCAATTCAATGAACGACATAAAGACATCATTGCATGTGTTTAAAATATTATGTAATTGAAATAAAACATTGTTTTTGTATAGAAATCAACACAATTTTAAAAGATGCATCCATTCCATTACACTGTATAGTTTATGGTGTGGAGTGCGGACTTCATAGACACCACGATCTCGCTTCGATATTTCTTAGTTAAATATTTTAAGTAAAATCATTGAGGATTGATATACAAGCTACATGGATTTAATATTGCATTAATGATGCTGATATTTTAAGTCTGCAGATAGGACGGAACATATAGATGGTGATTATAGGTGTGGAGGTTTAAATATACAGGTAATCACTGTACCTGACCACTACAGGTCGTCCGAAATTACACCTCAGTATAGTCTAATGACATAAATTAATAATTAGGGTTATTAGTCCCTGTTTCTGATTACCAATTAATGTAATTGACTTATGTAACCTAGATGTCTTAATACTTCAATAAAATGAAAGTGCCAGAAATATCGCCAGAATCAATTTTTTTTCGCCAGTTGAAATAAAAAATTGCCAGTTGTGACATTTGCGAGGCCTAGTGCAACCCTGCTATTTGTTGTATTGCATTTGGTTGAATAAAGAATCACATGAATCTCCAGATCAGTACCAGAATTTCAGAACTGATAGTTTTAGAAAGTATTTGTTTCATCAAATCAGTAAAAATAAACCACATGTAATGTATGTAGTATTTTACAGTGGGAATGGGGTAATTATCGGCCAGTGGAAACTATAGATAAAAGGCCTGTAAACAACATTGAGTACTGTAGGTTAAGGTCTTAGTTAATTAGCAATTAAAATCAAAGGTCAGGGATATTGGAAATGTAACACTGAACTACAGTATTCAATGTACATAAGCATGTTTAATGCATCTACAGGTCTACCAAGGCAAAACTTGACCCCATTGCCAATGCAAAATACATGTGGTTTTTCCCAATTTGATGAAGTTCCCACTTCGGCATACAGACTGTAATGAAAAATAAATTATTTCTTTGGGAAATACATTAAAAAATAGAATCCATTGCATGTGGATATCCATGTGTCCTAACTTTTTTCCCCAGTTTGACACAAATTTTCTCTTCAAGTTTCCCAATAGTATCGACAATGGCATTTTCCCAAAATTGGCAGAAAAAGGCCTGTTATCAGTTCTATGATCTTTTTGACTTCATTCAGCTTCTGAAATATGGTACAATAACTAACTGAACTTCTTCAGTCCAGAGTATACATGTCATATGATTATTAATTATGAGTGTTTCACATTGGGATGACAGATGAGTTGTAATAATTATATCTTATTCTATAAATAGTGTTGTATACTGATTTATTTATCTAATAAACTCAGGAAGTTATGGTGGTCAAGAGGTCCATATTCTGTACATGTATCTATTATTTCCAAGCTCTAATTGTTTTTATGTCTGTGGGGACCTGTTATTGCAGTTAATGGCTAGGCTCTTCTTTTTGTCAGTTTTTTGTTTGGTTTGTCTCTCTTGTAAATGTAAGATCACATAAATGAGAACAGCTAAGAAATATCCCATAATAACTGCATATCAGTCATAGCCATGTGCAGGAAATCATGCATACTTTATGATATTTAAATGAATAATGGAATTAAATTTATTTTTATTAGTGTTTTACACCACACTCAACAATTTTAAAGCTACATGTTGGTGGCCAGATTTTAATGGTGGAGGAGAGAACACGATTACAAATACAATGTTCCCAGGGAGATACCACCTACCTTCCGCAAGTAAACTGGCAAACTTTTTCACAAAAATCAGCTTGGGTTCCCGCTCAGCTCTAACCAGCTGAGACCAGAAGTGATCATAGAGACTTTATGGTATAAAGCGCAATGCTCTAAGCACTAGGCCATGGAGATAATTACACTTGGAAATGATTAAACAATGTGATAGAAAATAAAAGTATGAATACTTCGGTAAAATGACAAGATATTCACTCTGTCCATTATTGGTTCCATATTTAAAAATAACATTCCTAATTCCACATTTACATTGTGTATTATATTACTTGTCCCACATAACTTAAGGGGCCGAGTGGTTTGAGCATTGTGCTTTGAACCATCAAATCTCTCAATTTTGGTCAATGCAGGTTTGAATCCCGCTGATTTTCATAAGAAAGTTCGCCAGTTTACTTGGGGAAAGGTGGTGGTCTATTCTCTTCCATTCTCTCTGGTTACACTGTCTGTAATCGGGTTCTCTACTCCACCAATTAAAAATGGCCACCAACATATACATGTAACTGAAAAAATGTTGTGTGTGGCATAAAACACTATTCAAATTAAACAAAAAACTACGTGTACATGTACGTTACATGTACATTCTGGTTTGTCCCACATTTATCGTACATTGTAGTTAATATATAACATTGTAAATTGCATCGCTTGTTGCATATTTACATTGTACAAAAAAATCATAAAAGTCTTACTATCTAATCACATTGCTTGTTCCACATTTGCTTTACATTATCTGTTCCACATTTATATCAAAATACCTGTTCCACAATTAAATCAAATTGCTTGTTCCACATTTGTTTTGCATTATCTGTTCCAAATGTATATTAAATTACCTGTCCCACAATTAAATCACATTGCTTGTTCACTGAATAAGCATCAGTCCATTGCACAGGTCAAAATGTGTGACTCTTTATCTCATGTTTGTGACCTCTATAGAAGTGAAAAAGTTTGGTGGGATATGATGGGATGTAAAAAAATTGTTCAATAAAACAAAATAAATCGCTTAACTCATTCACCCCTAAAGACATATTTGGACTGGTCTAAATCATTGATTTACAGAAGAGTCCACTGTTTTTTAGAGGTTGGTGAGTTAACATTAGTGTACACTCTTCCCATGACTTCTCTGATGACATGGGACAATATTTTGACTATTTCCCAGAAACCCATGAAATGACTGTTATTATCCAATAATGAACCAAATGTCAACTGATGTTTTACAAACACTGGGATTACAAAAATCACACTGTCACATGTATATTTATGGTTTATATTTATCAATAATGATGAGAATTACTGCTTAACTTAACTCATCAACCCCTGAAAAACAATGGACTCTTCTGTAAATCAATGACTTTGTACATGCTGAAATTTTAAGTATGGCACTTTGGTATTTATTCATTTTATACAGGAACATTATAAGCATGACCCAAATATCTTTATTTGATTGATAAAAAATTTTGTGTTTCCTACTTTGTCTGATACAGAAGCTTTTAACATTAATGGCTGTGTAAGGTAGTCAACATGATAAGATAAAAAAGTTGAGCATGGATATTAAGTACATTTGGTGACATGGGGGCCAGGTGTACATTGTACAAGTTGACCAGATTTGCAGGTGTTTGTATACATGTACATAACTGCTGAATATTAGACACTATTATGTATACTCACAAACACATTATAGCTTCTGTTGGCAGCTTGTCATTTTGACAGGTACTACATGAAAGGTTACACACGTTACTAATTTTAGAACAGAAGTCCATTCTAGACATAAGTTGACCTAGATTTCACTGTTTTGGGATAACTAGTTCAGGGATAGTAGGAAACTTTTGTTGTGGTAAATATGTAGAAGATATAGTGGCCAAAGGTGGAATTGTTTGAAATAATTGATAGGATGAAACCTGTTTTAGTTGCTTCCTCAAAGAGTAGACATACGGTAAGATTAGTATTGTACTAGTGTATTAATATAAATATTAAGATAACTCAAATATCCGGTATATACATTTATCTCTGAGCATTCATATTTGAATTTGTACATGTATGTCAAAAATTTTGTCATTTTCCTGTGAAGTAAAATATTATTGAAAATTATACAAATGTGCATGCATTCTGAGGCCCCAAATCAGTAGACGATGCTACATGTATTTTAGCTTTGTTCATGTACATACACAAATGTACCCTCTCTCCAGAGTACAGTTGGTGATTTTGAGGTTTGATATATTTTTCATCTTTTCTTCGGTTTACATAAATTATATACAACTCATGTAACTTTGAAAAGTGAGTCAGATATTTATCCTGGTGAATTGTGAATTCAATATCATTTTCCTGGATCTGTATACAATGTACATGTACACTGTACATGTGTTGCCAACATTAAACTTTTCTGTTTTCCATACCGATACTTTACATGACATATTATGTTTTTCACAGCACTAACCCATAATGTTTTTTCTGCTCTCCAGAAACGGGGGCATGTACATGTACCTTTACAACTGGGAAATTTGTGATATTTTCTACAAATTGGGAAAAATCTAACAGCATTAGAAATGAAAGTGAAGATATTTTTCTGATAGCTTAGTGTTTAATTTCTTCAAATTTACAAATCTTGCTTTGCATCCTTTTTGCTGAAATCATAAATTGGTTAGCCGTTGTTTTATACATTGTGCTACCCATGATTTTGTACTGAAATAACATTAGTGATAAGCACACGCTACACTGGGCCATCCATAAAAAATTGTTGGTTTGCTGTAACATTATCTACTTACTCAAAACCCTGTGACTCAAATCTTTTTATTGCCATTCTGGGAAGTGGGTTTTTTTTTTTATCAGTTGTCTGATATTTTCCCATTGCTTATATTGTACATGCACAATTGGTTTATAGTTCCCCCCCCAAAAAAAAAATTCCTACAGTACCTACCTACTCACAGTTAAAACTCTGAGTCTTATTGCAGCAAACCAACAGTTTTTATTTAAGGATGGCCTTGTGGAGGAATACATCATCATATACATGTAGTCAGTAGCTGTTTGTTTTCTCTAAGCTCTCAAGTATTGGTAATACCTGGATTGATGCAGTAGAGCTTAAAGACATTATCTCCAAGTTAGAGAAAATCAAATAAGATTATTTTCTTGTTTTGTAGGAAACGCAGCTTGAAGATGAAGAGCAAGAAGACCAGGCTGAAATATCACCTGATGCTTTAATTAAACATCCATTACAGAATAAGTGGGCCCTCTGGTTTTACAAAAATGATCGCACAAAAGAATGGACTGCGAATCTCAAGCTAATTACGGCATTTGACACAGTGGAAGATTTTTGGGCGTAAATATGCATTGTTTTTATATACAGTAGAACCTCGTTGAGTTGAATTTCTCATTGTTTCAATCTATTGACAAACTCCTGAATAAAATTGTTATTTACGCTACTGATAAACATTTTATAATCCAAACTTTTATAATCCAAACTTTTATGAATGAAATTTCTTGATATTTCGAATAAATTTTGGGCCCATTTCTATAAAAACAATAAAATTTCCTATATGTAATTTGAAGTCAAAATTTATGTGTACAAAATTGCCCCAAGATAATTCTTCTCCCCCTAGCACTTATTATTAATTATTGATTATAATGACTATATATGTCTTAAATGGTTTCGAAGCCATCATACGGAACCTTGCGGAACCCCTGAAACTAAAGACTATGATTCTTGGTTACTATCCATGAGTTGAAGTCCCGATGTTTCCAACTTTTCCAGGTAGTCCCTTGAATTTCAATTCATCAAAGTTCTACTATATACGTATATGATTGTCATAATCTGTTTACATAATTTTCATTGTGATGAATGTTTTAACATACTGTCTAGGTGTGCTAAAGAGTGTGCTTCCAGAATAACCCTAGTAGTTGACATTGAAATTTGTCCTCGTAAAAAAAAAGGGGGGGGGATCTATAATGATATGACCTTGATACTGATGACCTTCAACTTTGACCCAGATTTTTTATGTACCGGTAGTTAAAATGCTGCTTATTTTCATTTTCATATCCTCACTGTGGTTGATATTTAGCTGTGCTGAAATGAATGACTTACCTCTAGACAGCAGTATTTTTCTTTGTGGTTTTCAAGTCCTAAACTCAAAGTACTTGGGTTATAAGACAGTTCAAGTAGTGTGATTACATATTTACTGTTGTACATAGGTGTAGTGTTTCTTCATCTTTTATGTTTTTTTTTTTTCATTATGCCCTTTCTACACTTAACGTTGGTAATAAGGCTACTCATGTTTTTATTCTTGTTTCTTTTAGGTTATATAACCATGTACAGAAGGCCAGCAAGTTACCCACAGGGTGTGATTATTCATTATTTAAGGTGAGGACATTGAAGATGCCATTTCATCTTGATTTAAGAAATTGTGTATAATAAGAAATTGTTCAGGAAAATATGTACATATAAGATTGTCATTAAAGCATCTGGCTATCACTGAGGTACAGAAGCTTATTGATATAGTGCCTGTGTGTTAGTGGTGTGCCGATGATTGATTATAATCGAAAATCGATCAATTCCAAACATTTTCATTGCTCTGTCGATAATTGATTACAAGATTGCTATAATCGATTCCGAAATGTCTGCCTAGTCCGTTTCTTTTAGTACTCTCATTACCCGCATCATTGATATTCCAGATCCAAATAAATGGCTAAAAGCCAGTGGAATTCCATTTGATTTATCAATTATGGAAAAATTCTTCGTCCATTATCTCTTTTCTCAAATAGCACATACGTAAGTCTTTATTATGTGTGAAAATAATAGTTCATATCAAGTCTAATTTGAGCATTTACACCAAATTGAATATACATTGTTGACTTAACATGATGGCAACAGTGTTTGGTAAAAACGTCCCTCTTTGCATAAGTGGTACCAATCAAAATGGTTCCATTTTCTAGAGGGAACGAAACCACATACTACTTATAGAAATGTATATTTACATTTCGCGCAGCAGTCTCCCACAATTTTAATAAAAAAATCAATATATTCTCAGAAAAATTAGGAAATGTATGGTAACCAAATTTTGGGAAAATTTAAAGTTCTACATTTGGACTTTCCTAAGTCATTGATTTATAGAAGAGTTCATTCTTTCTCAGGGGGTTCATGAGTTGAGGTGTTTTGAGTCATATTCTTATCAAGGAAAAAGGAAAACTAAAGCAGCAATTTTTATATTGACAGGATGGTGTACAACCAATGTGGGAAGATGAAAGAAATAAAGACGGTGGTAGATGGTTAATAAATCTCAACAAACAACAGAGAATGTCTGATCTTGATAATTTCTGGTTAGAAACGGTATGGTGTTATATTAAATTTTATGACAAAGATATTGCACACCTCCTTTTCCTGAAATTATTAACAGTCACCAATTTCTGGGAGGGGAGACTACCGTATAGTAGTTTAATTTCACTTGAGAAAATTTCACATTTTTTCGGAAAGAAACTTATTCATGGGGAGAAAATTCCATGCAAGACCGTTTCCAAAACGGATAATAATTGTGTAATAACTATTTCAAGAGTACATTGTATAGAGCTTTTAAGTAGAACTTACCAAAATTTTGTGAATCTTGTTTGTCTATGTATAAATTTTGATTGGTTGTAAGTTTTACAATTTTGATTGGTTATAAGTTTTACAATTTTGATTGGTTATAAGTTTTACAATTTTGATTGGTTACTGAATTGTCTTACTGATACTTCACACACAAGTATAAGGCATTATATTCAGGGGTATTGCATTTTGTGATATATTTCCTTTGATCTCCAATATAGCGAAATTAAATCCCCTACAAATAAAAGCAATAATACAGTACATCTGATATTTGGGGTACTTTAAGTCAAATTTCAAATTGTGTTAAAACATGTGACACATCTTCAGTGAGCATAGTACTTTGATATATGATTTCTATTTGTATACAGCTTTCACTTTGATGTTAATTTTGTAAGATCACCAATAATTCATAGTCTATTAATTGTTATTTTGATCAAGTATGCATTGTGCAGCAAGACGTATAATCCTAAATGTAATTCCTACTTAACATAGAATGTCAAAAACAGTGGAATCTCATTATGTCAAAATCAGATGAATTGAAATTCCGGTTATATGGAAGTTGAACAAGCGGTCCCGATTTTGATCGGTAGATAAATAAACATTAATTAAATTTCGGTTGTCTTGAATTCTGGATATCTTGAAGAAATAGGGGTGGTCTTATGAACTTTGAGACAACGAGATTCTACTGTATATCTTTGTATGTCTGTTGTCGGGTGAACTACCGTACAACCTTGTATTCTGTCTATTTTGCAGCTATTATGTCTAATTGGTGAATCATTTGAAGAGTATAGTGAGGATATCTGTGGTGCAGTTGTAAATATACGAAACAAAGGTGATAAATTAAGTCTATGGACACGAGATTTTCGCAGAAATGATGCTGTATTGAAAATAGGGTAAGAGCAATAATAACTTTCTATAGGCTGGTTTGTGAAGCAAATATGGGTCTGAATTGACAATTGTCTGTCTGCGTCAACAATTTGATTAACCCTGTCAACCCTACAGACCATAATAGATTGGTCTTAAACAATAGAAATGAGTATACCACTCAGACGTTCAAGGGTGTAAAGGTTGTTTTACTTTGTTGTAAAGAAACTGTTTAGAGTGTAATGGAACCTGTCTTGAAGGACCATCACATCTGCCAATGAAATCTGGTCTATCAAAAGAGGTTTTATTTAAAGCATTTTTTCAGAAGACATGGTCTCTCATGAAAATAGTCTTACAAAACAGGTTCCACTGTATCATGCTTTCACTTCACATTATGGTACAAGATTTATTTAACCTTGACCTTCACCCTCAAAATACAAATTCCAGATGTATTTATCGTATACAACATTTATTTAACCTTGACCTTCACCCATGACCTCAAAATTCAAATTCCAGATGTATTTATCGTATACAACATTTATTTGACCTTGACCTTCACCCATGACCTCAAAATTCAAATTCCAGATGTATTTATTGTATACAATGGTTTTGAAATACAATGCGTCACAATTTGACCATACCGTCTACATCAGATTCATTTAAAGTGTTTTAATTAGACATAGGTTTATTATACATCATTTTCAGAAGAGAAAATTTTCTTTAATTAGAAGCATTTCAAATGATATTGTATTAGTTTTAATATTAAGTCATAGATTGTATGGTTTTTATGGTGTTATCAGGGAAACAAGTGATGGAGTTGCCCAGCAATATATAAGAAGTGTTAAACAATCTGACAGAGTAAATGTAAAACATTTATTTCCATTTAACCATAACCAAGGGGTGGTCAAATAGTAAAGAAATTTCTGAAATTTATCTTTTGTGAAAGGGCCCAACAATTTTTGGCAGACTTTTCCATTATGACATCACAATTAAATGACCCACCAAAAGAGTTTTGTGATTGTGACATTGCAATCAAATGATGTCAAATAGTGCATATGGAAAGCCATTTGGCAAAAGGTCAATTAACATTAATTACATAATTCCAATCAAAAACAAATTTGCTACCTTACACATTTGTTCTGAGAGAATGCATTTATTTCTGCCTTATGTTTATGAGCTTCTCTATGTAACTGACGATGCCAACATCATTATTCTTTGAATGATCTCAAGACTGAATTCAACGTTTGGTGAAAAATTGTGACATATTAATTGTTCCTGCATTACAGTTGTTTCATTTTTGCATCTGTAATACTGTGTACCACAAAACGACACAGTAGAATTAAAACTTGAACTTAAACTTGATATTCGTGAGACCGCTCCTATTACTTTTGAGGTACCCAGAATTTGTTTGTAGTACTTCATGAAGTTGTTTTTTTCTTTTAGGAAGAAGTTAAAAGAAAGATTAAATATACCATCAAAAATTAATATAGGTTTTCAGGTAAGTTTGATAAAAGTTTGGAAAATATCTGTAAAGCTCATAGTGACCAAGAGGCGTTGCTCTTTATTGTTGTTGCCTCTGTCAGAATGTAGCCTTGTAAAAGAATTGAATTTGGCACTGTTATTATTTAGTGGTCTGAAAGAAATTTGATTAAAATCTGTGGCACTTACAAGCTGGTGGCATCTTGGCATGAGTGAAAAATTCTTGCTGGGATATAAAGCAATAGAACAAAATGTGCAAAGATTCAGATTCATTTAAAAAATGAAATCAGAGGCCCTTCAAATGACTCAGGGTTGTTCATTTATTATTGAATAATCTTTTACTTATCTTAGAAGTTTCCAGGCCATCTGCCTAAAAATGGATATGTTGGAACTCTTGGATACAGGAAACAAAATATATGATCACCTACCTCTCTTGGGCCTATATGGCAGGCCCAAGATCTTTTATTTTAAAAACCAAGTCTTTTAAACCCTTCTTCAGCAAATGAGTGCACCAGGATAATATGGAAGGAGTATTCTACAGATATTGCAAGATTCATGGTTTCTGGGCCAAGGATTCAATCCTTACTTGGGCCTATCTTGATTTATTGCAAAAGCAATCTTACATAATTATCAAAAGTATAAAAGTTATTACCCTTGCACCAGGGTTTTAAATTTATGCTGCCAGGGTGGGGTGGGGTAAATTGACAGTACAATGACTATGTATGGAACAAAGGATATCAGCATGGTTACAGTGTTTATGGAGGAATTGTGAAATTCATGACTGCCGGGTCAGGGGCTACATTGATAGGACAAGGCCATATTGATAACAATGTCTAAATGCTTTAATTGTATATTTATTGTGTATTATTTTACATAGATCAAACCTCCTGTATACCTGGAGATTTTCGCTCCCATTTTATTTATGCCATTTATGTCCTTGGATGAGAGGGCAAATCTTTAATGAAAGTAAAATTTTCAAGATATATAAATGACATATGGGCATACATGCCATACATTAAACTATGGTGGTATGGGGTGGATTCGTGACAGGGTGTATAGGTTTTCTCGCCTGAAAGGGCCAAAATACCCAGAGGCAGAAATGTCCAGGTATACAGTATATTGTGCATGGTATTCAAATGAGTTTTAAGCCCTTTTTGTTCCTCTCATAAACTCCTGTTTGATTGAAAGCAGAAATCACCATTTTGTTTAAGATGTTTTAGCTTGTCTCTATAAAGTATTGGTGGGTTTATGCTATTGCACTGGCTTCAACATATGACTCGGTTTAAAAGATTGGATGAGGTCGGGTAATACATCGTTAGATGCTTGACTGGTCATGTACGTTTTGCAAAAATGACCCTGTTTTTAGTTAGACCATATTCACTACCGTGGTTTAGAAGATTGGTTGAAGTAAGGTTAATTAGGGGTGGTTTAAAATATGCAAGTGATTGCTGAGCTTTGTAATCTTTGATTACTCTTTATGCTTTTCCCTTCTTACAGGCACATACAGATACCATGACGAAAACTGGATCAACTGCAAAAGATAGGTTTAGAGTATAACAGAGGCTAAAACTGCAAATAAACTTTCTCATTGAGTGATTGACTTATGAATCTGGTGCCTGATGATGCATTTACGAAGGATGAAAGATGCGTCATTTTTATATGTTGAGTTGTTCAGAAGAGCATGAAAACCAGTATTTCACATGTTATACAGCCGTTATAGTGGAGAGTTTGAAGACTTTGTTTTTTTTGTCATCTTGTTTCCAGTATATTTATATCTGAAATAAAATTAACCATTACTGAGCATGTGTGCTGAGCCCTCAACATATCAGTCATTGATCTTATATGTAAATATAAAAAAAGTTCTAAACTTGGGGACATCTTCACACGTACTACTCAAAAGTTTGTTACCTGTAAAGAGACTTCCATCATATAGTGCTATTCTGTATTTGTGTATGTCCAGTAGGAAAAACTGTGCTTCAGTTATATAAGTTATTCACCAATTTCAAAAACAACAGCAGTTATTGGCTCATCTTGCACACGCCTTTATGTGTCAGGATATTTACAAGTTCATAATGTGCTGTGACATTAATTGGGTGGGAACACCCAAACACATTACATATTGGATCACAAGAGTATGAGTGATCACTGGAGTATGAGTGTAAGTGTATGGCGAGAGAAGTGATAATGTGATACAGGTGTCTGCATGTAAATTAAATGGTTTTTTTTTTCCCCTTCCTACATGTAAACATATTATGTCATCTAGACGACTTATTAACTCATCATGCCCATAGGGTGTGGTGACGTATTATTACTGCCCTGTCGACGGTTCATATAACTATTTCTTTACTGATATCATCTCTCTTATTTTGATATTATTGTGTCATTTCTACTTACAAAGAGACAGAGTTATTTAAACAACCTTGTCTTAGATATTGATCATGTCCATTAGATGATGACGGTTATGATAGTAGTCCTATAAGGTTATGTTTAGTTGTCTTGGGCTAGCTTCAAATTTTGGTTAGAATTAACATAATCCTACCAGGATTTTTCTTTCTGTCTTTTTTTTTCAGTTATTGCAATTTGGAAACAAAAATTGATGATGATTTATGATGACAGATGATCTTAATATTTTCATTTTTTTTTTTCTTATTTCTTCATGTTTTACATTAGAATTCCTGAAGTCTGTACTAGTTTCAGCTCCATTGGAACCCGAGCTGATTTAGTGAGGAACTTGTTTACTTGTGGAAGAATGGTTGCCTTTTACCCAAGGTTCTCTTCTCCACGGTTCAGAATTGGTCGTCACCATTAAACTAAAATTGTTGAGTGTAAAACTACAGTATACAAACACATAAATTGTAGAAAGAATTGAATTACCTATGTATAGCTAATCTTAGACATTTTAATTTGCTATAAAAATCGTTTTGCCTGGGAGAAAAAGGGTAAATGAATATGAAAATATAGCTTAATAAATGAATTATTATCAGAAAAGGTGTTTTGAGTTTTTCAATATAGTTAAATGAAGTTTTGAGTTTTATTTTTATTGTTTCTGTTTCATTTCTGCTTTAATTATAATGGTAATTAATAATAATTTCACTTTCTGAGAAAATATACTGACTGCAAGGAAATTTGTTTTTGGTGTTATGTGATTTGTGGACAAAGTCAGAAGTCTGATTATTGTTTAACATTTTTTTCTATTAAAATGATTCAGATTATAAGATTCTGTTGTCTCAAACAGTAGAAATAAGATGTAATCTTGGTGTTTCTGTTCAGATATTGATTTCAATAAATCATACATGTACGTTTCATGCTATTTGATATATTTCTTAATTGGAAAAATGCTGTATTGGAAAACCAAATAATTAAAGTTTTACAGTTTTACATTATGTTTTCATTATTATGGAACTGATTTTTAAATTTAAGGAAAACAACAACAAATCACAGTTTTAAGCTTACCATTGGTGATACTTGCTTTCTGTATTATTTGTATATACCTGAAAATTGGAGGTCTTTGAAGTGGATTTTGATTTATATACAGTAGAATCTTGTCTTGAAGTTCATGGGACCACCCCTATTCCTTCGAGATACCCGGAATTCGAGATAACAGAAATTTTATTGATGTATATTTATCTATCAATCAAACTCGGGACCAGTTGATAACCGAAATTTTGACTCATTCGATTTTGACATAATGAGATTCCACTGTATTAGAATGCTGAATACCTGAACATACATAATTTGAGTTTCTGGGAGTTATGTTTCCTTTTTACGAGTTGATGGAACATCAACGCAGTTATGCTATGCTAAGTTGTTTATTGGTAACAAATCTAAGCGCATTTTGCAGCAAGGTGTTTATAACACATTATATTGATGCAAAATTACACATGTATGTGCATTTCAGCAACATTAACTCAACTTCAAGATTGAAATTTACAAATCACACTTTTATTCGTATATTTTTGCTTTTTAAAATTACAAAAATATAGTAACAACTCGCTGAAAAATATAGGTCTACAAGACTTATTGAAATATATGCTATTAAAGGTCAGTTTGGGTCCTTTATGAATTTTAAGATATTATAAATTTGCTTTAGAATGTTACTTTTCAATTATTTTTTACCATTATACTCTTGTGATAGTGAATTGACATTAAAAGCGATAGACTGGACTCTTAACAATTCTTGAGCACGATTAATATGCAAACGCGTTTTTGATCAAGTTTCCCTTACTGTGTATTGGCAAGATCTGTCGGTGAAGTTGGACATAGAAGTTGCGTCATTCCTCACTCAAGTGATCTTAACTGATGAGAAACTGGCGGCAGTCTTTGAAGTTGGGAAAATGTTATACATGTTCACGTATTGACCAAGAGATTTAAGGTTACTGATAGGAAGTATAGCATAAGGGTATAATACTGCCTTGTCGCATAGAAAAATATCAATGAAACGATGTTTATAATCACAAGATTTTATAATCATATCGCTGATCTATGTAGTTTGTTGCATAATAAATAAGCCATCAGTACTCGCGTTAGGCCAAATGTCTGACCCGATTTTTAGTTACTTTTTTGTAAAACCAAATCTTACCGAATTAAAAAGTATTCAGTATACTAAGTGTATTATACCTCATTAAAACTTACGATTGCCATCAACTCGTATCAGTAATTTCAGTACTTTGATTTCATTGTGTTCCTATTGTTTTTCATCATAGAAGTGTAGAACTTTGAAACGTGCAGATTATGTTTCTAGTAACAGTATTGGTAGAAGGTATGAAAGAGAAATAATATTTACAGATTTAATCAAATAAAGCGGCTCATTTTACATTCTATAAAAAACAAGCATTAGTTTCTTACTGCTGGTTTTAGGTTAATGTCAGAAAGATAAAATAAAAATAGGAAGAAAAAACGTTAGAAATTCCAAAATGGTTTTATTACAAGTGAGTTTGAAAACTGCAGAACTTCAGTATATTAGTCCAATAGATTGCTAATATCTTAGTAGGGATTTGGGGAAAACGATAAATTGTGCTATTTGAGCATGTTGAATGGCTGTATTGTTTCTTTATTACAATATCTGCATTTATTTATTAACATTACCTTAAGAAACTTATTCATGATATGACATATCTTGCCTATGCTAATATCAGATGTGACATGCTATATACTAATTAGGACAGCTACACTTATTTCTGAGATGGTGTTATTTCTTTATTAGGATATATACATTTGCTATTGAGGGGATTTTATTTCTCCTACTAGGATCTCTAGTTATTTCAGAGGTAATATTTTACTTCTCTATTAGGATATCCAATTATCAATGAGGTGATGTTATTTTTTTTATTAGGGTACGACCACTTGCTATTGAGATGATTTTATTTCTGTATAAGAATTTCTAGTTATATCTGAGGTGATATGTTATTTCTTTGTTAGGATATCCACTTAATACTCAGGTATGTTATTTCTATGGTAACTTTTATTAGGGATATCTACACTTAAATCTGAGAGATTTGTTATCTTATTATGATTTTGACACTATTTTCTGTGGTGATTTTTTTTATTAGGGATATCTAAACTAAAATCTGAGAGGACCTGTTACCTTATTAGGGATATCTACACTTACTTCTGTGGTGACCTGTTATTATCCCCTAGCAAACGAAGTTTGGAGGAGATATAAGATTAGACTTGTACATACGTATACACTAGTCATATGTCCTGGTCATATACACTATAGCCATATGTCCTGGTCAAGTGCACAAGTCATAAGTCCTGACCATATTGCATTTGACCAGGTCATATACACTAATCATGTGCATAGATATGTCCTGGTCATATGCACTAGTTATGTCCTGGTCATATATACCTTATTGGGATATCTACACTTTTTTCTGGCATGACATGTTATTATCCCCTAGCAAACGAAGTTTGGAGGGATATAGGATTAGACTTGTACATGGGTATACACTGGTCATATACACAAGTCATATGTCCTGGCCATATTCATTGGTCATATGTCCTGGTCATACACACTAGTCATATGTACTGGTTATATGTAATGGCTATATTCACTGGGCATGTGTACATGTAGTAGTCATATGCACTGTCCATATGTCTTGGTTATATATACTGGCCCTGTGTACTTGTCCTGGTCATATGCACTGGTCACATCTATTTATTTTTATCATGAAATATTTCTATCAACTGAAAAATATATTCTTGGATTTGTTTGAAAAAAAGTTTTCCCAATCAAGATGGACAGTAAAAATTCCAAGGTAACGATCACGGATTTAGTGATTTTACAGCTATAGTGATGCGAAAATGATTTCCTGGTTAATTCCTTTTTATTTTATATAAAAATTCTGGTCTGTAGCTAACATGCTTATAACAAATTTACATATATATTGAAGTGATATCTGTTCCTCTTGACTTAAAAAAGAATGTAAAGTGAACTTTTATAACAAAGTTCTTTTCATAAAATTCATATAGCAAATGATCTACAAGATACAAAATTTCTAAACATATTTTTTCAAGGGGATTGCCGATTCAAAGTGATAAATAGTTTGAATGTTATTTGCATTTATTTTATCATTTACTTGGTACACTTATATTTTTAGCAGCAGTAACTTTTGTATATTGTCTGTGAGTGACAGCCATTTCTTCTACTCAGGACATGTACCGGTACAAAGTGCTGAAGCAGCAGTAATTTTTGTATACTGTCTGTGAGGGACAGCCATTTCTTCTACTCAGCATATGTACAATCTACAAAGCAGCAGTAACTTTGTAATACTGTACTGTATACCTGAAAATTTTCACTCTCATTTTATTTTCACCTTTAGATGAGATGGCAAATTTAAAATGAAAGTGTGGAATTTTCTAGCTTCACAATTGAGGCATAGACATATATGCCGTCTATGAGACTTACATGTAGCCTAATGGTAATTTAGGTCAAATTTAAGACGGTGTCAGGTGAATATTTTTTCTGTCGTAAAGGGGTGAAAAATTTCTGGTTTACAGATATGTCTTTGAGGGACAGACATTTCTTCCACTCAGAACAGTGTGTTTAAGCAGCAGCTACTTTTGTATATCTCCTGTAGAAGGACAGACATTTCTTTTACTCAGCACATGTATGATGTATTTAAGAAGCAGTACTTGGGTATATCTCATGTAGAAGGACAGACATTCTATTTTACTCAGCACATGTATGATGTATTTAAGCAACAGTACTTGGGTATATCTCTCCTGTGAGGGACAGACATTCTATTCTACTGAGCACATGTACAGTGTGTTTAATCAGCATTTGGTATCTCTTCTGTGAGGACAAACAGACATTTATTACAGTAGTTTAAGCTACTGTGACATGTACAGTGTGTTTAAGTGGCAGTTGGTAATCTTCTGTGAAGGACATACATTAATTATTACTTGACACAGGTACAAAAGTATTTAACCAGCTTTCACTGCTTATATGAAGGACAAGATTACTACCATTCATCCTAGGTCCAGTGTATGTGTTTAAGTGGCCGCTGGTAATCTAATGTGAATTACATATCATTTTAATTATTAATTTTTGAGCTACAGCTACAAAAGTATTTAACCATTTTTTAACTGAAACTGAAATTTGAAGTGACATTGGGCTTGACTTTAGCCAATGGATAAAAGAATAGTTTAAAAAAAAGGGTTAATATTCACTGTTAAGTTTATTTTGAGTACACAACTGAATGTTAATTATATGGAGGACAACTCATTTTATTTATATAATAATAGTTGATGAAGAGGCATTCAAAATGGCAAAAATGTCAACCGATGTCCTGCTTGATTTTTTTAACCTATAAACTGAAAGGAATTTAATTCATTCAGCACAGTTGGGTACAGTTTGTTTTTAGCCAATGTTAATTAAAATAATCTTTCAAAAAAAGCATGTTAATATTCATTATATAGAGGAGAAAATTTTGAGTACTTCCCAACTGAACAATGTACAAATTATCTACATAGCTGTCCCATATTATTTGCACCTATAATTATTCTATACTTATATTCATTTAAATTTGCTAATAGTTAAAAAATAAATTGCAAATCGATAGCCAAAATACAGTCAAAACTTGCATTAAAGGTCACCTGTATAAAGGACACCTGCCTTATTAGGCTGTTCAAATATAACCTTTAACTTAATATAATCATTAAACCTCTTTACAAAGGCCACCTGTCTATAACAGCCACTTTTGCTTGTTCCCTTGAGTGGCCTTTATAGACAAGTTTGATTGTGAATAGTTCTGCTATTGTACTCTTACATTTTCACCTTGTATGCTCCTTGTACCCACTAGGACATAAGGCCCTGTACTCTTAAATGGGTTTTAAATGGTGATGCAGTATTATAGGTCATGAACTCTTAGCTGCAATCATACATTGGTTGTTCTCTCTATTCTACTGTTCTTGCCACTTTCTGATTATTTGAGTCCTCATGTGTAAGTGAGTTGAATGTTCTATTGCAGTTTGTTCTTGTCTTGTCTTGGATGTAAATTTTTGAACATTTTTAATTTCTTCTAAAAAATTACTTGGTATAGGACATACATATATATAAAGTATAGGTAACAAAATTGTGAATATTCATTAGCCTTGGGTCAAAGGTTATATATAGCCCTATGGCAAGGTGATACTGGTAACTGATAAAGCAATTTCTGCCCATGGTTTATTTTGTGTTTATGATGAATTTAGCATGCACACATGGTCATGCACCCACAAAACTGCTCATATTACAGTAATGATTATATATGTTTACATGCAGGTGAGTTGACATAACCATTTATCCAGTATAATATGGATATTGTTTATTACATTGTTTTCAATAGATATACAATCTATGTTCCTGGTTGTCTCCCCTTAGTAGAGCATATGGATATTAATATTAATGTGGAAACTATAACCAGTATGTAACTATTTTCATCATATTATATCAATGATTATATTCATGATTCAAGTTGATATTTTGCTTGCGTATATTGCTTTTGTTGTTATTTATTTTTTTTTATCTGTTTGTACATAGTACTATTACAGGCAAAGATTAGCAAATTACTTTTAGAAAGAGTTATGTCCCTTTTGTGATTCATGTATTCTATCATATGGCAACATGCTTTCACACAAATGCTTATCATTGTAGCATTTTTTTGGGCATTTCGTCGATAAACTTGCAAAACCTAAAACAAATATAAATTTCGATTACAAAATGACTTGCTTTAAAAAATGTGAGCTAGACAGAGTTGTCAGTTTCCATTCTAATTTACAATCACTATACTTTTGAGACTATCAAGTTGTTTGATGACATTTGTACCACTTTATGATTTTGCAGTTGGTTGGAATTAGTTTCCTTTAACAGGTAGGATGAAAGTCTCTCTCTCTCTCTCTCTCTCTCTCTCTCTCTCTCTCTCTCTCTCTCTCTCTCTCTGAAAAAGGATGTATATTTGCAAGAAGGATAAAAATGAAAAGATGAATCCTACAATTTTTTAAGAGTGGATATTAACCTGTAGGATACTATGAAGCCTACAGAGGCCCATGTAAGACAGTTCTAAACAACAATGATACAAATGTATGCTGTACATGTATAGTTGTGTGCTTTTTTCAGTTGTCATGAATGTGGTGATTCACATATATCTCTTTTTGTTGTTGAATATCATCAGTTGTATGTCAGATGCAACATCTGTTGTTTACTATTGGTAATTAGCAATCACCTGATTTCAGTTATTTTTGTTTAATTATCATTTTCCTTTTTCAGTAAAAAGTGAGAATGAAATAGTTGACCATGTATTTAGTGTTAATACCCCTCTTTACTTTGTTGAATGTGTTCTTGCACAGAATTCCGTAAAATTTGAATTTTTATCCTAAAAGTGTCTATTTAACTATAATTTCAAAATTGCATGCCCAGTTTAGATGCATAAGGGGTGGTAAGACATCTAGGAGACTTTACAATGTCTTTAAGTCTATAGAAACAATTTAAATAGCATGCAAAAAATGTGCAATTACAGGATGATTTTTTGAAAAGTTATTACAAAATAAAAACACAAGTTTGTGTGAAAATGAAATATTATAAACGAAAATCATTGAAAGAGCACTACAAGATTTCAATGTTTTTGGTTTGAAATGTGACAAGTCTGTCATGTATGTTACGTAGTAAACAAAATGTGGAACCTTGCTAGAAAAACATTATTTTTATTATTGAAACACCACCTTACCGGAATGTTCATAGTTAGACCATTTTTGATTTATATGGAAATCTTCCAACATAGAATTACCTACATTCAGAATGTATAATTTCATGTTGCACTATTTCAGGATGGTTGAAAATTATTTGTATATTGTTGTTTTGTGTTGGCATTAATTGTTTTATATATGTAGAGATATAAAGGGACATACAAAATGACTATATATATATATATATATATATATATATATATATATATATATATATATATATATTACATTCATTAGAGTTCGATCTTGCATATTTTCACCCTGAGGAAGCATTATTGACCGAGGCGAAGCTGAGGTCAACAATGCTTTCCAAGGGATGAAAATATGCAATATCACCCTCTAATGAATGTAATATTTATTTTATTATACCGAGTGTCATATTTGTTTGCTTTAACATATTACCATGGATATTTTACATCTCAACTATTGACCAGCAAGCTAAAATATACAAAACAAAAGCCTACAAACGTTTTGGCTGCAACGAAAAGCTCTCACTTGGGCGAACCATATGCCATTAAGTTGGCGCATGTGATTTTTTTGGAATGTCACCCTGGCTTCTTTATCTTTGTTAACGGAGCGGGTGACATTGATAATTTTCATATTTCTCCCAACCAATCAGATTTTGAGATTTTAAGAGAAGGTATAATAAATATATGTATCAGAAATACATAATTTACAGCGATCACTGTGAGTGAAAAATATTAAGATTGAAAAATGTACATGAGTAAATGATAAAAATAGTATTGCCTATATTACATGCACAAGTAATGAAAAATAAAAAGAAAGTAAATCAATGATTGGTCATTGTTTCACTCATCCAGGATTAATTGTTGTACCCCTGCCACTGGACGAAAGGTGATTTAAGTGTTACTCATATCCATACTTCTGTCCATCTGTCAGTCCAGTTTTTCTTTCCGCACTCTAACTTGAGTTTGCCTTATCTAAATTTTAAGAAACTCTTACATAATGCTAAGAACACAAGATGCAGACTGAGTTTGAATTTGGGCAGTGTGTAATTTACAGTTCTACAGTAGTGCCCCTTTAAAACTTGGAAAATTGCAAATTTGTTCTAACTTAAGTTTGCCTCATCCAAATTTCATGAACCTCGTACACAATGCCAAGTACCACAATACAGACAGAAATAAGTTTTTGCAGTGAGTCATTTACTGTTCTAGAGTTATTAATTAACTGCTAATAAGGTCATAAATGTCCAGTTTACCAAATAAACAAGTAAAGCTAATGAACAGATTAGAAGTAAAAGAACCAAAGCATTATTCAAGAACTTAAAAATTCACTGGGCACAGCAAATCTTGTCAGAAAAACTTATTACATAAGAAGTTAAAACAGCAAAAAGTCTAAAAATAGTACATCGCAAAAACAGAGCTCTTTAAAAGCTAGTAGTTATATCAAATGCTCTTGAAAAGAATTCATAAGTATTATAAGCATGCTTAGTCCCAGTGTTACTCGAAAGCCTGACTAGAGTTATTAGAAACATTAATGTTTTTTTGTTTTTTTTTTAAAAAGTCAAATAACATCTAGGTCACAAATTGAACCAAGGTTAAAGGTCAAGGTTCCATCTAAAAGACTTTAAAGGATTACACATGTAAAATATCAATGCTGTACTGTTTATACTTTCAAGTCATTGCCAAAAGTAATGTTTTTAGAAAGTTAGTTACATGACATGTCAGAAGGTCAAAGGTCATGATACCATCTGAAAGGGCTGACCATAACAGTTGCACATATAAAATTTCAATACCCTGTTACTAATATTTTGAAAAAGTTATAGCTATGGATTATTTTTCAAATTAGATTATACATGGGATTATCTAGATCACAATGTGAAATGTCATGATACCCTCTGAAAGGGCTGACCATTGCAATTGCACCTATCAAGTATCAATTTTTGCTCTTTTTCCATTCCCAACTTATCCCCATGGTTTATCTTTAAGTAAGGCAAAAAATCATTATCTAGGTTACAGGGTTGAAGATCATTGTACTGTCTGAAAGGATTGATCATAGCAATTGCATATTTCAAATATCAGAATTCTACATCTTGATTCTCAAAAGTTGTAGCCAACCTTAATGATTGTATCTCCAATGACATTATCTGGGTCACAAGGTCAATTATGATACCATCTGAAATGGCTTACCATAATGATTGCAAATATGAAATATCAATGCACTACTGAAACTCCTTATTTTTTGTTAAATTATCTAGGTTATCAGGTCAAATGCCATGTTACCAGCTGAAAGAGTAGACCATAATCATTGCACATGTGAAATGTCAAAACTCTTCTCAGTATTTCTAAAGGTATAGTCAAGGTTGAAGTTGTTAAAAAGTAGGTAAAATTCAAAGGTCAAGGTCATTAAGTCAAAGTTAATGTACCATTGGATACCTCTCAACACAAGGAATAAACATATGCAATATCAAAAGTTTATCCTTTACAATTCAAAAGATGTAGCCCAGGTAAAATGTTTTTGTCCACAAACGAGGCTGGGGTTTGGCATTGCCTCTCGTGACATTTTGTCCCTAACGTTAGCCTCTAAATTGTCTGAATAAATCAAATGTCAAGGGCAGTGTAGATAGAATAAGTTTTGTTTTGGTAAATTCTTATTTTACCAAAAAGTGATTGAGAGGCAGAATTTTACCAAAAAAGTGATTGAGGGGCAGAATTTCGGCCTATGTTTGTGGGTCCCTCTTCCCATCTATATACATAACATGTATATTAATATTTCTGCACTGGGTCACTATTTCGACATTATATATGCCGTTGCATGTATTGCTTGTAATACATACAAGAGAAATGAATTTCAAATAATATTGTGTTGGTGAATAAAGATTAATAAAATAATGTATACAAATTCCATAGTTCTTTAAAATATATTTAATAAAGCAGATATGGGGATCTGCTCTTTGAAGCTGTCAACTGTTGTACAAAATACTGCTTATACTGGTAACATATTCACTGTACTATATTGTTTGTGGATAAAAGGAGAATTTGTACGAGTCTTGTTGTTAGTTTGGATTTGTTTGTAATGGTTATTATGTTTGTGTCTTTCTCTGCTTTCGATGTTTTTATGTGGTCTTTAGTTGGTGTATCATTTTGTAGAATACCAATAGTTTAGTTTGTATACGTCTCATTTGTAGTGTGAACCAATGGGTTGTTCTAACTTGTTTGGGACAGAGCTGGTCTAATTATATAATTATTTTTACATTGCAAGGAGTAGTTCCTGGACAGATCCAGGATTTTTCTAAAAAGGGGATTGAAATTTTTATCATTACCAAATACAAGCGCCGAAGGTGCGTGCCTTCACAGGCGAGGGGTCTGGGGCCTTGACTCTCTCTCTTTCTTTATTTTGTTTTGAATTTTTCAAAGGGGGTGTTGCAACCCCCGCAACTCCCCCTTGAATCCACCAATGCATAGTGTGTTGTTTTTTTTACAGATGCTCCATTATTTGACTAGCTAGATCTATATGATATGTTCCAATGTCTTACAAAGTATACATGTTAGTTAGATAGGTCTATAGCTACACCAGAATTACCATTTCTCATGCTTCGGATATATGGGAATAAACATTTTTAGGAGTTTACTTTTTGGTGGCGCTACCTAGTTCATAGTGGGAAGGTCAAGGGTTGTGTTCTCTACATAATACCAATAGGCCGAGAGCATGTCTGTTTGAAATGTTTTTTCTTCATTTGTTTGTACCTCAGACGTTTTGTTTTATTAATATTATTCTTAGTTATTATGTGATCCGTGGCAATTTTAAATTTTGTATGCTGTTATCTGGCCATATCGCCAAAGGCGATCATAACCCGGGTGATGACCTTTGAAAGAGAAGACAACACAGAGAAATTAAGTACTTACATATAGCGGTCGACAGCATTTGATGAGTTCCTCACTTTAACCTTGAATTGTCTCTCTTTGACCATATAACAACAAACACTGCAAAAATGT
Organism: Atrina japonica; assembly: GCA_030159075.1. Taxonomy (NCBI): domain Eukaryota; kingdom Metazoa; phylum Mollusca; class Bivalvia; order Pterioida; family Pinnidae; genus Atrina; species Atrina japonica. Next base: position 153,519 of record BROG01000429.1, on the reverse strand, counting down.
ATATGAAATCAATGCAATTTCACCGAGCCGGTGTCGCGTGTAAAAGCTCAGCGTATGCAAAAGCTCGGTGTTATCGTCACACGACAGTCGGCTATAGCGATCGTCAAGTCGCAACAACCGTCTTTTGGCGCATATTTTGGCGTTACTCAATCTCTTACACAGAGTTGTCGGACCTTGCACGTCTCAACAATCTCTGTCAACGTCTAAAAAGAAGTCCCCAAAACACTTGGTCATGTAACCCTCAGACTGTATATAAAACCAAATAACACAGAGTAAGGAAACTTTTCGCAAAAATATAGTCCCTATAATTATATCCATTTTTAAAAAGTATTTTCACCTCAAATAGTGTTTTGTCTATATCAGCACTAAAAATATATACAAAGACAGATGCCTTATAAAGAGCAAAATCTATTAGTAGATTTATATATTTTGCCAGAAACTGGCAAAAGTCGAGACGTTGACAGAGAGTAAAGGACCAACAACTCTGTAAGAGATTGGTAGAATCTTTGTTATGTAAAAATGTATTTAAATGTTCTGATGTTGTTCAGACAGTTGTTTCAGTTAACATGATCTAGATCATTTATAGACATAGAACTTTCATCTTATCATAAATTATAGTAAATGGGAAACAAGTTGTATCATTCTGCATACGAAGAGCCAGACAATCTCTATAGACAGCGTAGACAGCGTAGCCACCGTATTAATATTGTAGTGGGAAAACTTGTATGCGGAAAAAATTCAGATCGGTGTAATATAGAAAAGTGACACGCATAGAAAAACTACCCGGGGTCAATAGTCTACGTAGAAATCATACCCTGGATCTGGTAGAAAATTTACCCATACCCGTAGAAAAATTACCCGGGTTCCGGGTGAATTTTCTACAGAAATAATGAGAGTTTTTGACATATTAATACAACGAGAGATTTCAGACTCAGTGATTGATATCTTCGATTGATGGTCACAACATTTCATATCCGAGATGTGGGTTCGAAATCGCACGCGGCTTCTCCGTCTGATGTGAGAGAGTTGCCAGAAAAATAAGCCATTGTAATTTTTTTATGTTTAGCGTCTACCGTAAAACCCAAAACCTATATTTCTATCATGAAAAAACCCCAGTAAAAACAATACAGTTTAGGAGAACAAATGCAATTTAATGCACAAAAGAAAAACATCGAATTAAACTTATAAAAACCATATATTTGGAACAACTGATAAATAGTCTATGCAAAAAATAGTTTTCACATTGATGAAAATTTAGATATCCATATTTAACTGTTCATTTGAGAGTTGTGTTCTACATTTTTCCCTAGATGTTCGTGACTTTTAACAGTTTAATGATATCAAAAACAGTCCGTCCGCGGACTCAAGACAGATAAAAAAACTTGGAATGGCCTATTTTGTTTCATTTGCAAACTTTGTAGATACTTACTTAACATTCATGTATGCAAAATTTAAAGACATCCGATCTCTGATTCTTGAGAAGAGGATATTTATAGTTGTGTACCAAGTTTATGTCCTTTTTGGACATTTTGGGGGTTTTAAATATGATTTTGGACTATCAATTAGAAAATAATCGAGGGTATTTCTTGTAGTAAAAACGGCAGAATTCCAAAAATGTACCGTCGTTGAAGCTTATATTAAGAATGAAAACGGACACAGTGGGTAAAATATTGTATATATTAAAAGTTCAACTTTTTAGATGTCAATTCGTGTCAATATGAAATCGTAGATAAGTATATATTTTTTTCAAATACAGATACATTGTGGATATTGCTCACAAAGATACGATTCAGTCGAATATAAAAGAAAGGTAACTGCTGAAAGAACTGTGTTTAGCTCACTCAGTAAGAATTAAATGCACTGATATATTTTTTGTATAACAGGCAGAAATAAACAGATTATTATTGGAAATGACAGTCAAATTATTATATGTATAAATAACCAAAATAATGAATACATTGCGGATAAACAAATAAATAGATAAGTAAATATAATAGATAAATAAACAAGTAATTAGGTAATATATAAATGAATAAATAAATGTATGAAAGAATATATAAATGAATATATACTTGTACGAAATTTACATTGAATATGACAAAAATTCTTTCATTTCCTTCTGCTACGAATGGTTTTCTAAAGAAAATGTCAAATTTTATAATAACTTCCCTGGAATGTTAGCCATAGTTATTTTGTATTACTTTTGTCATAAGCTGATTTAATCTTTACTACTATTGGTTGGATGTCTTTCAGTTATGTTTTTCACATTTGCGTTATGGAATTGGTGCATCTTCCTAGTTGTTTTTTATTTTATGTGTCTCAACGGGAATTTTTAATATCAGGCTAGTAATTAAAAAGTAGAAGTATTATTAAATGTATAAATAAGCCAGATTATTTGAATCCTTGTATTGAATTCCATTATGTTTTAGTCTGCAAAAACCATTTTGCTATCCGTTAAATAGAGTTGTCGGTCCTTGACATGTAAGGACCGACAACTCTGTGTGTAACTCTCTGAAATTAGAGGCAAAAATGTTAGTGAAGGTTAAGTCAGCATGTTGACATTGCGGTGGTCGTAGGTTTGTATTTTAATCATTTGGCATGGCATGACTTGAATCGAACATATGATAGTTTCCCTTGTTAGATTTGATACTCTAGAATTGTTTTTTAGATGGATATTTGTCCTTAATATTGCATGATTAAGACATTACACCAGTGCCGGTCTGACAGGCACATAAAATGATAAATTCACAATTTACCTTGGCTTGGCCCTGTCGGCACAACTGCACAACCGCAGACACTTGTTTCTATCAATGGAGATCGGGTATAATGTACTCGGTAATGTGATTTCTTTTTTTCGTATTGAAACGTTGAGGTAATACTTCCCATCTCCGTTTCTACTTCGCTGTATTGGTTTCTTTTGAATAGCTGAATTTTCATTTATTCTCTCTTGACATGCAAAGAATACTCACGATTTGGGTTAATAAATAATCCATCTTCATACTTGCCAAGTCTCACCCCTATTTTTATGTAAAACTTTGATAATTTCTTCAAGAAAATGCATATCTCCCCCATGAATTTTTTTAATTTCCTAGTAATTTTCCTAGTAAATTATTAATTCTTACTAAAATTTAGAGTCTCCCTCATGAGATTGAAAAATCCCCCATGGAATTTTTTTGAAATTGGCAAGTCTGCATCTTTAAGAAGGATAAATGAATACATGAATCTTTTCTTCCAAGTTCACACTCTACCACTAGATAAATGTGAGTTGTTTATTACATCAAGCATGTATTGTACTTGTGTGAAGAGCTGGCCTGGCTCAGTTGGTAGCGCGCTCGACTCTGGATCTTGAGGTTGTGAGTTCGAGTCCCACCGGCGACAGGTTGGTTTCCTGTCTTTCGGATGAGACAGTCAAAACTGGAGGTCCTGTGTCACAGTAGGTGTTGACACATTAAAGAACCCTCACTGCTCAATGGCCGTAAGTGCCGAGCAAAGGCCAAAATATGAAGCCCTTCACCGGCATTTGGTGACGTCTCCATATGAGTGAAATATTCTTGAGTGGGACGTTAAACAACAATAAACAAACAAACAAACTTGTGTGTGTAAGATCAAGAATAAACTGATGAAAGATACGAGAGTGTCAGCAGCAGATATGTCTGTGAGGCAAAAACACATTGAAGAAATGACAAGAATATCTCCAGGACACCCAGAAGTGAGATCAGATGTCTTGGAGGAGGAATTATTATCTCCCCTCTACTGACTGGAGATATCAATCTGGAATCTGCAATAAAATACAATCCTAAACCATTGGTCACTACTGATACAACAACCACTATCAAGCAAGCATTTCAACACTCCAAGTACAACACTGCATCTGTAAAACAAGGACACCCTGCAGGGATTAATATCATCAGCATGTGGGTCTGGTAAAAGGACCCATTCCAAATGCAAAATCAGCTATGTTTTTCCACATTTTGAGCAAAAATTTCCCAATTATTATGCTCGCCGTGTACCTACATGCAACTTTTGATATATAGACAACAAAATTGCTGAATTAATACCTTCATGTCTTCAGATGAAATCCATATTGTCGTTTAAATAATTAGATTTAAATGAATCACAAGTTTTGTATCTTTATTTTTAATTTTGGTAGTAAAATTACCATAATACATTTTTTTTATCAAATTTAGCCCATTGTAGCATAAAATTCCCAACTGAAAAGGTACAAGACCCTTTCTCCAAAAGGGTATATTAGCCCCTGCCTTGCAGCAGTTTGCCTCTGCATATGAAAACTACTGCATGCCAAGCTTAGAAGCTCCTGCACAATGAATAATCTTTGGAGACATTAAAATTAATATAGACAACATACATGTAACAACACTAGTCAGCTGATCACAGAAATTTGTTGTTGTTGTTTTAGATCCTGTCAAGAATGTTTCCCTTGTATGGAGATGTCACCAGCTTTAGGTGAAGTGCCACACATTTTTACCTGTGCTATGAACTAAGACCAATGCATTGTCATTTGATAAACTTAAAAGGTCCTGTAAGTCACATTTTGATTGGTCGAAAATAACATAGATGACATTCATATGTGACCCAATAGGAAATCGCACTAAAGAAGTGAGTCATCAGTTTTACTTAGATTGCCATTCTCCTATCCGTATGTATTACTCAAACAAAATGTCAAAGCAATTTTCCTCCAGCATAAGGGTCAGAATTATATTTCAAGTTAAATATCTATTTGATTTTATCTATAGTTAACATATAGCAATATAGAAATTTAATCCACTTTTTATCTTTCAGAGACTGATCAGGAATCATGACTTCATTGACTTTATCTCAGGGAAGATTTCTGCTCAACTTGTCTCGGCTATTTAGGCAAAAGAAGCTTCAAATAAAGTGCATACATGTATGTCCAGGGCATGTGTCTCGTTGCATGTCAACAAATATATCCAGAAGTTTGTACACTTCCTGTACATCAAACAACCAGTTTAAAGTAGATAAACAAATAGTTAAAGATAAACAATGTAGTGATGTTGCAGAAAATAAAGATGACCCCCAGTCTGAAGTTGGTCCAGAAAATGGTTTACAGGAGCATCCTGAGATTGCTCCAACATCTCAATTGACTGAACTTTCTGAAAGTAAAGCAACACCGAGAATTAAAGTCATCCGTTCAAGTGAAGATAGGGCTGTTAAATTTACAGATGAAATTTTTGAAGTAGCTGAACAACATGGTGAAAGTGGCATTGACATATTTGAAACTGCGATGCGATTGTATGCAAAAAATGCTGGAAAACACATGCGGGGACATGCTGAATTTATTACCAAGGCGCTGTCAAAATTAAAAGATTATAAATTAAATAAAGAAATTCGTGTTTACAAGTCACTCTTCTTACTGATGCCTGAAGGTAAATACAGGCCTAAGACAGCTATACAAGCAGAATTCTTCCATTATCCCAAAGAACAAACACTTGCTATCAATATCCTAGATGAAATGGAAGATAATGGTAGGTATCTGTATGTATGCTTGTCATTGTTATGTCCTTGGGAGTCGATGATTGGAGGGGTGATAAATATGGTGGTTGGGGGGGGGGGGGGGGTTAGTGAATGCAGATACATGTATAATGACAAGGTGATCAATCATTAACGCAAAAGTCCATTCTTGACTTTTTCGTCGAGAATATTAAGTAGGCCTATGCTCTGATTAAGTTAGTTGTGTAAATAAAAACTTTTTTTACTTTGCTGAAGTTAGAGTGATATTTTGGGTAGATCTTAATGATAGTATGTTAAAGATGCTCTTTAACGGATTATGGTGTGTGTGGGGGGTGGGGGGTGTGGGGTCAAAATTTTATTTTCACACAAATTTTGAATATTATACATGTAACTTCATCTATTTTAAACAATGTAGGCACATATGAACATGTAATTCAAAAATCCTTTTTATGCAAGGGTTTATACTCAACTCGCAAAAATGACACAGATACAATGTACTGTATGTCATGTGGTCTTAATTTATGATATGATTTTGAAAGTGGTGCGAGGAAAAGTAAGTAAAATTTTCTTTGTTAACTTTGAAACATTTTATGATAGAAAAGTTGATAGACGAAATTTTATGAAATCCTGTGATAAAGTGCATTTAATGCTTCACTTATCATTACAAATTGGTGTGAAAAAGTAAATACATTTATATACAAAGTCTTAGACAAAATGACAGTAAGTTTTAATATTTGATAATACTTGTTCTGATTTTAGGAGTTATACCAGATACTGAAATGGCACATATGATAAAGCAAAGATTTTCTGAAAAATCTGAAGTTTTTAAGAAAATTCGGCGGATGCTATACTGGCTACCAAAGTTTCGACACCTTAATCCATATCCGATTCCCTTTATACTACCCGATAACAGAATAGAACTTGCCAAACTTGCACTGCATAGAATGTCTCATGATAAAAACCATATCATTGAAGTGTGGGAGGTAAGATTGTGTTGATTTTCATTGAATGTCTCTGGTGTATAGTAACTAGATCTGATTTATCTGGTAATCAGACCAGGCCTTTTTCTATAGTTTCCAAGAGGCAGATATTCAGCCCCGTCCCATTTCCAATGCAAAAAAAAAAAATGTGTTTTCCCAATTTGATGAAAAAAAAAAACTCCCATGTGACTGTTATGAAAATAGATTAATGCACAGAAAAATGCATTTAAAAAGATATTTCATTACATTTACATTTACATGTGTGCAAAATATTTTTCCAAATTGACACAAATTTTTAAAAAATTCCCAATTGTGTCATCAATGGCATTTTCCCAAATTTGGCAGAGAAAGGCCTGCAGACACACCTGATAATGTTAGTTATTACAGGTAGGTTTGTTACTGACTATTCATTGGAATATGTTGGGTTGATCAAGCTGTGCGTACATGTACCATGAACTTGATCAACCTGAAATATTTCTATGGACTGTCAGTAACAAACCTGATAACTTTTATTTTGTTGAGGATCAGATCCTCATTTATTGAATGTCTTAAATTGTCGCTGTACACAGAAATATGAATCATGTCATCTACCTTTACCTTCTATTTTTGTTTTTGTTTTGCTATTGACCATCCATAGAGCCATGGAAGGCAGTCACGTGACTTAATATATCCAATGAAATGACGACATTTCAGTCCGAGGCCAAACAGTCGTAAACAAAACACAAGTGCCTAGTTCACATCCATAAAAAAATGCTTTAGATCTTCTAATGTGCATATGTATTCCATGTTTTGATAGTCTCGTACTTTATTGTTGGTCTTATTGAAAGACGAGTCTTGTTTTTCCCAGAAGTGGATATTTTGTACATATCTAAATAGAGGCTAGCATGGCACTATAAAATTTGAAATGTTTGATGAGCAAATTTATGACAGGGTGAATATGCTTTCAGTCGTACAGGGCGAAAATAACCAGGGATGAAAATAGCCAGAAAATAACTAGGGGTGGAAAGTTACTGTTATACTGTAACTTCAAAATGATTAATAGGATATAAGGTATTATAAAATACTGCGAACGAACGCTTTTAAATAAATGATGGTTTTTCCTGACAATTTACATATCATTTAGTACATTGGCATTGTCAGTGAGTTTTGATTGACATTAAAAGTTATTGTTTCTAATTAAGTCATACATGTATATTTCACTTATAGACATCTGAAGTGGATGACTTAGCTGACGAGGACAACTTCATTGTCAGTTCCCAGAGTCCGCAACAAAAAGAATTGCTTGCACAGCACTCAGTAGACAAACCATTGTATGTAGAAGGTGGTTATAATGTGTATCTCAGAAACTATGTACAGTCATATTTTGTACTGAAAGCAGATCAGGTGTCAGCTGTGGAGGAAGAGATAGGGGGATATACATATGACATTGAAGGTTTGTAACCAAACATAGTTTTTCATACTTGTGACAGTTAAGATGTGGTAGTGCACTTCCTTTTGTGATGATGGATGACATTGTTGGTGTGCTAGCACATATTGTGTTGTCTTATACATGGATGGCTTAGGTATACTAGCACATATTGTGTTGTCCTATATGTGGAAGAAATTATAGGTGTGCTTATACATATTGTGTTGTCTTTTATATAGATGACATAGGTGTGCTAATACATATTGTGTTGTCTTCTATATGGATCTATTGTGTTGTCTTCTATTTTTATGACATCATAGGTGTGCTAACACACATTGTGTTGTCTTCTATATGGATGACATAGGTGTGCTAACACACATTGTGTTGTCTTCTATATGGATGACATAGGTGTGCAAACACACATTGTGTTGTCTTCTATATGGATGACATTAAAGGTGTGCTAACACACATTGTGTTGTCTTCTATATTTATGACATCATAGGTGTGCTAACACACATTGTGTTGTCTTTTATATGGATGACATTATAGGCGTGCTAATACACATTGTGTTTTCTTTTATATGGATGACATTATAGGTGTTTTTGACTAAAGGAAGTTTGTTACGCTTCTTCTCAGAAAGGACTGAAGGGATTTCCGTGAAATTTGATATGAAGGTGCCCCTTGAGGTCTTATTGTGCATATAACATTTTCAGAGAGATCAGAGTCCAACATGACCAACAGGCGGGAATTTTGTATTTTGACCAAAGGAAGTTTTTTAACACTATTTCTCAGAAAGGACTGAACGGATTTCCTTGAAATTTGGCATGAAGGCATATAACATATTCAGAGAGATTGAGATTGAATTCCAACATGGCTGACAGGCAACCATCTTGGATTTTGACAATTGAAATATGTTACCCCTATTTCTCAGCAAGTACTGAAGGGATCTTGTTTAAATTTGACATGTAGTTTCCCTCTGAGGTCTAGATGGGCATATTACAGGTTGCCATTTTGGATTTTGACCAAAGGAAGATTTTTACCATTTATATTTCTCAAAAAATTCAGTACTGTATGGATCTCTTTGAAATTGGACATGAGGGTCGCCTTTGAAGTTTGAGGTCTAGTTGTGCATATTGCATTTTCAGAAGGAACAGAATCCAACAATGCTGGCAGGTGGCCATGTTGAATTCCATTCTCACTGAAAATGTAATATGTTCAGTTCGAGTTCAAGTTCAGTTTCACTATAATCATGTGAAAAAAGTATTTCACAGAAATATGGATATAAGTTCAACTTTAATGTTGAGACACAATATAAGAGAAAAGAACAGAAAAGAACAGTGTCATAGATCAGACATAGAACATTCCATGGTGGGCGCCAAGATCCCTCTGTGATCTCTTGTTCAGTTATATGGTAGTGGCCATATTGGTGGAGGAGAGAACTGGGTCACAATGTACCTTGGAAGAGACCATCAGCCACAAGTAAACTGGCAAACTTTCTCACAAAAATCAGTTTATGTTCCATCGGACTTCGAACCTGTACTGACCTGAAGTGAAAGACTTCATGGTTTAAAGGGCAATGCTCTAACCACTTGGCCACTGAGGCCCCGCATCAGTAGAGAAATTAATCATGTTTGTTTGAGTGACATCTGCTAAATTTTCAGGGCATTGTTGTGTTTTGGTTTGTTTAAGTTTCACAATAGTTTTAGTTCCATAGATGTATGAAAATAAAAAATAAACAAACTGAAAACCTCAATAATTTTTTCTGATTCTGAAATAATTTTTAAAATCTCCGAGAAATCATGGCCATGTATATTTGTTTTTCAGATTTTTGCAATTCCAAACTTTTTTATGAAGACGAGTTTCCAACCGCGATTGCAACAACAACAAGTGTTCATGAACAGGACGATGGTGTCATTTTAGCAATGTGTATCACAGGAACAAGCTGTCAATATTCATTAAACATGTGGATTAGCTTTTTGCAACGAAGTAATCCGAAATTGGATCAGATTCCTGTTGTTTTCAAATTAAAAGATCCAGATCATATTTTGAAAGAAACTGAAGAAGATATACACTTACCTAGCTGATATATGTTTAAAAAAAAGTATTAATTTAATAAAATTTTATATATTGTACCTATCATTATATTTTGTTTACTGATAAGAGCACTTTTGCAATTCATCATCATGTTAAAGTGCTCTTTTGCAGTGCATGTTTATCTCAAGATTCTAATTTTGTAAAATTTCTATTATAATGTTTCTTTTTACTGAGAAAAATATCATTTTTTGTTGCTTTTTTATTAAAGGGGCAGTAGCTGTTAGGGTGCCATGAATATTTATCTGTCACCCAAACGGCATCCATATTGACAATAAATGCACTCTGACAAGCGTCCATTCATTATACAGTGAAACTTGTATATAGGGGCCACCCAAGGGACCAGAAAATATTGACCTTTATGTGCAGGTGACCCTTATACATAGGTTCAATTAAGTTGAAGTATGCAGTCAAGGGACTTGAAAAAACTGGCCTTTATAAACAGGTAATCCTTATATAGAGGTGGCTGCTATAGCAGGTTTTACTGTATTTACATCTACATATCAAAGTTTTCAAATTGAAAAACAAGATAATGGAATCGATTATCCCATCTCATTATGATGGAACAGCCAAGTTCAAGGTATAAAGTAAAGTATAGAGTTTTTTGGAATGAAGTATCCTAGTTACATCATTGTATGATGTCATGTGAGGAACTTTATTTAGAGCTGATATGAACGCCGTCTAGATTAACACCGAGTCTATTGGAGACTGCTGTGGGAAATGTAAATATTTACAGATATTTTACTGAAGGCTTTTCAAAATGCTGTCTCAAAAGACAGGTACAATGTAGGTGGTCTTTCAAGAGAGTGGTCTCTCTATATTAGTATTTTACCCTTTCATCCCTCAGTATATAAATGGTACAATCTTTCCTGTTTAGACAAGAAAAGGGTTGAAAAGTTTAAGCATGTCACTTGACTATGGGGCAGCTGTTACAGGGGGTTTAGGCACTCGATGATTTTTTTCAGTTATACATTGGTAGTCAGATTTTTGCTCAAAGTTTGATAGTTAATGGACTTATGAGCATCAAGAGAGAAGTCCAGAAAATTGATAGAGGTTAGGTCTTTGTTCCTACATGTAAAAGTCTTGCGGGATAAAAGGAGTTAATTTCCAAATATGGAAATAAACAAGTGTGAAACCAGTTTTTATGCGAGTTGAAATTTGAAATATCTGTCTTTTCTGCTATTCATTCTTATAGTTGATTTAAATCAGTGAAGAGCAACTCGTCATGGACAAACATGATTTTGTACCCTCGGATTGAGATTTTGCTGCCTCTCCCTCAAAGTGATATTGAATTGTATGAATCTTTAATTGAAGTCCTTTGGGTCATTAGTCCATCACATGTTAGCAGAAAAATTTATATCATATACTAGTATATGGCCCTGATGTTAGCTTCTTGGATTTCGATTGTTTAGACACATGCTGTCTGATCGATAACGTATCCATCTTTTATTGGAAATGGTTGACTAGTACTGACTACACTTGATAACGAGCTTTATAAATGATACATTTTCCCGAAGACTACACTTGATAACTAGCTCTATAAATGATACATTTTCCTGGTGATAACACTTAGTAACAAGCTATATAAATGATACATTTTCCCTGATGACTACAGTTGATTACGAGCTCTATAAATAATACATTTTCCTGGTGATAACACTTCATAACGAGCTCTATAAATGATACATTTTCCTGGTGATAACACTTCATAACTAGTTCTATAAATGATACATTTTCCTGGTGATAACACTTGATAACAAGCTCTATAAATGATACATTTTCCTGGGGCTTACACTTGATAACTACATGTAGTTCTATAAATGATACATTTTAGAGGTGATAACACTTCATGACTAGTTCTATAAATGATACGTTTTCCTGGTGATAACACTTGATAATGAGCTCTATAAATGATACATTTTCCTAGTGACTACACTTGATAACAAGCTCTATAAATGATACATTTTCCTGGTGATAACACTTGAAAATGAGCTCTATCAATGATACATTTCCCTGGTGATAACACTTGATAACGAACTTTATAAATGATACATTTCCCTGGTAATAACACTTGATAAAGAGCTCTATAAATGATACATTTTCCTGGGGCTTACACTTGATAACGAGCTCTATAAATGATGCATTTTCCTTGTGATAACACTTGATAACGAGCTCTATAAACAATACATTTTCCTGGTGATAACACTTGATGACGAGCTCTATAAACGATACATTTTCCTGGTGATAACACTTGATGACGAGCTCTATAAATGATACATTTTCCTGGTGATAACACTTGATGACGAGCTCTATAAATGATACATTTTCCTGGTGATAACACTTGATAACGAGCTCTATAAAAAATACATTTTCCTGGTGATAACACTTGATAAAGAGCTCTATAAATGATACATTTCCCTGGTGATAACACTTGATAACTAGCTCTATAAATGATACATTTCCCTGGTGACTACACTTGATAACGAGCTCTATAAATGATACACTTCCCTGGTGATAACACTTGATAACGAGCTCTATAAATGATACATTTTCCTGGGGCTTACACTTGATAACGAGCTCTATAATTGATACATTTTCCTGGTGATAACACTTGATGATGAGCTCTATAAACGATACATTTTCCTGGTGATAACACTTGATGATGAGCTCTATAAATGATACATTTTCCTGGTGACAACACTTGATAACGAGCTCTATAAACGATACATTTTCCTGGTGATAACACTTGATGACGAGCTCTATAAATGATACATTTTCCTGGTGATAACACTTGATAACGAGCTCTATAAACGATACATTTTCCTGGTGATAACACTTGATAACGAGCTCTATAAACGATACATTTTCCTGGTGATAACGAGCTTTATAAACGATACATTTTCCTGGTGATAACACTTGATAACGAGCTTTATAAATGATACATTTTCCTGGTGATAACACTTGATAACGAGCTTTATAAATGATACATTTTCCTGGTGATAACACTTGATAACGAGCTTTATAAATGATACATTTTCTTGCAAAACTACATTTACAGTGAAGAAATTTTAGGTTTAGATAAGAGTTTGACACATTAATTTACTAAATTGTATATGGCCATATCCTTCCTAAACTGTCTAGAGATCCATCCGTCTTTGACTCAGGGTATATCTCTCCTAGCAGCACTATAGAACCGTTTCCATATGAAAGGACACTAAAAGATTATTTTTAGCGGCACCCATGCAGTCAACAGTTTACATAGGGTTACTCCAGGAAATTTAAATTCAAAACAAATTTTTGATATCAGAAATTCGATTTTTTTAATATCAAAAATTAGATTTTTTTATTTCAGAAATTCAAGTTTTGATATCAAATAATTCTACATATTTTTGGATATCAGAAAATGATTTTCTGTTATAAAAAAAACCGAATTTCTGATATAAAAAAATCACCTTTCTATTTCCTGATATGTAAAAAAATTGAATTTCTGATATAAAAAAATTCGATTTTTTCATATAAGAAAAGTGAATTTTTGATATCAGAAAGTAGTGAATAAATACTAAAACGATGATGTGGGGTGCCATTTTAGTATTTATTCACTATTTTCTATAATAAAAAAATCGAATTTCTGATATCAAAAGATCAAATTTCTGATATCAAAAATTCGAATTTCTGATACCAAAAAATCACCGCTATTTCTTGATAAAAAACCGAATTTCTGATATAAAAAAATGAATTTTTGATATCAGAAAATAGTGAATAAATACTAAAATGGCGCCCCATAGTTTTTATGTCATTGTATCATACTGTATATACATTTAAACGTCAAATATTAAATAACGGAGCGTGAAAACACAACTGTACCCGAAAATGAATATTTTTTACCTTGCTAACTAATCTGTACTATAGTATAGAGTATCATTAATGAAATATTCTCACAAATCCAGCTATCTTTCCAAGTCAGTGATTGTTTATAAAATGATGCCACACCACGTTGTAGACTACTGATAGACCATATGAGTCCCTGAGGTTATACAAAAACCCGGTATTTCGGTATTAGCCGATATTTCGCTCAGATACTCTGACCATTTGAATTCTGACCTTCTCAAAAGCTAAGATATTTATTTTACATTGGGTACTCTTGAAGTATTTGGCAAAACATATATGTATATCATTTGGACCTTGTAGGATACCAATTTTTTCTGGGAATATATATTAAATTCGAGCTCAACTGGTGAACTCTTATTGACAAAAACGACCATGAGCATTTGTTTTGTTGACTATTACTTTGGTATGATATTTATACATGGGACCGAATATTCAAACGATAGTTTTATATTCGAATACTCGCCATTTAATATTAATTCACGAGTGTTTGAACATTTGTTTCAGTCAGATAGTCATCTTTTTATAGTTGTTACTTTTTAACCGGTTTTGGGATACGTAAAGATTGTTTTTTGACCTTGTATGATACCACATTTTATCTCGGAACTCTACATTTATATTGAATAAGAACTCAACTGATGACAGAAACGATTGTCCTGAGCAATGTTTTTGGCCTCTTTATTCAGGAGTGCGTAGCACGAGTGTTAAATATGTATTCTCCTGTCTCACGAGATGTTATAAACACGTTATTCAAAAACAATTGTCAAATATTCTATTTATTACATTTTCCAGTTAAGTTTCGTTAGGCCTAGATTTAACCGATGTTCAGTACATGTAGACTAGGCCTAGTCTACGGCCTGTGAAATGTAAACAAACCAGGTTTTGACACAGGGGCTCGGAAATCTTTTTAAAGCACAGTATGCTCAATGAAAACTGGAGCCTGGAGGAAAATATTACGCTCTTATAATATAATACCTGTGGTATGGATTGAAATACATCACTTGATGCCTCAAAAACCATGCCATAGTTATCGATAGACCTGGACAGCAAACTCGCTTCAAAGTTAGCCTAATTCGATGTTCATTTTTTGTACTGTATCTCCAGTGTCACTGATTTTTTTTCAAAATCTTTCGAACTGTTGACGTATATAGTGGATACAATAAAAAAAATTTCCACTGCCTTTCGACCATTTAAACACACTCCAGCTAAACATAATATCATCTGCTTTTTAGTTGAGACAGAACAAGTCTGTGCGGAGCCATTTTGTTTAGCTCATGAAAATCCCTCATTGATACGTCATATCTACAGTGCGTGTTCAAAAGTTTTTACCACGGCATCACCATTTATTGGCATTTGCTAGCAAATTTGATCAGTTTATAATCAAACAATGAATTTACAATTATCATTACATTATATATGGAGTTAATTAACCGGATTTTCATTAGTGGCCTGGCAATGTATTTTGATTGGCTAAATGAAAAAATGAAAACTATTGATATTTTTCATTAAGCCAACCAAAATGCAGTACAATCAATGAAAATAACAATGAAAAATAAAGCTTTTATTTAATTGATAAATTTTATAAAAAATGTAATAAATAACATCATTTTTACTAAAAGCTAAAAGAGAAACTTTATTTGAGATCTTTTGTTAGAAAATACTTTATTTTGTATTTTGAAAATTCCACGTGGGAATTTCTTAGCCGTTTTTGCATTGGGAATGTATCCTTTAACCGCACCCAAAATGGGCATAAGAAAATCCATGTTTTGCAACCTTCCCAATGAACCCACACTGACAAAAGATAGTAGGATATAGTGACCACTTGTTTATGAAGGTCTCTAGGCCGCTATGCCTATTGTAGCGGGGTTTTGAGGTTGTTTTAATAGATGTAAATTGATGTGTATTTACCTGTGGACAATAGATGTAAATTGATGTGTATTTACCTGTGGACAATAGATGTAAATTGATGTGTATTTACCTGTGGACAATAGATGTAAATTGATGTGTATTTACCTGTGGACAATAGATGTAGACTGATGTTTAATTTAATTCCAGAACATATCTGGAATCTGGGCAATTGATATTATATGTGGAGTGAGCCTATAAATATCGTATTAAGATTGCAAGTCTAATAAATAATTGTATGTATGCCTGGTACGGTACATTAATGATTATAATTCTTCTATAGCTATCTTTTTACAGTGGTTACTCTTAGACGGATTTTGGCTATACGTTTGGATTGACTATTTGGCCTTGTCTGATACCACTTTCTCTTTAGAAAATCTGTTTAAAATGCTCAACTGATGACGTCCAAGTGACAGAAACGATCGTCTTGAGCATTATAACTTTGGTATTATGTAAAATTTATGATATATTAATGATAGATAGGTTTTTAACATGTATAGATATGATTTTCAGGAATAAGTATCAAAAGGGAAACTCTCATATCAAAGTCTTTATATTGAATTCCATTTCAAGACATTAATCTCCAAGTTAATTTCGATGCAATAAAATAGAACTCTTGCTGATCAATGTTGTTATTTTGAATTCCTTGTCAAACACTAATCTTTTAAGTTAAACTCGACGTCAGATTTCTCCAGAAAATATACATCTATTTTAAATTGGACACCCCCCCACACACACACACACATATATATATATATATATATATATATATTATATATATATATATATATATATATATATATATATATATATATATATATATATATGTATTGTTGTAATCGTTTGATGATACCTGCACAAATGTACGATCATTCACAAATTTTTAAGATAAGACTTTCTTCAAATAGAAACCTTATTTCTATATGTCGATCAAGTATACAAATGTAAGCGATGTAAACACAGGAACTGAATCCGATCCATAGATGAGGAGGAAATAAGTAGAACTTTACCTTGACTTCACTGTATAGAGATACATCTTTATGATAATGTTTTCTATTTTTTTCTTCTGTTTGCTGATTTGTCTTCAGCAGGTCAGATGAGTCAGAAGTTCAGATGAACATTCCTGATTGAAATGTGTTCGGCCTTTCTGACTTTCTCTCTGGAAATTGTACATGAACCACTGAACTAACCAGAAAGCGTCCGTCGATGAGAAGCGTACATGTATGTTTGTTGCGTTTATCTCCTCTAGATTAGATATTGTCATAGACCAAACTACCGTTGAAAAAAAAGAAATGTGATTTTTGAAAGTATTATCTGAAAGTACATGACTTTATGCAGATATGTATTATCGTAGTATCACACTGGAAGTTAGGATTCGGATACTATTAAATGAAGTCCACTGTGGATATTATTAGCGACATTCTTGAGGTAAACAGCTTACATATAGTTAGTTACTCGTACTTAAAGAAAATGTAATTTTGCATATTTCCACAGTTCTGTTTATACTACAACAGTGATAATTGTTATTTTGAAAGGAATTCCATATGTAATGATGCCATTGCCCTGGATAAATATATGGCTGAATGTAATTATCTATGTTGTATATTACTCGATGGTTTTAAAGTCAGATACAGTGATAATATATCAAGACCCCCTTAAGGACACAACAAAACTAGTCATTATAGAGAGGTGGTCTTTATATAGAGATTGATTTATACACAAACGGTACTATTGATCTTTATGATCAGGGGGTCTTTATACGCAGGTGGTCGCTATAGCAGGTTTTACTGTATGTCAGAGTTCAGAATGGAAGAATGGATCGTCTTTTCGCGCATAATTTACTCAATATAAATGAAGCTGCGTGCGCGATATGATATAGTACACAAGGGCGTAGGACAGGGGAGGGGGCACATGTCCCCCACTTTTGAAACCCAGGGGCACAGGTATGTTTGCATTTGTGTTTGCCGGTGCTCGATTTCTTTTATAAATGATACGCATGTCAATTTAATGCAATATTTGGCCGGAATAAAAACCGAGTCGCAATGCTAGAGGATACCTCATCGGACTTCCGAATTAATCCATCAATGATATTTTTAACAATAAATAGGTCATAATTCAATGTATGGAGGATACTAGACCAAAGTTATGTCCCGATTTTAGTAACTTCTTTTGCTGATCCAAACTTTTTTGGAGAATGATAATCAAAAGGGTTTATTAGCGGATTGTTATGCGTATTTTCGTGTCTGGATGGGATTCCAAATTTTAAAAGATGCGCAAAACCCTGCCCCTAATGAAATATTGCTTCACAATTTATCCGACACTTAGAAATATGTGCAGCCATGAGGGAGAGGGTGCCGCCTAATGTTGATAAAATAGGTGTGTAACCTTTCATTTTTCTATAAAAAGTCGAAAAATTATAGACAAATTTCCAAAAATCTTCGCGCCTCGCCCGCTATGCGACGTTATTTAAGATTTATACCACTCCAACTTTAAATTATCACTCTATTATTGATGTGGTATGGATTGCATAAGCAGTTTTCATTTCAATAAGTTCAATTTTTATTTTTTAGTATAAACAACTTTAATTAATGTCACCAGCCTCATCCGTAACCTCTTTTAAAACCACCTTTTGATTTGCAACCTACACCACTGCATAAAGAACGCACCATTTTCACGCGCACAGCGTCTTGTCACACCCCCCATGTTACGCCTCTCTTTGAAATTTCCCGAATCCGCCCCTGTAAGTTATTCTCAATATTTTGAGGTTGAGCCCCCCCCCCCCCACACACACACTTTTCTGGCCCCAGCTACGCCCACTTTTACATGTCTGTTATGTTTTAAAAATGTACTAAAATGCTCTTATGTCATTCATACAGTTTTTTCAACATAATCTAGAACATTTATGGATATAGAATTTTCATCGTTTCATAAAATTTAGTAAATGGGTAAGAGATACAACTCTATGTAATTTGGTGGTGGGAATAACTTGTTTGCAGAAACAGTTATGCCGGTGTTATAGAGTGAGGCTTCCCCCTTAGCCAGACTCCCCCCGGCGATCCTACTCTAGAGTGAGCCTTCCCCCTTTGGGGAAAAAGCTTACTCTATAGCCAGTCTTTTATGTCAAATCTTTTCTCTTACCCTTGGATATATACAGAAAAACGAAGTTTACCCGCGTGAAGCCAGTCGTCAATAACAGCCGTCAATAACATTCATGAGATAAGGCACGTTCGCTTCCAAAATTTTACGCATATTGCTAAAACATTTCAGTTATTATTTTCTATTATCTATAAATGATTCTTTATGGTTTACAGTTTCAGTTTATAACTTTTATAGCATCATTCATGTTTTTTGTTATGTTGTACGTGGATTACATTATAAACAGAAGTAAAAATGCCATTATTGACGGATGGATAGATACTGGGAGTAGGTTGACCAATATTTCTTATTGACTGCTGGACTTACTAGGAGTTTCTGAGCGACGCCCAAGAGGTATATCTAGAGGTTGGCATGACCTCTCACATGCACTATGCCACATATGCCCTAGACCCTCAGGAAGGGGACACATTACTGGGGATAAAACTGATATTTCGGTACCAAATTTGTTATTGACTACTTGGCTTACTGGAAATTTCTGAGTGACGTCCATGGTATGGGAGGTAGAGATGGACATGACCTCTCACATGCACTATGCCACAAATGTCCTAGACCCTCAGGAAGGGGACCCAAGCCTGGAGATAAAACTGACATTTCGGGACCAAATTTGTTATTGACTGCTGGGCTTACTGGGACTTACTGAGCGACCCCCAAAGGTATGGGAGGTAGAGATGGACATGACCTCTCACATGCACTATGCCACATATGCCCTAGACAATATGGAAGGGACACAGGGGGGTACAACTGACATTTTGGGATCAAATTGTTATTGGAAGTTAAAGTAGTATACATTTATATTAACAACTTCTACCCCTCTTTAAAAATGTCAAGATCCGCCAATGATTTACTTCTTCGTGTGTAAAAATAACTCTGTACGTACAAAGAACTTTTTGTAATATGAATAACTCTTTTTACGTACAGATATTTCTTAGGGGAAGACCATTTGATTCTGAGGGGGGGGGGGTGGCAGGTTTCGGAAATAAATATTCTGGCCTTCAAATTAATGAAAATAAATAATCTGTCATCGACTCGCAAGGAAATAAATAATCTGACCTTAACTGATACCAAAGTTGTGGTAAAAATTAATTAATGTCAAAAAATTTCGGTTCCCTTTGCTCGCCATATTTCATTCTTTTTTTCGGTTCGCTACGCTCGCCATTTTATTGGGTAGAGGATAGTATCTTATGTATGACAACAAATAGATACAATTACTCTAGTCAGTGTAATTTTCATGCTATGCTTTATTATCTGGAAGTTAAACTCATCCAGTTCAAGAAGGGTTCATGACACTCCAAAATTGGTCAACAATTGAACATTGCAGAAAAAATAAAAAAATGTGTAAAACCAAAATGTGAAACAAGTTGAACATTGCAGAAAAAATAAAAAATGTGTAAAACATAAAATGGCTAATAAATATGAAAAACAGTGGGCTCATTGGAGGCCTTAATAATCACCTGAGTGAAATGTATTCGATCACAACATGTCTTAGCGATATCAGTTCCAGTTCTGTAATTCCTGTTTTTCGTAGATCTCTGCATACTGAACATTTTTGCTTCTTTCACTTTTTCTCTATCTATTATTTTTATCAAACATGAAAATGAGTACACGGCTACATATTTGATAAACGCAGTGATATATTATAGATCTTCCTGGTGATACAAAAAACAAAACCCCCCAAAAAAAAAAAAAAACAAAAAAACAACTTGCAATTGCTAAAGCATTTCAAACATCCCAATGTAGCTTATACGTGATAGTGTATTACACAGAATGTAAGAAATTCATACGCAAAAGGAATGTAGCTTTAGTTAATTTATTACCATGAGTAATTTGAACATGCTGTCGTAATAAGAATGTATCCGAATTTTCCCGGACTTTGTTGTGTTTTTTAAAAATATTAAACGTAATAATGTTATTTCAATAGTAAGTGTCAACAATACATAAAGTTTAATTATTCAACATACATTAATTGATAAACAAAAATCTCAACATGGGTAAAGATGAAAAAGACGACAGAGCATAGGTGTTTGTGAACTGTACAATCAGACTGGTCTTCTTTACATTTTTGTAACATACAAATTTACATCTTCTCAAGTAAAATGTTTTGAATTAATCCCACAAGAATGAGTGTTTGCAATGTGATATCATCAAGATATCCATACATTGATATGGTCTGTGATCTTTTGTAGTGAACATTACAACGTCTCTTCTTTTGATCCCAAACAAAAGAAGTGACGCATACACGATCTAATGTGTCTGAACCATCTTCTTATCCGGGAACGTTCTTTCTTGTTTACCTAAAATATATATCGTACATTACTTCTGTATCAATTATGGATTACCGCAATATCAGTTATGGAGTACCGCAATATAAGTTCCAATTTCCAACCCCTTAAACAACCGACATTAAAAAAATAAAATATAGATTTACTTATAATGATTACAAATTTTTCATCAGGTGCACAACATATGAAGATTTCATATACAGAGGTAAACTACTCACTAACAAATTATTGACACAGGGATATCTAAAACCGCATTTAATGTCAACGTTCCGCAAATTTTACGGTCGGTATAATAGTCTTGTTAGCGACTACTCTGTTTCACTAAGTGAAATGTTGAGTTGCCTTTTCGTTGGCGGTTGTTGAGACGCCTGTACCAATTGTGACGAGGATACACTCCTCACTTGTTTCATTGGACTTGACTGGACTCACGGCGGGTGTGACCGGTCGACAGGGGATGCTTACTCCTCCATGGCACCTGATCCCACCTCTTGGTTTCCAGAGGTCCGTATTTGTCCATTTTTACCGGATTTGTATCTATGTCCTGGATATTCTATTGATTTATACTTTGGTATCTGAAATTTTTATATTAAAACAAAATATTAATTTTTCATTAGAAATAAATAATACTTACACATATTCTCGACTTCTCTTCAGTTTTAATTTCGGTCTTTTCAGAGGCAATATGACATCCACCCTGAACCTTGTTTTCTATGTATGGTTTTATAGTACTTAACAATCTATATTCAGTTTCACATTCCTCTTTTAAAAACGCACTGATCAGGCTGCTCCTTTCGTTGACATCCTCACTGAATGTATGTTCTTCTATGTATTTAATGTCATCCTTAATATCCCCGACCTCTTTGTCGTTGATGTCTACATTATTTTGAAGGGTTAGATCTTCCTCAGTGCTGTCCTCACAAGTAACAGTGATAGAGACAATGTCACCACTGATCTCATCAATGGCGGTATTGTCATTACTTTTTACCTCATCGTTTACTGACATGTACATTATTTGACCAACTGTAGCAATGTCATCCGTTTCTTTTATATTGACATCATAATGCTTAGTGGAATCCTCTACACCACTGATGTTCAATTCTTCATTAACAGTGGGGATGTCTCTTTCACTACAACCGATTTCACAATGGACTACAATGACAAAATCTTCTGCGATGTTGGGTTCATCTGTGACTCCTACTTTAGATTTCAGGGCAAGGTCATCTCCATCACAGGCATGTGATTTGTCATCGTAGGCAAGATCACATACGCGTTTGGGAACGACTTTGTCATCTCTCGTGACAAAGACCATTTCATCGCCGTGATTGTTTTCATGTTGGATCCCGTTTTCACCTCCGTTGGCGCATGCATAGTTGCAAATGGTGAAATCATCCACATCATACGTATCAATATTGCCATCTTTTACAGTGACGTTTTCGTTGTTGACACTAGGCTTATTTTCTTCTGTGAAATCTATTTCATCCTTGCTGTTGACATCTGGTTTCACCTTGATTAAAATGCCATCTAAGCTCTCTGTGTTTGGATGGCCATTCTTAGTAGTAACATCCTGATCATCGCTGATGCCATTGCCACTTTTTACCCCGATGTCGACTCCAGTGTTGCCATCTGATTCATTAATGTTTTCAGCTGTACTGTCGACACCAGGGAGATCTTCCTTTGTAAAGGTGACGTCATCTTTGTCATCAGCGTCATTATCCTTTACCGAACTTATCCTCATATCGTCCACATCATATGTGTCGACAGCATTTAATTCTGCCTGAGTACTGCAGATATAATTTTGGGAATTGCTGATGACAAGCTCGATAATGATGGCGGCCATACTGTTTGGGATCCTGATCATCGCTTATGCTATTGTCACTTTTTACCCGGATGTCGACTCCAGCATTGCCATTTGATTTATCTATGTTTTCAGCTGTACTGTTGACACTAGGGAGATCCTCCTTTGTAAAAGTGACGTCATCTTTGTCATCAGCATTTAATTCTGCCCGAGTATTGCAGATATAATCTTTGGAATTGTTGATGACAAGCTCAACGATGATGGCGGCCATATTGTTTACATCAACTGTATCTTTGACGGTTGCATGATTATTTTCTCTAATATATTCTTCTTCATAGAGACACGTGCCCTTACCATCATTGCCATTCTCTACTGCCTTGCTAACATCCACTTTGTCATCGGACCTGTCCTTGAGGACGGTCATTTCTTTGACGACTTTTGTATCATTAAGATCCGTAAAGGTATTGTCATCTTCGTTTTTTATATTTCCCTCACTAGTAACAATTATAGCTTTATCGTCCACTTTGTCATCGCTTTCATCAAATGTACCATCGTCTTTAACGACAGTCATTGATTTTCTAACATGTTTACCTTTGCCTTTTGTCTGAAATATAAACATAAGTGCATACTGAGGAAACCATGTTTCGAAAAATCTTGGCATGTACGATTTTTGTTGTTGCAAATATACTGAATGCTGGCATCGTGAATACTGTTTCTGTACTTGTCGAAGAGCAGCTTTTTAAAATGGCATTCACTCTTTTGTGAATTTCATGAGATTCAGAATTCGGATAAATGCTTGCCCCAATGTCATATCACTTAGAAGTCGTCGTGTTTCGAATCTCATTAACTTTTATTTTGTACTTTATTGAGTTACCATACAATCGTATTAGATGAAATTTACACTGATAATAATAATATTTCAATTTTTAGGGACAAATAAACAGAAATTAAACGCCTCAGCTTCTGCTTTTCAGAACCTGGTCTCTTCTTTTTCATAAATATTTTCCTGGTCATTCCCTGTTAATGAAGAAATAAATAAGTCCATGTACTGTTTAATACTTGGACAATTGTGTATATACTTAAGGAACAAATCAATGTACACCGATGGTATATAGTACATCTTATTATTTAACCCTTTTACCCCTAAAATTCTAGATGGTACTCTCTATTCTATTGTTTAGACCGATCTATTGTGGTCTATAGGGATGAAAGGGTTAACATCAAGTTAAAGTGGAGCCGGTGTTATAGAGAGACTTCCCCATTAGCCAGACTCCCCCGGCGATCCCACTCCAGAGTAGGTCTTCCTCCCAATGGGGGTCATGAGTTCGAGTCCAGCCGGCAGTAGGTCGGTTTCTTGTCCTTCGGATTGAGACCGTAAAAACCGAGGTTCTGTATCACAGTAGGTGTCGGCACGTTAAAGAACCCTCACTGCTCTATGGCCGTAAGTGCCGAGCATAGACCAAAATTTGAAGCGCTTCACCGGGATTTGGTGACGTTAAACAACAATAAACAAACAAACATCAAGTTACAGTGTATATGTAGTGAGGAAATTATATGAATTTACGATATTTTCATTATGATGCAGAAGCGGCTATTGAAAGCGGCATTACATGTGTTTACCAAAAATTTATAGTTTTTTTTCTACTTATGCTACATGTACTTAATGTAGAATAACAAATAAGAGCTTTACGCAGGCATAAAAAGTGTCAAACCTGAAGCAATTTTCACAAAATATATAGGAATTCAAGAATTTTTAGGTCTGTGTTGTGTCTTTTTGTTATTTTACAACTATCTAAGTAGTAAATAGGGAAACCAAAATTTGAAGAAAAAAACCCATAGCTGATGCCCCTTTTAACTAAACGGAACATTAATGATTACCTTTCCTTCTTCAATGTGATCGACAGGAGGATTTTTCAGTTTTCAAAATAATTTACATTTTTAAATTAAATAGGACTCTTTATTGGATTACATTAAACATGATTACAAAAGAGAGATGGGTAAAAGTATTAGTATCAAATATTACAGAATGATAATGAAACTTGCTGTAGAGGTTGATCCTGATTAAACTATATCCAACTATACACCAGTGTGGTGATATCCTGAAACATATGTGTGTGCCTTACGCGCGTGTATGCGTTTATCTGTCTCTTACACAGAGCTTGTCCATCGGAATGCAAGGACCGACAACTATGTTTAAGAAATTGTGTAAGCCGATTAGTTTGAACATATTTTATTGTCATAATAACAAGACAAAAGGATTGAACACAAGTTATCCAGCTTAGGTGTGTTCTCTCCCTTAGCAAACAAAATACAAAATTGAATAATGCTTTGACAAAGAAATAATTTTGAAATACAAAATGTAAAAACATAAGAATGAAGTGATAAACATAAAGAACAGAATCAACTATCTGGAAGTAAAGAAAGAAGGGGCAATTGGAACATGAGGGTTAAAGGCATTACAATTTATCATTTGTAAAGAAATGTGGGACAGAGGAGGACTAGGCGAAACGATTACTTTTTTATGAAATTGTACACTGCTTTGATAAGTGTTGTGGGTTAAAATTCTGGTCACCATAAAAAATTGTGCCAATGTGAGCCGGTATTTGTGTTGATATGAATTCTGTTTCAATACCATTTGTACCACCTCGAATTTTCGCCCCGAAAATTTGCTGATTAGCGCTCCTTTTCGCTTGCCGAGCCGAAAAGTTGAGATGGTACAAATCAGCCAGAATTATATATATTTGGGTCGTTCTCTGACAACTTCTCACTTTGCGTGTTTACTTTGCAGAAATTTTGAGAAATATTCACAACAGTAGTTCTTTGGTATTGTTCGTGCCATACTCTATTGAATATATATATATATATATATATATATATAAATATATATATATATATATATATATATATATATATATATATATATATATATATATATATATATATATATTTAAAATCCATTAAATAGAAAACAAATTTACCGTCATACAATGTTAAGTCAATGGCATGTGAGTGAGTGTGACAGTAATTTAGATTTCACTATTGCTGTCTGCATGTGGTTTATAACCAAAAGAAATATGTATGGAATTGTTCATATTAACCAGTAACACTCTGTGTACCATAAGGTGTATTTTATTCGGCATTTTATACACTAAAGTATATGTAACAATGAATCATAAAGTTATCATAATCTTCACAATGTCATTAAATTTATTATGGTGTTTCGATCTGTTTCAGTAAATTGCCCGACCCCTCGGATACAAGAGCAAAACATTTTTTTTTTATTTTGTCTGGAAAGTAGTTCGATATAAAATACGATATTTGTTTAGAAAGAAATTAGATATAAAAATGCAAAACATTAAAATTTCATTTTAACGGATAGGCCCTGATAAATAATACAATATGGTCTAAATTAACTATGATAATGTTTTCAGCAATTGAATCTCAAAATGGAATTTCAAAGATAATTTAAACTACGCATGACTCTTTGCTGGACTTGTATAAACTCGTTTCTTTTATTTATCTGTGTTGTCTATCAAACATTTCAGATACCGAAGTATAAATCTTTAGGGTGTTTAAGATATAGATACAAATCCGGTAGAAATGGAAGAGTAAGCATCCCCTGTCGACCGGTCACATCCGCCGTGAGTCCACAGTCAAGTATAAATGAAATACGGTAGGAACGAATCCTTGTCACAATTGGTACAGACGTCTCAACAACCGCCAACGAAAAGGCAACTCAACATTTCACTTAGTGAAACAGAAATCACAGAAGACAATTATACCAACCGTAAAACGTTGACATCAAACGCGGCTTTTGATATTCCTGTGTCAATAATTTGTCAGTGAATACTTTTGAATACTTCTACTTTACTGGCTGTCAGCGGACATGTGAAATGACATCCACTAAATACATTACCGTTACGCTATACCTATTTTCCTTCTTTAAAGCTTTTGGGAACTAATACAAATGTAGTATCCTCCATTTTCTTACCTCTCCGTCTCGTGACATTTGATATTCATTTGTTTGCTTTTCCATCACAAATGATGTAGATACATCTATAAGATAATACAGACGCCCAACCAGCTTTATGATTATCAACCGACTGACTGGTAACCAATTACGTAGTTAAAACTGTGACGTCATTGCTTTGTTGAATCTTATGAGCCATTCTCTGTAAGCATCAAAACATGATAGACAGCCATACTTCAGTCAGAGTTATTTCCCTTAGAGATAACTGTTAGGGCGATTATTGTCAGTTTCCTCCCATATCTGTTACATTGGTGGTGCACGATACGCTCCGGTCAGGCTTGTTTATAAAAAAATGACATGGGGCTAGCCAACTGACATGGGAATTCGTGTGGCATTTTAAACTGATCAAGACCCATTTTACTTGAAATAGGCTAATAAAATGCTGCTGTGTTCCATTAGAGGTGGTATACGGTTTCCAAAATATATTTGCGTAAACGAATTCTAGTCAGATCAGCGCCGGCTGAAATCGGTAGGTCTGCCTACCCTTCGACTCGCTCCAGAAACGGGAAAATAATCTTCAAACATTACAGCATTAAGGCTACAAAAACTGAAATAAGTTATTTCATAATTAAAATGTAATCTCTCAACGTCACTATTTTATTTCATTTTACACCCGTAACGGATGTAGGCCCTAGGCTATATGCAATTGATTTTGCGGGGAAATGTAAAATTATGATATTTTGAAATACAAATATTACAGATTAAATTGATTTTAAATGTATTAAAGACTTCTATTTGAAAACATTTTATTAGTAACATTATGTTTACGTACGGAATTTAAAAAAATACTATACTCGTAACCTAATGTGCTACAGAGGTAAGTAAAAAGCCCTGGAAATAACTTGCTCATTTGTTAATTTAGCTTGCCCAATGATTAATTAAGAGTCAGTGGAATGGCTCTACCGTATTTTCTGATCTTTCAAAAATATTTAACGTCAATATCAATTGTTTTAGCGATATTTTGTGAAAAAGGTTACTGAGTGAGGCTATAAAAGCAAATTCACTCAAGTACTCAAGCTCAACTAACTTTTCATTATTTTAAGATAAAACACGTAAAATATATATTCTATAACAGGACATATATATATATATGTATATTGATGGCATGCAACTGTAAATAATGATAAAAATAGCTTATTTGACGAATACTATTTTTAAAACAAAAAGTTTGAAAAACCGCACTTAACATATTTATTATAAATGTGCACGTGACGCAAAAATTTATACGTGAACGATGAAAAAAAAGATATTTCCTTATCACTCAAACCCAAAAAAAATTATAAATGAATATACAGTCAAAATAATATGTAAAAGTTGAGCTTCTGTATTGAACAAATTTGGTGGCCCAGATATTGGCAAAACAAATGAAAATTAGAGTTGTTCTGAAGTATTTAATCAACAAGAGTTATATCTTGCAGAATATTAAAAAGAATTCAAATCTAACAAAAAATCTTGATATCTTAGAAAATTTTTATCAATATTTGTTTTATAAAATTTAAAACATGTAATCACAAACTAAGCTTACCGACAAAAATAGGCAGGTGGTTTAGAAATGCGAGAAACAGGAGAAAATGTATTATCTGTAATCAGAATGATATTGGTGATGTATTTCATTATATTCAATTTAAATGTCCCAAGATAAACTCCATTAGAAAACATTATTTAACTGAGGAATTTTAAATAAATGTCAAAATCATCAAATTTAAATAAATCAATCGAAAAATCCCAGTAGAATCTAACATTACGAAGTCCCCTCAGTAATTTATTTAGCGTCACAATGACTGAAGACTATTTCAAAAATTCATTAGCTCCTTCCGATGGACTGCTTGACTAAAATGATATTTTGACAGAAATAACACATTTAACTTTGAGAGGAAAACGTGGGGTGAATGTTTCCAGTAAATCATTAAGATCGCTTATTTAAGCACAAAAATTAATTTTAAAATTCTGTTGAAAAAAATCTCGCGTGTGGCCATACAAACATTTATAAGTTTCGAATTAAATATTAAAACGTGAGTAGTTATAGGCAGCTCACTGGCGGGCAAATTCATTTTAGAGGGCGCCACCAGTGGCGCTGTTCATGACGTCATCAGAATGCTGGCTTCTGATTTGTCAATTTGAATCTGCCCGCCAGGGAGCTGCCTGTGACTCCATAACCGGAAGTGTGTCATACCGGAAGTGAGGTCATACCGGAAGTGCGTCATACCAAAAGTGAGGTCATGTTGTCATGGCAATAAGGAGAAAGTGCCAATCATTGAGTTTGGAGCCTCGAATATGTACCAAGTCAAGTTTAAACATTTTTCTAAAGATGTCATACACTTGGTATCTGAGGTATTAGATCATATGTTGACTTCTATCAAGAACAAACTACAGTGTGAAGATTGGGATAAGATGAAAGTCAACATACAGCATCCATCTTTAAAAAGTGAAGTGTGGGTAGAATTTACGGATGCCAAAGACGTGAATGCTGATCTACTCATCGAGAGAATTAAGAAAGTACACAAGAGTAATGAAAATTTTAGAATCGAAGATGGGTCTACCACCCTGTCATTGATCCATGTCATACAACCTGTAGGTAGCGGTGGTGGAAAACGGAAATATCATCTCAGTTTTGATAAAAAATAGTCTTTCTGAACAAGATCAAGAATAAAGACAAAACCTGTTTAGCTCATGCTATTGTAGTTGGTCGTTTTCATTATCAGAAACCTGGACTTTGAGATGGAGACAAGTACAAAAATTGGCAACGATATTGGAAAACTTTGATTTATGGCGATGCAAAAAGACTACTCTTCAACGACGAGAAGCTCAAGCCTTAATGCAGCAAGCTGGGTGTGATCCCCAGCAAGAGAGTGGGTCTGAAGAATAACAACGTTTTCAAACCGTGTTGTTACCACACTACTGTTTGAAAATCTACGAACTGAATACCAACGCAAAACGATCGACATTAAATGTACTGTATAGTGGTGTAGCATCCGGGGCCCCCTATTCACGTCTTATACGATGGTCACCATTACAACTGTATAGTATCTATGTCTGGACTCTTGGAATATAATTACTATTGTGACCGTTGTGATGTGGGTTATAATCACCGATGCCCTCAATGCTGCTTTCGTTGTTTTGCACCGTGGCACTGTGTTTCCGACAACACGATAAAACCTATAGAGTGTACACATTGCCAGGGGACATTCATATCGACTCAGTGTTACGAGAATCATTTTAAACCTTATAGTAGTAATACGACCTGGACTCCACTAGCTAATGACTCGATGTCCCACTTGTCAATTATGAATGAGTAAGAAACAACTCACACAAAACTGCTGTCAAGAAAAGAAGAAAAAATGTCACCATTATAAACAGGTCATGGATCTAGATCATCGTTGTTTTATACAACAGATCCCTTCTCAGGATGCATCATCTTCACCTCCCTTTTATATTTTCTATGATTTTGAGTGTACCCAGGATACTGGAGAACACAAACCCAGTCTATGTATTGCTCATCGTGTATGTCCCCTGCTTACATCAGATGATTGGTGTGTGCAGTGTAAAACTATGGAGGATCATCGTATTACATTCCAAAGTCCCACGACACACTGATTTTTTGACTTGGTTATTTGAAACGACCGTGTATGATGGCATACATCAAAAAGAGAAACTTTTACATGATGGAGCTATAGCTATTTCCATAACTTTAAAGGGTACGATGGACAGTTTATTTTACATCATCTGGTACATCATGCCTGTGAAAATCCTGATGTGATCAGGAACGGTTCTAAGATTACATCTATGACGGCAGGAAACATCAGGTTTATAGACTCGTGTAATTTCTTGTCATTTCCGTTAGCTTCGTTACCCAAAGCTTTTGGATTGACTGAACTGAAGAAAAGATACTTTCCACATTTGTTCAATACAGAGGCTAATGCTGATTACATAGGGGTATATCCCTAAGCTGTGTATTACAACCCAGAAAGTATGAAACCTGATTTCCGTCTTGATTTTGAAGAGTGGTATCAAGACCAAATTCGAAAATGAGAGATTTTTCATTTGCAATGCTAATTAGAAGAATACTGTGAATCGGACGAGACTATTTTGCGACAGGCTTGTATGCATTTTCAAAGCATGTGTTTGAAACTAACCGATGTGGACCCATTTGCTTGCTGAATCGATTACGTTTGCCAGTACGGGTGATATAGCATATTTTCGCAATCATATGCAAAAAGATACGATCCATACCTCCACGGGGAATATCCTTCGGCACTAAAGTATTCCATCCTAGCATTACGATGGTTGAGTTGGAAAGAACATCAAACTGGTCAAACGAGTCATGCTCGTCATGGAGGTGAAGTCCAAGTAGGCTCTTATCGAGTTGATGGTTATGATAAAGACTCTCGGACCATTTACGAGTTTCATGGGTGTTTTTTGGCACGGATGTCCCTTGTATTTCCTAACTTAAAGCAAGAGAAACATCCGTTCCATCCCTCTTTGACATATGAAGAAGTGAATCAAAAGACCTTAGAGAGAGATCAGTATTTGTGTCAACACTATAGAGTAGAAACGTTGTGGGAACATGACTATCGTCAAAGGTACAAGACGGATCCAGAGTTTCAACATTTCATTGATAAAACGTATGAGGATTTCCCCAACCCGTTAGTTCCTAAAGATGCTTTATTTGGAGGTCGAACGAATGCTACTCGTTTGTTTTGTGAAGAAGGAGACATTCGTTACATGGATGTATGTTCTTTGTACCCGTTTGACGTGATTACTTATGATTTTAAAATTCTAGATCAATATTTTGGACTGGTCGACTTACACCCTGTGTGGGGCCTCCCTTCTGGGGACAAACAAGTGCCTGACGTGAACGAGTCTAAATATAGAATAAGAAGAACGGGTATAATGTAATGTGAAGTGTAGTCACCGAACATCATTTGAATCAGTCATCAACATGAGTTATCCAGGATTGCCTCAGACTCGCCCAAATTATTCATCTAATTGCACACCGTACATAGAAGGGGCTGATGATTTTGATGAAGTTCTCAAAACTTAAGCCCAGCTGGATGAAAAAGGCCAAGGGAATGTTACGTAATGCCTTCCTATCCGCATTAGAGAAAATGAGGGAAGAACTCACGACTATTACAGCTAGTTTGAAAAAATTGAAGTTTAAGCTACAGCCAGAAGTCAGAACATCGTATATGGGTTACGAATATAAGCCTTCCCACAGAATCATCCTTGTTTCATTTGTGTTGGAATTGGGCATTGGTTTCCTAGATGTCCTAAGAATAACAGGATGGCAACAACAACAACAACAACATCAGTAAGAGTAGAACCTGAGAACAAAGTAGAAAATCGATCTCGTCAATCGGACCAATTTTATAAATGTCATCAGTCAGGCCATTGGGCTTATGTCCCGAACAGACTTCAACATGAGCCAAACGTATACTCAACTTGATGCTCAAGAAGGGAGGAAACCCCACCAAGAAAGTGAAAGTGGAAACCGAACAGCAATGATTTTTGGTACTGTTATCATGTAAATACGTTTACTGTCACAGCGTCAAGGAACCCGAACCGACCGATCTAGGACAAAAGCTAACGTTCTTTTGCTCCGTGCTGTATGGGCAAGATCAACTGTAGTTGTGAGACAAAGTGACAAAAGTTTGTTTGCGTGTTTCAAGACTGTTTCAAAGTGATGAACGTTTTCAAGTTAATAGGTGTTTTCAAGTTAATCGGTGTTTGAAAGTTAATCAGTGTTATCAAAGTTAATCAGTTTTCAAAGTTAATATCTAAAAAAAGTTAATATCTAAAATGTTGACTATCTAAAAAAGTTTTTAGCGGGGTATTAAATTGTACTGGTGTTTGTGTATTATGTCTGGGTATAAGGTGTACATTTAGAGTTTAGAGCACACTTAGAGTTTAAACCTAGTATCTACACGGTAGACACAAAGGTACATAGAGTGATCTGGTGTAAAACACCATTGACAAAACTATGAGTATGACTAGAAGGATACCAAGAGTAATAGTGTAACACTTAGAGTAGAAGAGATACAGAGAGAGAAAATAAGGGTATACAAAGGATCTATGTGTTATTGCTGAGACTATAGAACTGCTATAACCAGCCATAGGTTTCTTGTCGTAAAAGTTAGGTGGCCTTGAAAAGGGATGTTTGTGTTTTAGGCTTTATATGCCATGGCATAAAAAGCATTTTGTCTGTTTGCTCCGCCGTCTTTCTCTTTTTCTTTTTTCAAACTTCACAAGCTCTATCCATTCATCGATATTTGTTTGTTTGTTTATTGTTGTTTAACGTCCCACTCAAGAATATTTCACTCATATGGAGACGTCACCAAATGCCGGTGAAGGGCTTCAAATTTTGGCCTATGCTCGGCCATTGAGCAGTGAGGGTTCTTTAACGTGCCGATAGCTACTATGACACGGGACCACGGTTTTTACTGTCTCATCCGACAGACAGGAAACCAACCTGCCGCCGGCTGGACTCGAACTCACGACCTCACGATCAAGAGTCGAGCGCGCTACCGACTGAGCCAGGCCGGCTCTCGATATTCGTTAGCCACCCCACCTTTCTTCCCACTCTATCGGCACACACCATCCATTCTTCTTTTTATTGTACTTCACCCCACATATTTACACAGACTTTTAGACATACTCAGCAGGGTGTGACTTCACACATCGCGAGAGCGTTTCTTCTCCTTGTTGAACATCGTTTAGTGAAAAAAAAAATGGAGAGTATCTATACAGAAGCTATTCACAAAATTATCCTGTTACAAGAGAAGACCAAGTTGAGTACAATGCAGTGTGATCGTTACTATCAGAGTCTACTGATGAAACTCAATCAGAGATGGAGGCAACTGAAACAACAGCAAACCTCACAGAAAGTCAGATATAAACTCGACCGGTAGTACCGACAGTGCTTAGACCACCTGTCAGCTTAGTATGTTTGTACTAGAAAACAGATTAGAGCTAGTTTTACCGATCATTGGCGTCGGAAGCAAATTGAAAGGGGGGGGGGGGCTAAACCAACTTACAACACACACACGTAAGAAACGTCTGGGGGCTAAGCCCCAATTTTCAACACCTATGTCTATCTTTGCAAAACAAGTGGGGGGGGGGGGCTATTTATTTATTTTATTTTATCTATTTATTTTATTGTTCGTTGGATTTATAAATGGATTTATACCCATTTATAAATATTCTATCTTTGATAAACGCAAAAATTCTTCCACAAAATTAAATTAGTTATAACTTTATATTGTATTTTTGCCTTGTTATTTTCTTTTAAATATGCTTTAATAACCGTTCTTCTAAAACGAACACCGTTACACGAGTTACATATTAAGTGCCTCGCGGTAGTTCTGTGGCCGCATAACTGACAAAAACGTAATTTAGCGATGTTATTTCTCATAATATACCCATGTGAATTACAAAATGTACTACCCGTCATCGCTCGATGAAGGCACGGGTATTGTCTTTTAACTCTCGGCTTTTGACACATTTATTCCGTGATCATGATTTTTATTATATTATTTTTTTTTTATGTCATTTTACATTTACCTGTTTTTTTTCGAGTAGATTGCATTATCGATTTTTAGGCCTTATTAGGAATTACAGAATTTTTTTTTGGGGGGGGGCTAGTTTTATGCCGCGAAGTGCATATACTATATTATAAACACAAAATACCTCGTCGTACTTTGGGCTAGTTTTATGCCGCGAAATCCGGAAAAATCGATAATTTGTGAAGGTAATATAAACATGAAAAGCTGGTTGGGAAATAAACTGCCGTAAAAATCGATATTATTGTGAACAGATGTTTTTACCTGGCCAGGAAAAAAATCAATCATATGTGGTGGATGAGATTTTTTACCCACAAAAATGGTTAAGTTTCGTGGCACCCCCCTTAAACAACACACATTATAAACACGAAAAGATGGTTGGGAATCTAGAAGTGCATATGCTATATTATAAACACGAAAAGATGGTGGATGGGGGGGGGAATAGACTGCCGCGAAGTGCATATATTATAATATAAACACTAAAAGGCGGAGAGGGAAATAGCCTGTCTAGAAGTGCATATGTTATAATATAAACACTAAAATGGAGAGGGAATTAACCTGTCTAGAAGTGCATATGTAATAATATAAACACTAAAGAATGAGGCCGTCGCGGAGCCGCCGCGAAGTATGGAATATAGTGTGATTCTCATGACTACAGTTTACTATACCTGCTAGATCTACCCATTTCAAAGTCAGTTTGAATCTCATCATGACTAGTCTGCTACATATGTACCCATTTTACCATTTTGAATCGCTCAAAACTACACTATACAGGTACCTGCTACCCATTCAATAGTCAATTTGAATCTCATGACTACTTAGTATATATGCTTTAAATCTGACCACCAATTGTTGAGAAGATTGACTGAAAAAAAATTATGAAACCATAACCAATAAGCCCCAGTTTCATTTTCTAGTCAATTAGAATCTCCTGACTACTATAGTATACCTGCTAGATCTACCTATGCCATTCCATTGTCAATTTGATTCTTTCATGACTACTATACATGTACATGTTTATATATTAAAGGCATAAAAATTTGTTAAAGAATGTGCTCCAAACTTAAGTATTTTGTACCTGTTTACAATTCCTAGTTAGATTAGAAACATTTAAATATCTGCTCAAAATTATAAAGTAACAAAATAAAAACATTTGAGATGGCCCAGACTGGTGAAAGAAACAAAATAATCAATTGTCTTTAAAAGTCATACAGAAATGACCACCAATTGTTGGTAGATGGACTGAAATAAAATTATGAAAACATACCAATAAGCCATATTAATATCACAGTTAAATATATTTAGTATCTAGAGAGAGGAGAGAAGAGATTTTAGAGCCAGTCGAGAAGGGAGAGGAGAAGAGGGACTGAATTTGTATGTTGGAAAGGTATATACATGTACTTTCTATACCACGCCTAATTTTTATGCCCCCTCCCTCTTCGTAGAAGGAGGGCCATATTGCTTTGCCGTTGTCAGTTGGTTGTTCCGTACACCAACAGTTTCCTTTCATTACCTCTGTAGCGGGTGCACATATTGAAATGAAATTTGGCATATAGATACGTCATGAGAATATCTAAGCCAAGTTTATATTTGGTTACCATCAAACAATATTTGACAGAGTTATGCCACTTGAACTTAGAAAATTTCTATTAATTCAGTTTCTGTTCAATATAGTCTGGCTGCTGTCTCCTCGCGGGGGTCCGCGGCTCTTCTGCACGTCGCGTCTGCCCTGCTGCGCTTGTCGTTGCAACAGGTTTTACTCGTTCTTTTCACAATGAAATGAAATTTGGCATACTCATACCTTATGAGAATAAAATATGAAGTTTTATATGGTTACCGTCAAACAATTTTTGTCAGAGTTATGCCCCTTGAACTTTGAAACGTCACAATAATTTAGTTTCCGTTTATGGGGGAGGGGGACTTAACTGTTTTACAAATAGCTCTTGTTCATTTTACCAGCTATCCTGTAGTTCATAAAACCTGACGCATCCCAAATTGAAAGATGAGATCATGCATTCAAAGTTTCAATAATTTTGGTAAAAATAGGTGGATTGTTCTGTCAGTTTAACAATGCGGTATCATGTTATGCACTGTGAGGTTAATTGTTTGTATCATGTAAGGATTGTTTTTCATTTTTTGAACATTATCGGGGTATAAAAGCAATTGCTCATGAAAAAAATTCATTGTGCAGCACTTCGTGCTTATATTCATATACATTACCCTTTTTTAGTGAAACTGTAGTCCACTGGATACTACACTGACTTTGGCGCGTTCTCCATCGGGGGGTGTCCTCTCTCCTTCTTCGCTTTTCATATGACGCGTAATGGCTCAACAGCTGTTTTGACATGAGAAAGTGGCGCTGACTCCTTCTCTTTTCTGATCGCAAATACTAATGAAATAAAGGTTTAATTTCTTTTTTTATATCATTTTGAAAGAAATTAGTGATATGGAAAATTTTGAATACTTATTCTAAGATTTAGTTCGCGATTTTTAATATTCGACCATTTAGTGGTGGCAGGTTAAATGTGTCAGAAGAAAATTGCCCGAATAGGCCGTATGCAAATGGTTGATAGGCCTACCATGTGCGATTTGGATAGCAACAGATGATCGATGTTTACAACAAATTTTCGTTTGGATTCTGATATTTTATCAGTTGGAATATAGCAGGCGGGCCGTTGTTCCCCGTCCGCTCTCCCGCTCTGCCTCAGAACTTCTCGCGGTTTGAGTTTTGACTTTAATATTCGTTCATGACAACTGGAAGTAGCCAATTGCTATTTGATATTTTACACAATCGCTGAATCAGCTGGGAAATGCCGTGAACTGTGGAAGGGGTGATGATTTCGTAAGTAGACCTATTTCAGTATATAGGCTAGTCTACTAGCAAATCCTTCAAATCAATTGAAACAAGACAAATGCAATTTATGTTGTGAAATAACAAACTTTTATTGTTCTGTTTAAAAGATAATTATCGACACGTTCATTATGGAAAATCCGTGTAGGCCTATAAATTATAATAGATCCATATGTCAATTCAGACTTTAATTCTTACCAGCTGATCATATAGAGTATATCGTCAATTTCTGAGAAACCTATGAACACTACTTATGCTCGGCATTAACATTACAGGTTGTGAAAAAACTGGTAAATATTAGCCTAGCAATTAATAGGATTTGAGGTGAACTGAGAGTCGATTTCACGCGATGCGAGTGACGAATTGTTTCTGACGCGGGGAATAGCCTATATGGTGACGGACTCGTGAAAAGCACCCCTTTCTCCGCCCTTCTCGTCTGGCTTGTCGCGTGCCTCGCGCCCTCGTGCTGCTCAAGCTGTTTATCAGAGATGCAGGACAAACTCGGGTGCCGCGTGTTCTGTGCTATTGCACTAGACCTGTCGTCTCCCTTTTTAACGGCCCTGCGTCGCTGCTTACTTACAAGCAACATTAACTACGAAGCAAATTTTCATTTTTGTGGTCTGTGTTTCTTTTCGCCCCATAAACATGACCTAGATCTATCGCAATAGGCCTATGATGCCTAGGCATGTACAGTCTGTGTTCTACAGATGCATCGCGCTCGTTTGGGACTAGTCTTGTGTTTTCGATTTCTTTCAGTGATTTTTGTTTGTTTTGTGGTGCCAAAACCACAACGAACCAGCCCCCATGCCGCGCCCAACACAAATAATTAATGGCTTTAAAATAAAAATATGGAATGAATGTGTTATTTTATTCTTTATTGATTCATTCATATGTTTAGAGAATACTTGTCCGACAAATCGCTGCCGTAACATGGTCATGGAAAGGGTTTCTAAAATATTCAGGTATTCCTACGCC
Source organism: Atrina japonica (assembly GCA_030159075.1). NCBI lineage: Eukaryota > Metazoa > Mollusca > Bivalvia > Pterioida > Pinnidae > Atrina > Atrina japonica. The sequence goes on along the minus strand of BROG01000429.1, from coordinate 115,121 downwards.
ACTTAGATCACGTGATGACCCATTTTTGTTTGTTTTTGTGGTTGGTTTTATTGATTACAACATGTTTAGAGAAATACTGTCGTTCTGTATAACTGTAATGAAGGAAATTACAGTCGGTATGTAAATATTTGTATGTATTACCTGATGTGATTGTTGATTACTTTTATATTTTACATATTTGTATAAAATTGTTAGTCTAACCAAACAAAGCAAATAAATAAAACATTGAGAAAACTCTGATTTTCCCCTTTTCCTTAAAAAAATTATTTGAATTTTAAAATGTTTTACACCACACTCAGCAAATGTTCAGTAAATTGTGATTGCCAGTTTTATTTGTATAGGAGGGGACCTGGTTACAGTGTAGACCACCAGCCCCCCTAAAACTTCTCACAAAATCATCTTAGGGTTTAACCTGCATATATATATTTGAGTATTGAGTAAATTTCGTGACTTCGGGCCCTGATATGTCGCGTATTATAGGATCTAACGCAATCCGCTATGGGGTCACGTGCAGATGGCCTCGTAGGTGTGCCATTTTCGACCAATGAAAAAGCAACTTACATAAGCGATCAAATAGCATAGAGATGTAAACATTTTTAACATTATAAAGCTTAAGAACACCGAGCACACAAATAAGGTAGTGTAATATCTGGTTATTCAACCATAGCGGCTCTGGTGAGCCTTAGAAACAACAGAACACGTCCAGTGTGATTAACGTGTATTTTAAAGATGGCTGCTCAGCCACGAGGTACAGACAAGGGAGGTAACTCCCATGTACAACTGCGTGTATGAGGACCCATTACAGTGGAATTTGATAGAAAAACATCATACTAAATCTTTAAATGTATGATATATTTCCGGCTTATAGTTTATAGTTTATTTAACCTTTGACCATCAGGTCAATCAGCATACAATATACATGCCCCAGTATACAAATAATATATATATATATATATATATATATATATATATATATATATATATATATATATATATATATATAAATATATACATAAATCAATACAAATAAATACAATACATACATAATGAATATAATGATCAAGTGAGTGAAAGTATTTTGAGGTAAGCATTGGAGAAAAGACAGATATAAGAGAAAAAACAAACTTTTCATTGTGCAGATCTAATCTTCATTGCATAATGAGGTACTTAGCCAAATTGCTTAACATATTTTTGTTCTTAGCTGATAGTAATTGAATTAATTTAAACATTGACGGATTTACATGATAATACCTTTTTATATACATAATACGTAAATTACGATATAGAGGACACACTAAAATCAAATGAAACTCGTCTTCAATATCGTTAAGAGTACAAAAAACGGTATAATCTGTGTTCACGGGGTAAATTTACTCTATATCGACCCTCTTCAATCAAAAGTTTATGTGCGGACATTCTAAATTTTTCGAGATATACACAATGGAGATCTACCGAATTCTGAATATAACATATAATTTGGTACATATCTTTTCACCTTTAGAATACGTTTACAAAAGTCTGTATGCACACATTCTATATCTTTACCATTGACAAAACCCCATACTTCACTTCCATAATTAAGAACACTATTAACATACGTGTCAAACACATATAATTTTGTTTTTATATTGATATAGTTAGAATTACAAATATTCAAAATTTTAAACAGTTAAACCGAGATATGAAAAACTGTTTACGACCTCAATAGTTTCGTTACTGTAATACCAAATACAATTTTATTTTGGTTCAATCTACCACCATTCCGAAAAAAACCACAACTTTAGTTTTTTGTACATTTACAGTAATGTCCCAATCTTCATAGTAATTTTGTAACGTATTCAAAATTTCTTGCAGACTGTCGACTGATTCTGAAAATAAAACAGTGTCGTTTGCGTACATCAATAAAAATAATGAAATATCTCTTAGTTCAATAGATTCACAGTTGTTGTACAATAAATTAAATCGTTGATATTTAATGAGAAGAGAAAGGGAGATAATCCTTCCCCCTTGCAATAGATGTTTAATGTCCCATTCAAGAATCTTTCACTCATATGGAGACGTCACCAAATGCCGGCACTTACGGCCATTGAGCAGTGAGGGTTCTTAACGTGCCGACACCTACTGTGACACGGGACCTCCAGTTTTTACTGTCTCATTCGAAGGACTGGAAATCAAAAACCAACCTGCCGACGGCGGGACTCGAACTGACCTCACGACCCAGAGTCTAGCGCGCTTCCGACTGAGCCAGGCCGGCTCCCCTGCATCTTATATTGTTATATAACGATTTCAAAAGAGTTAACATCTTACCACAAACCCCACACGTGCGGATGAAAGCTAAGACGCTTACAATCCTGTGAAAATAATTGCAGTATCCCATCTCACATTATGTTAATGTGGAATTCTACATATCAAAGTGCTTGACCCCTCATATACACTTAGCACTCTTATTTTGAACAATTTTCATACGGGGATTTAGATCACATGGCCTTTAATTGACCATATAATTGCATTATGCGTTGGTATTGGTAGTATTATCACCCAATTTGTTATAATAATTATGTCAAAAAATGATATTGACACTTATCATGAATTAGATGTCAATTATCATGATTATATGTGGGTAGAAGACCTATGAAGAAAGATTAGTGGTAAATCGTCTCAAATATAATCTACACACATTTAGACAAACAATGTGGGAGAAAGACGTAAAGGGCATTAGCTTCAAAACTTTTATTTACCTATTTTTACTACTGAGATTGATATACAGTAACAAAAAGAGAGATAAACACATGCATACAAATTCTCGAATTCCTATGTATCTTGTGAAAATTGCTTGAGAAACCCAGGTTTGACACTATTTCACTTGCAGCTGATTAACTCAACAGTATACTACAACGGACCTGACCTTATTTTCCCAAAATATATTGGAATATAAGATTTTTTGGCTATGCATAGCGTTCTTATTTATTATTGTACATCAAATACAAGTAGTAAAATTAGAAGAAAAAAAATCTATGTTTTGGGTTTTTTTTTTCGGGGGGGGGGGGTTGGGTTGGTGACAGGTAATGCTCCGTTAAGATATAATAAACATAATACCAAAGTTATAAGCAAAACTGAGGTCAAAACAAATGCTCAAGCCGATCAATTCTATCATCAGCTGAACTCTAATCTAAAATAAATATAATATCCGAAAGAAAAAAAAGTATCATTCTAAGTCATATGATAAATTTTAATGTACTGTATTGCCAAAACCGCGCAAGAATAAATAATATGGTTTCAACTGATTTGTGAATCTCGTAAAATGTTCTTGTATGACATTCAAACAGTATAGTATTAATTGAGAAATACATTTGCAAACTGAATTTGACAAAGAGCTCATCCCTTTATATGGTATATAAAAACTTTCCGAAATAAACTTGGTCCTGGGAAGGTTTAATATTGGTAGTTAAAATAATTGGTATTCGATTAAAGGAACTTATGCCGTGTTTTTTACCCAAAAATTGTTTTTCCTTTTTACTACTTAGATTGATATACAATAACAGAATAGGGATGTACACGGGCATAGAAGTATTAATTCTTATATATATAATGGAAATTTTTTGAGAAACCCAGGTTTGGCACTTTTTTTATTTGCAATTGATTAATTCAACCTTACTATTTGTATATGAATACCAAATTGGAATTGACCTTATTATTACAAAATATATAGGGATATAAGATGACTTTTATGTACTGATGTTTATTTAGCGATTTAATATCTAATTTGTCGTATTCTAATAGATAAGGAGTTTCGAATATCCATCGCTGCTTCTGCATTATACTTAGTTACTATATTTATATTTTCGTGCAAAACCCATTTCATCTTGTAAATTCTATTTGCAAGCAAGACATTATCAAACATTTGCATGCAAGTTTGTATGAAAACAGCCAATCAAAACTCTTCTTATATCACCAAAAAGTGAATTATGTATTAACGATATTTACCAAACGAAATAATATAAAATTTAAGATACCAAAGTATAAATCTTTAGCATGTCCTGTTGACCGATCACAACCGCCGTACGCCCGCAGTCAAATTCAACTGATATAGGTGAGGAAGAAACTCTCGTCACAACTGGTACAGACGACTTAAGCAACAGCTATCGAACAGGTAACCCTACATTTCATTTAGTGAAACATTAATCACAAACAAGGATATAATACCTGTGTGTTGGTAAACACACGTTCTCGCTCAGGACCCTTTCCTCCACATTTCCCCAATTTTTCCGACCCCCGAAAATCCCTAAAAAGGTAGGTTGGGATTCTGGCTCAGGACAATTTCCCCCACTTTCCCCCTACCTCCGGGAGGAAAAAATCACCTAAGGGATCGGGTCCCTTTCCCTCCCTCTCCTGCAAGGTCATCAGAATCCAAATGCCATCACGCTTGTTAGGGCCCTTCGGGCTCGCCAAATCACCAATGTCCCTCGAAGCCCCCCCATCACCCCCACCACGCTTCACCTACCCCCCTCTCCAACTCATCACGTTTCACCGACCGCCGCCACCACTCACCACGCTTCACCGAAAACTACCGGAACCGCTCGCAGACTGTCATACTACTCACCCGCCGGGGGCCCCTCAGAGGAACCTGAATTTTTTATGATAATCCCTGTTTTTCGTGGGAAATGTATATGATTTAAGGAAACAATTTTAACATTAAAAAAAACACGATGGATCGACTAATGGAAGCGTGCAAGTCCCATACACCCGAACAAACATTGAAGACTATCGGAGTTGGCAATCATCAAACTGATTGGATCTCCGCCTGAAAGACGTGTGTACAACCACAAATGGTCATCCCGCGTAAATTGGGATAAGGACATGGATTGGGTTACCTTATTCAAGTGGCGAGAGTCTTTTCCCCATCCCTATAGCAAACGAGTGAATTGGACAAGCTTGGAGGATATAGCGGAGGAAAGAATCATGGCGCAGCGAATAGAAGCTGCCATGGAAGCGTATCGCGAAAGAAGAAAAAAAATGAATTCCTTAAGAAGAAGAAAAATATATAGAATAATTTTAAAAATGGGTTATTATCGACTGGATAAAATGTTTTCAGAAGACGGAACGAAAGAGACTGTATTATATTTTCCTTACAATAAAGTAATGTGTCATATGCACAGAATGAAGCGTAAGTACCCGTGTACCAACGAAGCGATAAAAAAGTCATTATTCTGTCATAACCACTACTATTTTTGGAAGAAAAATCACGAGAATATAAAATTTTGCTGAGGCTGCGGAAGGTGGACGACGGCCGAATACGAACTATGCGGTGCTTGTGGTGGATAAAAGTTGAGGATTCAAGAAAATTTATAAAACATCGAAACATTTTATAAATCTATGGTGCAGTAGAATTTTACCGTAGTTTGAAACGCATTTTGGTGACTACGTCGCCCGCGGGCCCATTGTCCGTAAAAGGTCCGCTGTTTCTTGATCTCCGTGTTGTTCGGCTTCGGGTCTTCCTTTTTTCCACCGGGTTCCGCCCTTTGATTATCTCTTTCTTCATGTTCCGGTACTTTTCGAGTTCTGCGGAAACCGTTTTGAATTCCCTCTCAGATATGGTTCCGTCCGTCAACGCCATACTAATTAGATCCTGTATGCTATTGAGTTTGGACTCGGCGAGATTTTTCAGAGAATCGTGTTTTCGCATTTTCGACGAGACGAGTCGGCGGATCCCTTTCATAGCAATTCCAACGGATCCGCAAACAATGGCCACGAGTTGTAATGGTAGGGTCATGGGGATGGCGAAACCGACGCCGGAGACGACGATTCCGCCGGATATCAACGCCATGTCCACCCTGTCGGTGGCGTTCAGTCGTCGCTTGTGTTTTTTGTAAAGGGATCGACGCATAATTTTAAATTATGCGATAAATTCTCATAATTTACAAAAATGACTTTCGCAAAGGAACGCCACCGGTTGGAGCGAAATATTCTAACAAAGAAGAGTCCGTCTCGGAGACGGAACATTTCCACGCCTCCTTTGAAAATATATTCATAAGATACAACATCCCCGATATTTTCGGTGCGGATGGCGATTTCGTTATTTTGCTTTTATATATATTATACGTTTTGCCGGATTTTGAAACAACTAAGTTGCCCATTGCCCAGCGACCAATAATAATAAAAATCCAACAATCATCATTCCAAGCACCCACAGATGCTCACCCAGCCAAATCATCGTTTTGCCCAAAGTCGATAGTAACCACGACACAATGGAGCCCAATATTCCCGGTAAAGGATCGGTCTTGCGAGCGTAACTGAAAAGCTTCTTAAAACCCCCACGCGTAAAATGGAATTCACCGCCGGCGACTTTGGAATGCTGGTGGTCGATTACGCGTTGGCCATGTACACGAAAAGCATACCAGTGAAGCGCGGCGTGATTCCAGCCGATATCGTTCTTCATCCTTAATTCCTTTGGGTGCTCGCAACGCGTAATTCCCAAAATCGTACCTCGAAATCTTGTCCTCTCTAATATACTCCTTCGTAGAGGGCGACCTTCTCGACGAGCAGATCGTAAATGACCTGACTGATCGAACGCAACAAATTCATCGACCGATATACGATGTTGTCACGGACTATCACGTCTTTATAGTCCGCGAAATCGACGTGTTTCTTGAAAACGCTCGACTTGACTCCCTTCGCCTTTTTGAGCACCTTCGATTCGTCCATTAGAATGGCATACATCTTGGGGTTCAAGCCAATGATCACCTATCTATTGCAATCCTGCGTACCTTCTTGTTATGATTTTTAAAGACACACAGCTCCTCCTTTGGAATGTGGGCGAGGTACGGATGGTCGTCGAGGAAATCGCTGAAATCGAACTCTTCCGCGTGTCACCATGTACCGATAAGCGTCCTCCGTTTCTATCTCGCAAAAGAGGCTGTCCATGTCCGTGTAGAGGAGCTTGCACTTGGCGCCGTACTTTTTCCTCAGGAAGTTATAATACCAGTTATATATGTAGCGTTTAGATAGATCGAGGATGGCTGCGCCCACGTATTTCAGCTCATCAAGACGGACCTTCTGTTTCCAAGTGTGAACGATGGCCATGTCGTCGTCGATGATGTCCACACGCTCGAAGGAAGAGCTTGCGTTGGTTTTCCGAACCTTTTTACTCAACTTGCAAGCCTCTTCGGCGTCGAATTCGTCGCCGCTCTTGATAATCCGAAGTTTCTTTCGCCGGCAGACATTATCCATGCTCTTGCCGAACGGCGCATTTGAAGAAGTCCTTTTGGAAGCCGTTGGTGCACCTCTGATGGAGTTCCGTAGTTTTTCTAATGTACGATTCCATCCACGGCGCTTCTGAGAAGTTCAAAAATTGATGCACCCTATTTAATTCCATTCCCAACGAAATATGGAGTTCTAGGGTCTTGTAATGTATCACGTATTTCTCCTTGTCGCTCAGATTCGGCACGAGCTTCGCGGAGCCTGTGTCCCTCTATGTGTCCGCCCTTTAATAGGGTGTCCCAGGCCAGACCCGGGGCTGTATAGTAATGGACCGGGTCTAATCCGTAATGCCGAATGCTCGTTTTGCGGAAGTTCTCGAACACGTCGGCCAGTAAAACGACGTTGGTTTTCAAGTATAAATCGTGATAGTTCTCCAGACTTTTACACTCGAATTCGTTCCACACCTTTTTCGTGTCGCCGACGTGCTCCTCAGCGAGGGTGCTGTTCAACGTATTCGTAGGGATAGATTCCCTTTCGCTTGATCAGCCGGGATTTATCTTGTCCGAAGACTCCATTGGTGATTGGAAAATCGTCGGCGATGCTTATGAGGTGACTCATGAACTGAAAGCTGTCTATAAACCGGAGCTGCCCGACAGTGAACGAAATGGATTTTTCGCCTTTAAGAGGGATGCAGGTCACTTTACCCGGTACTATCGCCATTACCCGTATAATCGGATGCGAATCGTATCCCTTCAAATTGTGAAAGATTACGGGAATCGGGGTCTTGACCTTCTGGACGCGGAGCTTTAGATTACACTTGGAGTGGGGCCGGTAAGCCCCCGTTATGTGACAATGATCGATGACCTTGCGCATGTAAAATATAAAATGTCAGTGATATTTAGTAGCTAAAATACTGACCACCTATCTACGGCTGAGACGTTGGACACCTGTGCCAGGAATCTGGATGATTTCATTACATTTGCAATGTATGTACTCGTAACGTGCGTGCAAAAGCTGCGATTTCCATGTAAAATTTTAAATTCATTTTGAAATATCTTGTTGCACGTTATAAGTCACTACTTGCATGCAAAAAGTATGTTTTCCTGTGTAAATTAATTTTTGCACACAACTTCTATGTTTTTGCGTACAAACTGTCATCACATTAGCTTTTAGAAAATCTATTTAAGATTGGAGCTCAGGTGATGAAGTCTAATTGACAGAAACGATCCTCTTGAGTATTATAACTTTGGTTTTATAAAAATTTCAGATACCAAAGTATAAATCAATAGAATGTCCAGGACATAGATACAAATCCGGTAAAAATGGACAAACACGGACCTCTGGAAACCAAGAAATGGGATCAGGTGCCATGGAGGAGTAAGCATCCCCTGTCGACCGGTCACACCCGTCGTGAGTCCACAGTCAAGTCCAATGAAACAAGTGAGGAGTGTATCCTCGTCACAATTGGTACAGACGTCTCAACAACCGCCAACGAAAATGGAACTCAACATTTCACTTAGTGAAACAGAGTAGTCGCAAACAAGACTATTATACCGACCGTAAAATTTGCGGAACGTTGACATTAAACACGGTTTTCGATATCCCTGTGTCAATAATTTGTCAGTGAGTAGTTTACCTCTGTATATGAAATCTTCATATGTTGTGCACGCCCTGGCATATCGGATCATTTGTGAAATATAAACTCCATATGCGGGTGACTGAGGGATATTGCTACTTAAATGTGGAAAATTTACGATGGGAAAGCCGAAATCGTCGCGTTTATCGTATAGCTTAGTTGCTAATTTCCCGTCTGTGTTTATATTAAGTAAAATGTCTAAGTATGAAGCATGTGTGCTTGATTCTGTTGTATCTTTAATTTCTAGTTCGCTGGGATATATCGCATTGACATATGTATGAAAATTGTCATTATTAATTGACAAAACGTTGTCGATATATCTAAATGTCAAATAAAAGAACACCGCTAACTTTTTCTTCTTTTAATTCAGCAGTTTCTGAATGAAGTCTGCTTCGTATGAATAAAGGAACAGGTCGGCCAATAAAGGAGCACAATTGGTTCCCATAGGAATGCCGACAGTTTGTTGAAAGACCACGTCTCCGAACATTACAAATATATTGTCTATTAGAAATTCCAGCATGTTTTTTATATCAACTTCAGTATATTTATATGTAAAATCAGAGTGGTGTTTGACGAAATAAGTATCCTGATAGCCAATCACTAGATATTTAAATATTCGGGTACCACCTTTAGTGAAAAAGCAGTTGTCTATGATACTGAAAAGTCTTTCTTTTAATTTTTTATGTGGAATAGTAGTGTAAAGAGTAGAGAAGTCATAAGTTTTGATACAGTGAATTCGAGAAAAATTGTGTGCCTTCAAATTTTCTAAAAGCTGTTTAGAATTTTTAAGTATCCACATCTGATTTACACTGCTTCTGGAATAAGCTACTGTACAGTTTTGTTGAAGTTTCTCCTTAATGGCTGTCAATATCTTGGTAAGGAGTATCTATAACCACTAGGTTGTTACACTGCTGAAGGACAGTTTGAGTCCCCGAGGGTATACATAAAATAGTGCCTGGTATTTCGGTACCAGCTGATAATATTATACTAAAGTAATATTTGGCACTGATAACATCATTTAAATTCTAAATTATTACATCATTTAGATGATCAATTTCCCTTTTAAAAAATCTATTTAAAATTGAAGCTCAACTGATGAAGTCTAATTGACAGAAACGATTGCCTTGAACATTATCACTTTGGTATAATGTTTATAATATTTATCATATTTATGAACCAAACAGTCTGTCGTATGCGACATTAACATATCGAAATTAAATAGATGATTCAAAACTATTGGATGGGGATGTGATGTAATAATGAAATTCATTGTCTTGGTTTCAATATGATGTCTAATTTTCCACCCCCCCACCCTAAAATGTCATTCCCACTGGTATCTCGAAACAGTCTTGAATTTGAGGTATTATCAAGAAAAAAAGAAAGGAAAATTCAAAAAGTGAATTGAATTCATATTCAGGGGAAGTTATTGTAATATTTGACATAAAATGTCACCCACATCACCAAAAAAAGTGAATTATGTATTAACGATATTTACCAAACGAAATGATATAAAATCTAAGATACCAAAGTATAAATCTTCAGCATGTCCTGTTGACCGGTCACAACCACCGTGAGTCCCCAGTCAAATTCAAATGAAATAGGTGAGGAAGAAACCCTCGTCACAATTGGTACAGGACTCAATAACAGCTATCGAACAGGTAACATTTCATTTAGTGAAACAGTAATCACAAACAAAGATAAAATACCGATCGTAAAATTTGCGGACCGTTAACATCAAACGCGATTTTCGATATCCCTGTGTCAGAAACTTGTCAGTAAGTAGTTAACCTCTGTATGTGAAATGTTCATATGTTGAACACGCCCTTGCACATCGCATAATTTTTTAGATATAAACACCATATACAGATGACAGTTGGATATTACTACATAGACTAAATGTGGAAAATGTACGATGTGAAAATCGAAATCGTCGGGTTTGTCGTAAAGTGTGGTTGTTAATTTTCTGTCTGTGTCTATAGTAAGTAAAATTCCAAGTTGTAATCGTGTGTGCTTGATTATGATTTTATATGATAATCTAGATACTTGTGATGAGAATATTTGCGCATGTAAAATATAAAATGTCAGTGATATTTAGTAGCTAAAAACCTGATCAACTATCTGCTGTTGAGACGTTGGACACCTGTTTCATTACGTACGTTTGTAATGTATGAACTCGTAACATGCGTGAAAAAGCTGCGATTTCCATGTAAAATTTTTAATTCATTTTGAAATATCTGGTTGCACGCTAGTCACTACTTTCATGCAAAAAGTGTTTTCCTGTAAAAATTACTTTTTGCACACAATTCGATTTTTTCTTACAAACTGTCATCACGTTAGCTTTTAGAAAATCTATTTAAAATTGGAGCTCAGGTGATGAAGTCTAATTGACAGAAACGATCCTCTTGAGTATTATAACTTTGGTTTTATATTTATAATATATTGAAATTAAATAGATGATTCAAAACTATTGGATAGGGATGTGATGTAATAATGAAATTCATTGTCTTGGTTTCAACATGATGTCTAATTTTCCGCCCCCCCCCCTAAAATGTCATTCTCACTGGTATCTCGAAACAGTCTTGAATTTGAGGTATTATCTAGAAAAAAGAAAGGAAAACTAACTACATTCAGGGGAAGTTATTGTAATATTTGACATAAAATGTCACCCAACGCGTCTTGGTACGACGAATTTAGCCTGATTTAACAAATATGTTACTTAAAATTAGGGGAGAATTTCGGCTTGCTGTAGGTCCTGTTCAACAAGATTTAGATTTAGCAACATGGCCTAGTGTAAGATTTTATGAAGACTTGTACATGGCGTGCTGGTTCTTGATTAGGCATCATCGGGCAGCCTTGTTTTCGAAATCTCCTCATTACCGTACTATTTTAAGGGTTTAAAATCACTGTATGTGGGATTTAAATCAGTTGCTATCTTAGCATTCAATAAGAAATACTGCGAAATTAAACACCCGTGAATAACCTTATACTTATAAAGTATCCGTAAAACAATACGTAATCAATCAAACTGTATCCGTATATCAACAAACATTTTATACACGAATCACAAAATGTTTATAAGCTTTATTCAAAACTCTATACAATGTACAGTCTTAACACATATTTTAATAGCTGTGAATAAGTTCCTTTCAGGAAAACACGTAATTAAACAATTATACAGTATATCTGCGTGTTTGATGTGCCCCACGGTTAACTGATTGATAAACTGGGAAATATAACTTTGAAAATACGACGAATTTTTATAAAAAAAATATTAAGTACGTACAGAAAAGTTTATGAACTGTATATGTATATTACTTGACAGAATATTTTTCTTGTCATTTAGTTTTGATAACAAGTTGCATTTTGATATGGACATTTTTTTTTTAAAAATTATTGATTGTTGTGTCCAAAGTATTTAGGAATACAAATATAAAACAAGTTCTCATAACTAGGGCGAAATCACTTTAGGCGCGAAACTGTATCTGAACGAAACCACTTAGGTCCGAACGCGTTTCATTTATACCGAAAATGAATTAACCCTTTCACCCCTAAATATATAAAAATATGCTCTATTTCATTGTTTAGACCAGTCTATTGTGGTCTGTAGGGTTGAAAGGTTTAAACTCTAAGCAATCGGCCATGGACGCCCTAGGACGAAATTAATTGGGTTACATGATCACAACACAATTTGAAAGACATAGCTTTTTGGTAGTAAAGGTGGTTCTCGCGCGCAAATCTAAATACCTTATCATTGGTTCTCTCTCTCTCTCTCTCTCTCTCTCTCTCTCTCTCTCTCTCTCTCTATATATATATATATATATATATATATATATATATATATATATATATATATATATATATATATATATATATATATATATATATATATATATACATTTCGTGCATAAATGCTCAGATTCTAAAACAATACACGGAAGTAGATTAAACAGATGTCCGAGTTTCTACGTAACTGAAAATGTTTTAAAAACCACATCTCTCTACAAACTGTCGGCATTCCAATGTACATTCTGTTCCTGTATTCCAATTATCGAAATAAAGATTCAAAAGAATTAATCATCCGAAGGTTCAGAGGTCAGTACATAAATACGGTTAACATTGGTCAAAGATGTTTTGTTTGTGTGTGGTGTAAAACAAGGAATCAAAATCAAATAAAATATATATTATGAATTAGTCCAACAAGCCAACAGTTTGGTTTCATCCCTGTATTACTTTTGCATGACGTACAAATGAAATCGATTAAAAAATGAAAGGTAAAAAACACCTAAAGTAAACTTAATTAGGAAGATTCTTCTTTAAATGAAAATGACTCTCATTAGGAAAAAATAAATCCGTTTTGATGTTGAAAGTGATAATTAGGATATTGCCTGATTTATGTTGATAAGTCGATAAATTGTCCGCATCTATATAGTCTATACATCACTTTTAGTACTGACTGCTTACCGATACAGCTGCAGATAACCTGCGAAACCTGAAACACAAAACCCTTGTCGGAAAGATATTTTACATAAAGAAAATGGATGTACAGGAACTTCCTAATCAGGTAATTTGATAGGAATCAAGATTTAATATTTATTTTGAGGTTAGATTTAGGCTTTGATTAACATTTTTGCACATCATGTTTGCTTTTTCGATGAATGTAACTTCTCTCTATATATATGAGTAAAAGTAAATAACTTTCATTTGCAATTGTTTAAAAGGCATTGTGAAAATTAACTCATATGTAATATGAGTGATAAAAACTTTATTAATCGTAGAATTGTTTCAAATTAGATAAGATGGTCAAAAGTAATCTTTAAATGTTAAATGATTAATCGTGATCTTAATGGCTTTCACAGTAAAATTTTCTACTCTTGGCAGAAATATCTTAAGCTGAGACTAATCGTATTTCTAAAAGTAGAGCTTAAACAATTTAATTCAGTGGGATTTTTATCTGTCACCAGTCAAAGAAAAATCCATCGAATATGAAAAAAAAACAACAATCACTGACAATATATACTTCTTAGAATAGTGTCATTTAGTCGTGGACTCTTTATTAAGGTGTTTGGAAACATATACATAATACTTAAGTTATAGTTTACGATACAATGTTCTTAAATTATTTCTCTTTAACAGAATGCTACCATTTTCCAAGAAGATTTTTCGTCGACCACACTTGTTGTACCCGACACCTCAATGTTCGGGGAAGCACTGATAGTTACGGATACTCAAATGGCTGTAATATATATTAGCATAGTGTCAGCAGCGCTGGTGATTGGAACACTGGGTAATATACTTATTCTTGTTATTGCAATTCTGTTTCGGAACGTCAACAAAGTTGGGAAACCGTTCATCGTCAATTTGGCCATAGCAGATCTATGTGTTGCATCAGTTGCAGATCCAATGTGCATATTAGGTTTGTTTCTTTTGATTTTCTTTATGTTTATAGTACGCGTACACAAAGCAATATATATTTTGAAAATGTTCAAGATAAAAACATTTGAAATACTTATGATTTTTCTTGTTCTTTTTCACTTCTATGAGTCGATCCATTGTCCGTTAATCCATTCAATCCCTAATATTCATTCATAAATTGTCATTTGAAAATATTGGTCGTTCACAAAGATGATTAGCATTCACGGAGGTTATTACCTATTCGATGCTTTTAAAGCGATATAAGCTGTCACAATTATTATTTTTGTCCCCTGATATATAGTCGAGAATATGATAAAATGCGTGTTCAAATACATTATTAAACACGTTAAACGTTGTAAAAGGTATTCTTTTAGAAGATATTTGTTTTATTAGAATTTAAGTTTTCCTGTACCTTAAAAAATCCAGCTGTATTTTCGTATGACCTTTCAGATAAACTATTTCACTATATGAAATGTACTTCATAATTCGGTCAGGGGATCTCGGTCCTTTACGCGCTCGGACTATGTTAAAGTCGGCCGATTTTTATGTGTTTTATAATTATTTTTAAAATACAGAACGTGAATTTTATTGGAAAGTGCGTGTATTTTGTAAAATATATGCTTTTCAATGCTATTTTAAGTACATGAAGAAAATCGGATGAATATAGGAATAAATATATCAGGTCACAAAATCAATTTTTTAATGTTACCCTGAATGCTGACATTGACAAAATCAAAACAATATAACGTATTGTAGTAAGTAATAAAGTATTCGTACCTCATGTTCTACAATCGTGCTCCCATGTTCGGTGGAGTTCGGCAGTTCATGATCATATGTGTCAAGAATGATAAAGCCGAGAATGCGATGAGACGAGTTAAAATGGGTCGAGAACACCCGATATATCCGGCACGTGGACAATTTCAGAAACGAATGTTTTGAAACGACGAAAAAAGACAAACTTTGCCAGATTTAGATATGAAATGATGATGTACGAAAATAAACGCAGAATAGAATGTATATTAACTGCAAATTGCACGTGTTTATTGGTCACTCGGTAATCTTCGTAAAAAATTAAAGTTAATTTGCAATGCACAAAGTATGGCGGAAAATAAACTGATATTACGGGTTACGTTTTGCAAGATTGTTGCAATTTTACAGATGCATTTGTTATTCTAACCACCAGATGGTCTCTTTGGAAAATATATGATATAGAATATCACTTAAAATGGGCATGTACAATTTTTCACCAACGATATCGCTTTAAATAGTTACCAGATTGATAGAATGAGAGAGAGAGAGAGAGAGAGAGAGAGAGAGAGAGAGAGAGAGAGAGAGAGAGAGAGAGAGAGAGAGAGAGAGAGAGTGTGTGTTTAAGGCTCAGAATGAAATGTAATATGTCGTTAGGATAGATTTCTAATGAGAAATATGTAGCTTATAACACTATATACGAATGTACTTTATGTACCTTTTGTAAATCCGAGTAATTTTATAATTTACAGGTGTCGTGAAAGGTGAAGTCTTCTTCAACGACAAACCATGGCTGTGTCATGTCACCGCAAGCCTTTGTCTGACTGCCTGTTTTTGCGCATTTATAAGTTTGACCATGCTAACTGTTCATAGATACATATACATTTGTCATCACAACATCTTTGATAAAATTTTTAATAGATACATGTGTATTACATTTTGCATGCTCTGTTGGATTTTAGCATTTCTTTTTGAGTTTCCCAACATAATAGGGTGGGGTGGTCATTTGTTTGACAAGAAAACCCACCAGTGTATATGGGATCGAACAGCCAGCGATTCATACACTTTATTAGTATCTGTTGGTTTGATTGGCGGTCCATTGATTATCATGGCCTGCTGCTACTTTCTTATTTTCAGACATATTTGGGAGTGTAAGCGAGATATCTATAAATTTGAAACGGATAATCCTTTAAGAATGAGAAAAGCTTGGAACGAAACCACCCGAAATTGCCACGCACTTTTCGTACTATTTTTTGTTTTTCTGGTTTGTTGGACTCCCTATGCCATTGTCATAGCGGTTGATGTACGTGACACTCTGTCGGTTGAAATTCATTTATTTGTTACCCTTCTTGCGCACCTTCATTCGAGCAGCAACTGCACAGTTTACACGATTTTTAACAAACAATTTCGAACCAGTGTTGCTCGATTATTTGGATGCAAGGCCAATCTCGACAAGTCAATTAATTCAGATGACAAAAATAATGCTTATACTCTAAGACAGAAGAGTATAATATTCAATGGAATGTGAAATTGACGTTTTCCGATTCACATATCCTATGTCCGATCCGAGGTTTCTTCTTCCTCGAATTGTGTGCGTGTGAAAAATCTGGATAAGATTGGTTTAGACATTTTATAGTGATTGAGTTTCGAAACAAAACAAAACTTGAAAGGTACAGAATCCGGAAAACTGAATAAGTAATGTTTGATAATTAAACTATTATAAGCTTTAAATTTTAAAATCATTGTTTCAAAAATCTGAATTGTACATATTGTATGTCCAAGGTTGCATCTTATTCTGGGAGTTAGAGTATTGTGCTTTAAACGATGGACGTCCCTCGCCTCTAAACAGCGCTGGTTCGAGTACCACTGGAACCTAGGGTGATTTTGTAAGAAGGTTTGCCAGTGTACTTGCGGAGGTTCGTTGGTCTCATCCCGGTACAGTGTAACCGAGTTTTCGCCTCCACCACGAAAAAAAAACTGGCCACCACGATATAACTGAAAAATTGTTGAGTTTGACATAAAATAATATTCAAAATTCAAAATTCGTATTCTTTTTCCTCACTATGTACGTGTGAAAAATCTTAGTAAGAATGATTTTGCAATTTTACTGTTATTAAGTTTCGGACAGAATAAAAAAAAAATTGAAAGGTAAAACAAATGCAAAGCTTTATATTCAATAATGTACACATTATACACCGTAAACTTTATAATCATTGTTTCCAAAACCTGATTTATATGTTTGCATTTGATATGATTACTCTTGAATAAAAATCATCCTGATAAAGATTTATGCAAGAGACGAAAATGTTTTTATTACGGTTAAAACATAATTATCTAAAAGAAATTCGATTTCGCACTGAATTATGATTTTATTGCGTATCACAGGAATAAGTGTAAATAAGTGATTTCGATATATCCGGGTTGGACTATATTTAAGTCTATATTTGTAATTCAGTTAAGTGTGTCACTTCCATTTGTCCATTAATTGTTCTTTCAACATTACAGCTCAATGCCTGAACCAAAAAGATAGAATAATGAATTCATTTGATGAAGATTCAATTGAAGATTGTAGCTCTTAGATAGTATAGTTTACTTGTTTATTGATTGTTTATTGCTGTTTAACGTCCCACTCAAGAATCTTTCACTCATATGGAGACGTCACTATATGCCGGTGAAGGGCTTCAAATTTTGGCCTATACTCGACACTTAGGGCTATTGAGCAGTGAGGGTTCTTTAAGGTGCCGACACCTACTGTGACACGGGACCTTGGTTTTTATTGTCTCAGTTCGGACAGGAAACGGACCTGCCGCCGACTAGACTCGAACTCACGACCTCACGACCAAGAGTCAAGGGCGCGCTACCAACTGAGCCAGGCCGGCTCAGTATATATTGCAAACTATGACCGATATTTAGTTTTCTGTATGACTATGTCATTGTTGCAAATAATGTTATACGTTTTGGTATTTATGATACTGATGGTGTGTTGTATTTCTACCTAATTGGTATTTTGTGATACTTACTGTGTAATACGTTTCACTGTATTTACGTGTTCTTAGGATAATTTAGGATATATTTAATGACATAATTTATTTTTGGTAGACCTCGCTCTCATTAAAATGAAAATATGGTGCAAAATGTAATGAGTAGGCATCATAAACAAACAGTTTTCCATTTTTCTCCAGATCATTTATTTACATTTTGCAGAAATACACAAAGTTGGTGTACGATCAATAATTAGAGAACAATGTTGATTGTAATTTTTATATATGTTACTTGGTGTAATTAAGCAATATATACAACGGCATGCAAATTGTTTGGGTTTTTTATTATTATTTTTTTATCTATGTAGTAAAGTGTTTATTGTTTATTATTAATCATATTGATTGTGTACATTCTTCTTTCCAAAAAAAAAAAAAAATCATCAAATTTGAGATTATTAGCCGCCATCGTCATGTTCTTTAATTGTTGGACGTTCAAATCCTGTTCACAATGAAATCTTGGTTTACAGTTTCATGTAGAATTTGTTATGGAATTGTAATGTATCATTTCATATCTAAAACATTTATTCTAACAAAAAATGATGATGATGATGATGATGATGATGATGATGATTATGGTAATGGTGGTGATGGATTAAGGTTGAACTATATCATAACTCTTCAACCTTACAGATACTATAACAAGCTTGAAAATATTTTAATAAAAATCATTTCATTGTATTGTTCCAGATATTTATTATTTATGCCAAAAAATTGTGTAATATATAAAGATGTAATTTCGTAGTTTCTTCGGTGCCCACATTTAGTTTCTTGATTTTAATTATTCACACAAGTACTTAGAAGATTAAAAAATCACAACGCCGAAATAATCTCAACATTAAATAGTTACACATGGAAACGTCAAATAGCAATATAGGTGACGTTACATTTTATACAGTTAATAATGACGTCATATGATGTCGTACCTGCCCCTACTTGACAGCCGGGTCAAAATTCTATTTCAAAGATGGTACAGAATTAACAGTTAAGTCTTGTATTACATGCACAGGTTCGAACTTAATATACGTTATCACTTGCTGTGAATGTGAAGAAAATTACATTGGTCAGACGGGAGATACTTTACGCCACCGAATCACAGTGCACAGACAACAAATACGGGGCCCAAATACCAGTGTATCAGTAGTAAGCACACTAGTCGTTGTGCAGCCAATAAGACACCTAATTTCAAAGTATTTCCACTTTACAAATTTCATTAAAAAACTGTAGAGAAGGAACGTGAAACAAAAGAAAGATTTTTCATTCTGAAATATAAACTTCTATTAAATGCAATGTAATCTTCCACTATCATATATATAGTCTCCCGTTAAGTTCTTTAACAATAAACAGATGACGTCGTACTTAACTGCGTATTATTTCATAAACAATAATCATATGACGTCATTATTAACTGTGTAAAATGTAACGTCACCTATATTGCTATTTGACGTTTCCAAGTGTAACTATGTAATATTAAACTCCTTGATGATAATAATGAAACCGGTTGAGTTAATTTCGGCGTTGATATATATATATATATATATATATATATATATATATATATATATATATATATATATATATATATATATATATATATATATATGTGTGTGTGTGTGTGTGTGTGTGTGTGTATGTGTGTGTACTATATATTTATCTTAAAAAGTGTTAACGTCCATGTAATGGTTTATTACATTTAAACCAAACATTGGGAATTCATTTCATTGTGTTCAAAGCCTTCTATGTACATATTCTATCTTGAGAATGTATTTTTGTTGCATCTGTGAAATTCTTCAAAAGCCGAGATAATCATCTTTTAAGTGGTTATTATTTGGCCTTGTATGGTACCATTTTTTCTTTTTTATATATACATTTTAAATTTGAGCTCAACTGATGAAGTCTAATTGATTGAATTTTGGCATTATAACTTTGGATTATGTTCATAATATTTCTTTCATGGTGATATGTAATTAATGGAACTTTTATTAATTAGTACCATGTACTCGTAGATTATCATTATATATTTTATTTTATGTGTGTGAAATAATATATATTTCACTGTCGTCAAATAAAACATACACTCAAACAATCAATATGGCTGTTGACTTTAAATGTAGTTTAGTTTGAATTCAATTGATTATTGTTTATCATGAATACTAGAGAATACCGTGGCTTTATCAAGATTTATCAACCAACTTTGTAAATAATTGCCGCAATCTCCAATTTTAACTCAGATCAAAACATTGCACATTACAGCCCACAGGCCATGTTTTTTTTTATTAAAACAGTCATTACGAAAAGACACAATGCAAAATGTATTAAGAAATGAGTAGTTGTATAATGGTCCCGTCGTATTTCCTAATTCAGTACTAACAGCCCGGGATGTCTGTATTGACCCTCGGCATTGCCTCGGACTTTTACAGACATCCTTGGCCATTATTACAGACCTTTGACATATAGCAGGGCCATAATGAAAACACCGTTAATTAATACTACAATATTTTATAGGAATTTCAATTCGAATATAAAATCTCAGATACCTTATACTATAAGTAATATTTGGCACTGATAACGAAATTTAAATTCTAATTTATTCAAAAGCTAAGACGTCACTTTTTTACAGTGGTGACGGATTTGGTTATGCATTTAGATTTAGTATTTGATCTTGTATATCTTGTATTATACCACTTTCCCTTTAGAAAATCTATTTAAAATCGGAGCTCGATTGCTCTAATCTACAGAAACGACCGTCTTGAGCATTTTAACTTTGGTATTATGTTTACAACATTTATACCAAAGTATAAGGATGTCAAGGATAAAAATATATATACGTTATTTTTATTTACTCCATTTCACCCTAATTTTTCTGGTAACCCAATTTAACTGGAGAAAAAATAGATTTAACTGAGAAAAACTAGGACTAACTGCGCCAAAATATCATTAATGTGATTGCCGTGCAGTTAAACCCAGTTTTTTCTCGGTTAAACTAGTTTTTTCCCCGAAAAAACTAGGTTTAACACATTTAAAAAAAAAAAAAAACTAGTGTTTCTCCGGTTAATATGGGTTACAGAAAAAATATACGTTTAATAGGAGAAAAAAAACTAGGATTAACTGAGAAAATCTAGGATTAACTATTAAAGCAGATACAACAGAATCTAGAACACACGATTCATACTTAGAGACAGTTTACTTACATGTACTATGGACACAGACGGAAAATTAACGACTAAGCTATGCGACAAACGCGACGATATCGGCTTTCCCATCATAAATTTTCCACATTTAAATCGTGATATCCCACGATCACCCGCATATGGAATTTATATTTCACAAATTATCCGATATGCTAGGGCGTGTTCAACATACTAACATTTCGACACAGGGATATCGAAAACCGCGATTGATGTCAACGTTCCGCATTTCTTTCGGTCGATATTATAGGCTTGTTTGCGATTACTCTGTTTCATTAATTGAAATGTTATATTACCTGTTCGATGGCGGTTGTTGAGACGTCTGTACCAATTGTGACGAGGATTCGTTCCTCACGTATTTCATTTTGATTTTACTGTGCACTCAGGCCGTGTGTGACCGGGCGAGAAGGGATGCTTACTCCTTCATGGCATCTGATCCACCTCTTGATTTCAATTTTTGTTTGTTTGTCCATTTTTTATCAGCTTGTACATAAATTCGGGACATCCTAAAGGTTTGTGCTTTGGTATCTGAGATTTTTTTGTATAGTAATATCCCTCCATCCCATATATTGAGAGATCTTTTATACAAAGGCCCAAAATATAGATAATCTGTCTCGTTTACATGGCGCCAAAAATTTGAAATTATTATGGATGTATGTGAAGAGTACGCCTTGAAACCCTACATACACTATCACCGATTTCTCTACCTCTGAAATATTAGATAATCTTAAGTCCGTTCTCACTGCGTTTGGAATACCCACAAGTAACGCAGATCTTAAATTGCCATATATTTACTGGATTCCAAAGGTGTACAAAAATCCCTATAAACACGTATTCAATGCGGGGTCATATAAGCGTTCCACCAAGCCTTTATCTATTTTACTCACCAAACTTCTTACACAAATTAAACAAGGACTTCAAAAGTACTGTACAATGGCCTACTCAAAAAGCGGAGTTAATCAGATGTGGATCCTAAAGATTTCAAAAGAATTGTTGGAACATTTGAAGTCTCCAAATTTCAATTATATGACAAGCATCAAATCTTTTGATTTTTCGACGATTTACACAGCAATTCCTCATCAAAAACGGATTAACATCTATTATACAAATATCCTTTTATACACAAATGGAAATTGCAGATATAAATATTTAGTGTTAGGTCATGAGGACATTATTTTGTGAAGAAACACTCCGATTCAAATAACATCTACACTGTAGACGATATTATCAAGATGCTGGGGTTTCTGGTAAACAACTTCACCGTGGTTTTTGCAGGAAAGGTTTTCCAACAAATTGTTGGCATTCCAATGGGTACCAATTGTGCACCTCTCTTGGCTAACATCTTTTTGTATTCATATGAAGCGGAATTTATAAGTTTCTGCTCTCCAAAGAAAACAAACAGTTAGCAACTTGATTCAATTTTACTAACAGGTATTTCGACGGCGTCCTGTCCATAAATGATTCAGAATTTTAGAATTACCTCGGTCAGATTTATTCTGTTAAGCTAGAGATCAATAAGACCACAGAGAGCAACACATCTGCTTCTTAGATATACTCCTGTCGATTGGAAAGGACGGTCAAATTCACACCCCCTATATGACAAACGCCACGACTTCGATTTCCATTTTCACGAACGTCCCATTTCTAAGTAGTAATATTCCATCTTTTCGTCGATTAAGAAGTTTTATGGGGATCTTGAAAAACAATATGAAGTTCCCCTTTCAGTAATATTAGATAGTATTCTGGAGCACGATCACAGACAGTGACTCCCTTTTGCAAATCATGCTTTTCACCGACCGTTGTATATCACCAAGCTTGATATTGTCACCGAATGTGACCTTTTTACCAAACGTG
The DNA here is from genome assembly GCA_030159075.1 of Atrina japonica. Taxonomy (NCBI): domain Eukaryota; kingdom Metazoa; phylum Mollusca; class Bivalvia; order Pterioida; family Pinnidae; genus Atrina; species Atrina japonica. The sequence goes on along the minus strand of BROG01000429.1, from coordinate 92,049 downwards.
AGCTTTTCACCGAATTTGACCTTTTCAACAAACTTGACTTTTTTTTGCCGAATTTGACCTTTTCATCGAACTAGAAAGGTTTCCATAGAACATTTGCGAAGGGTGTGGCATGCCAGGAGGGGACGTCCTACAGGTCACCTGGTCCTGTGTCTTTTGGGATTCTCAATTGTTCTCCATGTTGAGACCATTTATACATCTAATTCATCCTGTTTTAATGTGCTGGAGTTTCGATTATTAATTGGTATTTCTTTCTTCATTTTTACTTGGTATTGGATACCTAAACAAGACAATTCAAACAACAGAGATATATTATTAAATGCAATAATTGTTTCTCCAAAAGTTACTGACAGCGGTCATGGAGAAACATCAGTGGAGCAACTCTTCAAGATCTTTTGCAACTGCTACCATAGCCGTAGAAAGTATATGTTTTCTATTCAAGACAAGTAGCTACTACTAGTAACTAGACGGTGGATAGGACGTTACAACATTTGTGGTTATATTAAATAACACGTCGAGGTACAATTTACGAGATCATTCATAAACGAACAATAATGTTTCGATTTATTTTTACTTTGCCTTACCATGCGAACAAAAAATATTATTTCGTCATTTCACTATTGGAAGAAAGAACGCATGGCAATTCATTGTTATTTGGACCCCATTAATATAAAACGGGGTATAATTGACCACAATTTCAGAATGATAGATATGTAACTTAATCGTACGGGATACAATATATTCAAATACCCTGTTGTTTTACGTTTCCATTGGACGATATCGTATCGACCTAATATTATTCTGTACAATCATATACTGCACGCATTGTAAAGGTACGTTGTGTGTACATATGTGAAAGCATGGTGACTTTGTCTTGGTTCACTATCTACAAGTGTGATAACGCGACCCCGGGTATTAAACGGATAGGTGAATTAAGGTAGATAACTGAAATTTCTCACTGATAGAAATGAATCATCTATTTAGGTCTGTCAGTTGATAATCATTTGCTCAGTCTGACACACCCTGCAGAAGAATAAGAGGAAGTACAACCAAGATGACGAGAAAGTATAGTTTTCAGACAAACCACATTAGCACATTTAGTACTGTTGACTATGTTTTATTTGGCTTGGTGTTGGCATTTTCAGCGGCCATTGGATTTTACTATGCTATCAAAGATCGTAAGAAAAATAACACAAAAAACTTTTTAATGGCTGGCGGGAATATGAACCCGATACCGGTTGCACTTTCTTTGCTCGCGAGTTTCATGTCCGCCATTACTTTGCTGGGTACCCCGGCTGAAATGTACAACTATACGACAATGTATTGGTGGATTGGCGTCTCTTATTTTTTCGTGGCGTTTGGATCCGCCCACGTTTTTATGCCAATATTTTATAGATTGAAAGTAACAAGTGCATATGAGGTAAGACAGTTAGCAGTTTATTATTCTATGGGGAAACATAAGAAAAAGAAACTGCATTGTAATGCACAGTCATATTTCATACGATAGAAAAAGCATTATAATTTTGTGTACTTCAATATCATTATACTTTTACTGCAGGTAGAATTTATACTTTCGTTTTTGCTACATTATATAGTAATGCATCATTATAGTGATACTAACAAAACACCGGCGTATTATTTGCACTTACGTTCACATATTAACCTCCACACACACACACTTGGGTTCTTTTTATACTTTTACATGCCCTCTTCACTATATATTTGTTTATCAAATAGAGCGTTCTACTACTAACATTCTCTTTAATTATATCATCAAAACAAACACGTCAAACATTACTTAGCAAATATAGTGCAGATGATATATTGATTTTTATCTTAAGAATAAGTGAGATTTTATTTGGGAGTAATATAACAAAAAGAACCGTCACTGTGTTGACGTCATTCAACAACATATATAACAATATATAAAATTTGTGGCACCTCACTTAAAGCTGATATACATATCTCTATATAAATGATAAGTTTGTGTTGGGTGTAAAATCATTTTATTACTGGAAAAAGTAAATATTTCAATTGATTGCAAGCGAAAGCTATACACATGTATTACCATGTCACCAGTCTCCTAAACTTTGAAATAGACACTTTCCTGAATGTAAATACAAATATAAGTATGTAAATAGGGCAGTATTTTGTTATAAACCTGCATATGAATAATTAGGTATATATCTCTAAAAGTTCACGCCATAATTAAAGGCTCACTTTTATAGTCTGGAAGTCTATGACGAAGCATCTTTAGTTGCAAAGCTTGTATATAATTTTGTTTTAAATCGAACACAAATGATAATGTCACCGCAACCGCTTTGCTCTATTTCCAGGTATTCATTTAATACATATACTATTATAATTCATATATATATATATATATATATATATATATATATATATATATATATATATATATATATATATATATATATATATATATATATATATATATATATCCAATCTTTTGTCTTCATTAATGTGTTATGTGTTAAAATAAATGACAATTTGTTTAAGGCAAATTGTCTTTATATAAAAAAAGTAGAAGAAGGTAAGCGGAATTATTTAGTATACATGTAGCCTTGGCAAGTGCTAGTCTCTGACAGTAGTACCTCCATGGTAAGTGTCTTAGTGTCTTAGAAATAACATGTAAGATAATTTAACCTGTTTTGTACAGACGTGTTTTACTACGAACGACATATCATACTTAATTTCCACAATAATATCACAAAGCTAGTCCGTGACATAACGTCTGCCGTTTCTACATTCCTAAATTACCAAAGTATGTTTCAATGATCTATTCAATGTAAAACGGTAGACATTTGTTTTCCTGTTACTTTTCAAGCAAACGTGTGTAAAAGGTCGGCTGCCACATATTCTCGTGTCTGGGATTGGAATTTTGTTTTGACGTAAACTTGTGTCTTGTGTAGGATCTAATTTAATTACTTGTAAAGTTGTGTCGTTTGCAGAGTCTGAATTTTATTTTCGCGTAAACTTGTGACGTGTCCTTTTTTGTGTAAACATGTGTTGTGTCGATAGGGTTTAAATCTTATTTTGGCATAAACTTGTGTCGTAGGTAAGGTCTGAAATTTATTTTCGCGTAAATGTGTTTTTTCTCGTATCTAAATTCCACTGTCGCGCAAATTTGGGTTTTTTGTAAAGGCTTGAAGAGACAAAGGAATATGAAAATATGTACTGAGCTACTCAGCAATTGTTCACCCATTATCAAAGCGCTAAATTCAAACTGCGCAAAACTTATCCATTTGTCAGGCCGCTAAATAGTGAATTTGTCAAATTATATCTTTTTACAGTGCGCTGTTTGTATTGGAAAAGTAATTTCACCCATTATATACTTTCCAGCACGTCGTCGAAAGCATTTTGGGGGGGATTGTCAATAACAACTATTTCTGAATTACCAACTTTTATGGTGTTTTAAATCTGCAAAAACAATTTATCAGGGGTGGAATAAATAGTATAGCACAACAGAGAGTTTCTCTGACGTAATCGTTGTGTGCACGTGACCTCTTGGTTAAACAGTAGGAGAACATTTACTATCCACATTCAAATATTTGTTTAAGTTGAAGCAATGTCGAAATAAATTATATTTTCTAATCACATGGAATATTTTTTCTCTCTCTTTAATATGAATACAAGGTTATTTATGGCAAGTACCACGTGCTTTCTTGACACTTGGTTATCTTCGTCCAGGTACAATGGCTAATTCAAACTAACGGTTCACAACCATAACCAAAAAATTGCGTCACATGGCTTTGTTATGTCGCGTATGAATATGACATAAAAGTAGTCCAGGAACCTCAAAAATGGTCCAGGGCGAATATGGTAGGATATTGCACCTTTTCATCTAAATAAATGCTAATTAAATGGAAAGCGCAAGTAGGATATATGATAATTATATTATTATATTCTAAGTCCTAATAAATATCATAAAAATAAAAGAGTGCGATGAATTTGGTATTTTGAAGTTATAAAATTTAAAATTTTTACTGTAACAGTATTTCTATTGGTTTAATTTAGTGTGACGTAGTTTAGGTTTTTGAAATACAGGGGAGCCGGCCTGGCTCAGTCGGTAGCGAGCTCGACTCTGGATCGTGAGGTCGTGAGTTCGAGTCCCGCCGGCGGCAGGTTGGTTTCCTGTCTTTCGGATGAGACAGTATAAACTGGAGGTCCCGTGTCACAGTAGGTGTCGGCACGTTAAAGAACCCTCACTGCTCAATGGCCGTAAGTGCCGAGCATAGGTCAAAATTTGAAGCCCTTCACCGGCATTTGGTGACGTCTCCATATGAGTGAAATATTCTTGAGTGGGACGTTAAACAACAATAAACAAATAAACAAACAATTGAACTCATAAAACTGTTGAAAATTCTTGCTGTTATCGTAACTGAAAATTTACGCGGCACTTCACTTTATATTGAATTGAGTGTTTCCTTCATACTGCCCTTGTTCAATTGTGCAAGTAAACAAATCCACAATGGAATACATCGTGAATTGCTGGACAACAACACATCCTGTTATTCCTCGATGATAAGTGTCATAGAGGTAACATGTATGACCATTTGATTTCTTTTGTACACACATGTTTTATCACCTCAATTTCCTCAAATATTGGCACACAGTGTCATGAATTTTGTCGATTCTACAGTCCTTAATTACCATAGTAGCTATGATACTATGATCTCTTCAATATACACAGGGGTAAACTTACGTTTTGTTACTTTTCAAGCACACGTGCGTTAAAGATAATCGTTCACAAATTGTTGTGTTGTAAGTCTGAATTTTGTTTTCCTGTAAACTTGAGTCATATGTAAACTGTAGAGTCTGAAATTTGTTTTCCTGTAAACTTGAGTCGCATGTAGACTGTAGAGTCTGAAATTTGTTTTTGTGTAAACTTGAGTCGCATGTAGACTGTAGAGTCTGAAATTTGTTTTTGTGTAAACTTGAGTCGTATGTAGACTGTAGAGTCTGAAATTTGTTTTCCTGTAAACCGGAGTCGTATGTAGACTGTAAAGTCTGAATTTTGTTTTCCTGTAAACCTGAGTCGCATGTAGACTGTAGAGTCTGAATTTTGTTTTCGTGTAAACTTGAGTCGTATATAGACATTTATCGTTTGTAGGATTTGAATTTTAGTGGAAGGTACTCGTTCACGGATTGGCAGTGTAGGATTTTTGCACTAATGGTTGGGTTTTTGTGTATTATTACAAACATTAAAAAGTGTTGTACGTAATTACATTAATATAAAGCTTCATTGTTAACCGAAAATCCTATAAATGATATGGATTAAAATGATGTATATCATATAAATAAGTGACAAAGCGTTGTAAATGTAATAGTGCTTCTGCAACCCAGTGCGTCTTGAATGAATGAAATATGTTTTTATTCGTAGAAGCTTATTATAATTTAGAAAAATAATAAATGAAATTTGACGAAATTATGTGATAGATAACCTTAAACATAATATAGACTGTGGTTGTTTAGGAGCTAACGCGACCGAAACGACAAACAACAATAATGTCTTCTTGTGTCATCTGCATCAATCGTGACGAGGATTTATCTCTCCCTTATTTCATTTGAATTAGCCCGTGGACTCTTGGCGGGTGTGACCGGTTAACAGGGGATGCCTTGTTTTGTCCGATGTTCACCAGATTTGTATATTTGTGTTCTGCAAATCATGAAGGTTAATACTTTGTTATCTGTATTTCTATATTCATACCAATATCTTTTCCATTTTTTATTAAAAAGAATATGTATATGCATGCTGAAATACAGATTTGCTATGTTTTGTCATCTTTTGTTGCATATGCTGAAGTAACTCAAAATGATTCAAGACTATATAAAGTACAGTTTAGAAGCACGTTCTGATATTGTCAGTGAGAGTCTATTTCAACTTACTGCAATCTTCATTTTTGATATACATTGACATTTTTCCATCACTAAAACTACAGCTTTTAAAGTGAAATATCAAAGATTTTTTATCACTAGGATAAAATGTAATTTGAGGGACACAAAGTTTTTCGTCGATTTAATTGTAATCAAGGAAATTCCGTTTGGATTTTCGTTATCAGTTTATATGTTTGCTTTAAAAGCACAATGACTAAACAAACAGTGACACGAGATATTGTTATATAATATTAACTTCATTATTAGATTATAAACCTCCTTTGTGTTGATAAAACACTTCTGTATTAAAATTGTAAAAAGATATAAAAGAGAGTGTCTGAATTTGCAATATTCGAAATATTTTTTGTTGAAGAGCTTTCCACACGCTAGTGTAAGGCCTGTTGTTTGAATCCTTATATGGTAGGAGGCAATATGTAAATATAAAGAATTACTGATATTTTACCAAATACGTATTATCAATAGATTAAAACAAGTACCTATCTTATAATGTGTCGAATTAACACCGATACAGTAACTTTTTATTAGCTCAAACGTCTATAGACTTAGAAAGCTATCCTTTTTCTAATACCCGCACCAGTGTTAGGCAGGTTTGTCCAATATAAGGCAGCGGTGTAAAAAAATTTTTTTACACTCTGTATTACTATAACGATAGATGCTTTGACGAGTCCTAGACCGTGATTCTTGGCCCCGAGGTGGAATTTCACTATCCAAAACGAATTTATAATGAATGGCATTCTAATTATTTTCTGATCAGTTATACAATAATTCCTGAAATGCATTTTATAATTTCAATAGCCTCCATGATCTATTATTTACTTATTGCTGATGATATCTGTCTACGTTGTAAAAGCAGTGTCGAAGTAGATTATTCGTACTTTTCAAAATTGCCATGATATATTTTAATTTCATTAGCTCCTTTATATAGTATTGCTGTTGTAAAATAAATGTATGGCTTAGTAATTTTTCATTGTAGCTTTCATAATCACACTACTTCAATATCCATGGCAATTTTTTTCTTCCACATGGAGATAAATATTTTGCCAATCTGTATTTGATTTGGATCATCGGTGTTGTCTAGAGCGGAAGTTATAATCCAAAGTCAACAATCTCTTGTCACACACTTTATACATTGTTACTTTCACTCTTTATGATACTCCTCGCGCACCTGGTCTTATGGTCAAACAGTATATTACGATTTGTCGTTAACTTGGCAGGTAAATCAGGGATGTTAACTAAAGGTGTTCTTTCACATAGTGTCATGTTCATTTCATTGTCATAACTGAAAACAATCAAATCGACTAAAACAATATAAATAGCCAAAAGCCTATAAAACGACATTTTCCTGTGATGTTTATATATTTTATAATTGTAAGGAATCAATAAGTCGTATCATTCGCTTTCGCTGTATTTTTTTCCATTTGCGTCTTAATTGTGTACACACTTCTTACAACGATACAAAGTTTGATAGACTTTTGTAAATAGAAACATTTTATGATATAAGATATATATATATATATATACAGTAATACATGCTTTAGCGACCACCTGTGTGTTAAGACCACCTGGTCAAAAAGATGTTTTTGCTGTCCCCAATAGTACCATTTGTGTACAAATCAACCTCTATCTAAAGACCATCTCCCTATAAAGACTGGTTTGCTGTTCCCTAACAGGTCTTTATATACAAGTTTCAATGTAATGTTAATTTTAAATAAATATGAAATGCTGAGAAAATCGCTATCTTCACCACTCGGCGAGTTATTGGTCAAATGTTTTAATCTTTAAATAGTTGCTCTCCTGGAGATAAGTTCAGGATATATAACTATTGCGATATGAGATATGGAGAAAAAACCCAATATTTTTATGTTTATCATTATGACACACGTCAATCCACTTGAAACTGATAATATGAAATGTACAAAGCTACGAAAGTATTAACCGTAAGGAGTCCAGAAAAGAATACACATATTGTGATCGTTGGGTGAACACGCACCTCAGGAGGGGGAGCAGGTGCCACGGAATAATGATTTATCATTTGATTTTTAATTTCTTTACATATACTATTTCATTATAAAATATGTCATTGACTAATAAGTAAAAAGTGAAATATCCTTTGTTTCATTTTAAGATATTAAGTACAATTGTGTCTTTTGGTATTTTATTACTACATATGTGTTTCGCTAGTAATTTATGCAGCTACAGACATTCTCATACCTATGGAAGACATTATCATAAATAAATTCAATTGAATTATCGACTTTATTATTTTTTTATTTCGATAGGCCATTTTCTTTTTTTAGTTTATATGGGAAAATGGGTTATTTCTATTTTATTTGTGGTTAGACAATTTCACTATCCTATCATCAAATCCTACAATTAATCATGATTTTTCTCAGAAAAGTTTATCTATATATAAAAGTTCCTCATTCCTATCTCAACAATTTTTTTATTTGCTTTTTTCTTATTAAAAAATAAAGTAAATTATTTCCACGGAGAGATAAATGTACCTGATAAATATTAAGTTGTGTTTTGAATTAAGTGAAAGCTTACATCGATATATAAATATAGAACAGGAAGTGGGAAATTATTGTTCTGATCCATTTGCTAATGTTAACACATCATTTTAACCGTTTACACACACGTGCGCGCACACGTTTTCGTTTATTATTGGTTTACGTTCCCCTGATATATATGTAAAACCTTTTATAATGCCCCACGTTTTATATGCCACATCACTTTACGGTGCAAATTTTCAATTTTCACTATAATTACATTTAAGGTTTCCCTCAACCTATCGACAGACCCCTTTATAGCCAAATTTGGGCTAAGTAAATGCTGGCGGTATTACGAGGCTGCTTTATTATTATTATTATTATTATTATTATTATTATTATTATTATTATTATTATTATTATTATTATTAAATAGCTTGTCAAGGAATAGTCATACCCCATTTCAAAGTCCTTGGTAGGAACCGGTACCGGAAATTAAACCCGGAATTTCCCGCTCATATTTGGAACGCTATACCATTAGAACACCAAGTAGACTGCAAGTCCTCACATGATGAATATTACACGTGTATTACAACTTTTAGATGATAATGTTCATGAACAAAGATAAAATAACATTTTGGGTTAGACCATAGAAAGAAAAATGCTATTATCGTGTTCATAGATATATTCTTAAAATGACGGATGTCATGGACATCTGTAAATTACCATTTCTCATGGGAAAAGATATATGTATTTGACGATTGTAACAAAAACACGAATAAAACAACTTACCATGGACACAGGTATATGTACTTGGCGATTGTAAGAAACACATAATACCACTTACCATAAACACAGGTATATTTACTTTGCTTTTATAAATGTTCGCTGTTGACCAGTGGTAGAGTGTTCGACTTGCAAAAAAATGGACGAAAAAGTATTTCGGATAGACTTAAAAATAGAGGTCCGTTTGCATGTTAAAGAACCTTTAATGCGATGTTGTCAATCCATGGTACTGGACAAAATTGCGTCACTCACGCTAATACAAACAGACAAGCTTTTAAAACAGTGGCAATATCTCAACACACGAATATAACATCTTCTCATGAGCACAGATATATTGACAATACGAAAGTAACAAACTAACGAAGATTACCAATTGTCATGAGCACAGATATATTCATTTGGCGGATATTATGAACCCAAATATTACGAAATCACATAAGAACATTTATATAAACATGACGGAAGTCACAAATGCACGAATATTACCAAGTCTCATGAACACAGATATATAAACATGACGGAAGTCACAAATACACGAATATTACCAATTCTCATGAACACAGATATATAAACATGACGGTAGTCACAAATACACGAATATTACCAAGTCTCATGAACACAGATATATAAACATGACGGAAGTAAAGAAAACATGAATATTACCATTCACATGAGCACAGATATACAAACATGACGGAAGTAACGAACACATGTATATTACCAATCCTCATAGCACAGATATATAAACATAACGGAAGTAAAGAATACACGAATATTACCAATTCTCATGAGCACAGATATATAAATATGACGGAAGTAACTAACACATGGATATTACCAATTGTCATGAACACACATATCTATATATATAAACATGACGGAAGTAACGAACTCTTTGATATTACCAATTTCCATAAGCACAGATATATAAACATGACGGAAGTAACAAACACATGTATATTACCAATCATCCTGAGTACAGATATATAGACATGACGGAAGAAACGAACACATGAATATTGCCAATTCTCATGAGCATATATATATAAACATGACGGAAGTAACGAACACATGTAGGCCTATATTGCCAGTCATTCTGAGCACAGATTTGACAGAGGTAACAAACACATGGATATTACCAGTTTTCATGACCACAGAAATATAATAAGACGGCAGTAACGAACACATGAATATTAGCAATTCTCATGAGCACAGATATACAGACATGTGACAAACACATGAATATCACAAATCTTGCGTATCTGCCCTTTTTATAAATATATATATATTTTCAAAACTGCACATTAATAATTCATCACTTTTGATCACAGGTTTTTACAATGATTTTATTTTCTGTATGCATCAATACAAAATGTCGACAAGTAATATGCAGTGTGATAAACATTTGCGAGCCATAATTCGGGGATATGTAAACTTAGCATTCCATTCACCCCCATCCAGCTCGGTACCTAATCAACAAATGTTTCATTCACCGAGGACTTTTGTATTCCATGCCATAAATCAGAATTGCTTGAATAAAAGATATAAAGATTAAAACCTCTGCGTCCCGGAAGTTCATCGATTTCCTCTAAATAACAAGAAAGTTTCTTTATCATTGTGCAAACTTCAGTGTCATTGTAATTGACGTTTTGTATTGATATTCGTAGCTACAGAGGTATAGGAAGTCATTGCACACAAGATATTTAACTCATTTACCCCTATAAACACATTTGGACTGGTCAAAGTCATTGATCTACAGAAGAGCCGACTGTTTTTCAGGGGTAGATGATTAAAGGCATCACTTTGACAAAAACAAAATATCCCGCGATTAGACCAAAACTTTGATTAAAAACTTAAGGCTAAAAGATATAAAAATTTCATATATCATGCATATATTGCCACGAATGATGGAAATACACAGACAATTTGCATTCCTGCTATCCACGTAAAAAACAACTTTTTACTTGACCATTATTCACATTTGATTTTTTTTCACAAATACGACATTATAACAAGCTTTTAAAGCACAGAACCTTTTATAAAATATTTCATTTGTATAAGATTTCATGTATTTGAATCTTTGAAAAACTCGATAACTTGTATGTCTTCAACGGTGTCACGAGCATGTCAATTTCATATCATGTCAACCACCTTTTTGTTTAACAAGCATTTGAGTAGACATTCCGAAACACGTGTTAGATAAATGTTTTAGGATAATGTTCAGAGAGTTATATTGATTTATGTCTATTGTTTTCTGAACACTCAAAATATTTAAATATAGTAGCTTGAATTTCTAAGGTAGGAAAAATGCATACAAAAACGTATAAATCTTAACAGTGCACGTGTTCGTATTTTACATGTGTAGAGTCAACGTAATATTGTCGCTTGAAATTATGATCCCGTTATTAGGTAATGGCGGCCTCTGTGGCAGAGTGGTTACAGCATTGCGATTTGAACCATGAAGTATACCATCTTCTTGTTAGTGCAGTTTCAAGACGCGCTGAAACCTAAGCTGGTTTTGTGAGAAAGTTTACCAGTTTAGTTGCGAATGGCCAGTGATCTCTTCCCGGGTATATATATAGTATTGAGCGCTATGTTATTCAGAGAGATAGTATTCATATCTGGTGAACATTTGAGAAATACGAACCTCCAGAAGACTCCGAGGTGGGATCATTAATTTTGTTAGTTGATGGAAATATTTTCATAGAATAAAATATATAAAGTTTGATAAAATTTAGGACGATCACCTTCAAATTGTTTCGAATTATCAATACACGATGGTAATTCATTTAAGTGGCCTTTAATCCCTCCTGAAAAAGTTTTACACGAACAGATTAGGAAATATTTGTTGTGAAAGACAAAATAAACATAAAAACATTATAGGTAGCTGATCATACAATCGTTTAAAAAATCACTGAAGAGCTATGCTCGTTTCTTAAATAAAGAAGAACGACAGAAGAAAAGTCTGACGAGGAAGTGATGAAAAGTAAAAATAAAAAATTAGTGTGTTTCATCGAGCTGATATCATGCTCAAGTGCAATGTTTTCAAAATCCTTGGGGTTTCTAAATTTACCGCAGAGTGACAACTTCGTGTGAACTTTGACGTATTATCTCAATCATTTTTGATTATCTAGTATAAAGTGTTGACAACTCATCATTAAGCCGTAGAAACAAAGTCATGCTCTTCCTAGTTACTGCTGGGGTGATAGTTTAACTGTATTTTATTATTCATAAACACGATTCAAATTTTATGTCATGATTTAAAATAATTGAAACCGTAAGCAATATTTTTGTATTACATACAAAGTGTAAAAACCCTCGCTAGTAAATTATTCTTATTGATTTACTAAAAGTGAGTTACCTTATTAGCAAAGTGAACTCTTAGTTAGAGACTTAGAGTTATTTAGAGCTTGTTGAAAAATTGTCAAGGGGTTGAATAATTATAGTCTTCTAAGTGAGATGGTCTTTAGGCGAGGTTTTACTGTGTGGTTTATAAGGAAAAGAAGAACTTGATTGATGTCTGGCCAATGCTGCTCTTAACGTCTGAATGATATGAGAAGTAAAAGCACCAAAGGAGGTCCCGTAGACAATATACAAATATATTGGACATTGGACGATGTTTGTTTGTTGTTTGTTTATTGTTGTTTAACGTCCCACTCGAGAATATTTCACTCATATGGAGACGTCACCAAATGCCGGTGAAGGGCTTCAAATTTTGGCCTATGCTCGGCACTTACGGCAATTGAGCAGTAGGGTTGTTTAACGTGCCAACACCTACTGTGACACGGGACCTCCAGCTTTTACTGTCTCATCTGAAAGACAGGAAACCAACCTGTCGCCGGCGGGACTCAAACTCACGACCTCACGATCCAGAGTCGAGCGCGCTACCGACTGAGCCAGGCCGGCTCGACATTGGACGACCTCGGACGTCTGGAAAATCCAGACATTGGATCTGGTGACATACAGGATTTAGTACCCATGCTGTCGTGGGTGTACAGTCAAATCCAAACTAAAACAAATTAGAGAAGAACTGTTTTAGCACGCGGTATAGTCCATAAAGTTTGGTAAAACCCATATAACCTGGCGGGATGGAGTCTCGTGAACCCTTTCTTGACCTTTCTTTAAATAATGCAGCATAAAGATATTAAAATAACGCTGGCAATAGTAGTTGTTCCTACCCGCTCTATATCCACGAGTACCTAGTGGGAATAAAACACTTTCTCCGTGAAGCTTGTCATAGCACAAAAAGTGTGTAAAATCATCAGTATGATAATCAAGAATTTACTCTTCCCCGCCAGATTATTTGAATCGGTCAATAACATTTTTATTATATAAATTTATATATCTACATATTTTATGGAAAACCAATGAATATCATTTTTAAAAATAGAATATGGAAATCCCCCCTTTACACTATTGGAATCACTCTTATTGTTACTTAAATTGTAGGATTAGTATAAACATGTATCTAATTATTTATATATAAAAAATTTATGGACTTTTGAGTGGATGAATATAGTGTAATATTGACCAGAAAACCAACAATATTACACGATATTAATCCACTCAAAAGTCGCATAATTGTATATTATTTGAGTTTCTGAAACAATTTACATTCTTTTACATACACATTCACAATGTATTCCCGTATTACTGTTTCAGTATATTTTGTACATCTTTCTAAAGTAATTCAGAGTGCTAACTGATATAATATTTATGGTGGTATTAGGCGGACAACGAACCTAAAAAGTAAGCCAAGTGTGTTATACAAAATCACTCTTCTAAAAGTGATGGTTATGCAAACGTCAGCGTCTCTTTGAGTAAATATAATTACTCAGGTATTTCGGTACCAGCTGTTCATCTTATACTAAAGTAATATTTGGCACTGTTAACAACATTTAAATTCGAAAATCTTCTAAAGCTAAGATAGTCATCTTTTTACAGTGGTTACTCTTAGACGGATTTCGGCTATACTTTTGGAGATATTATTTGGCCGTGTATGATACCACTTTATCTTTAGAAAATACACATACTTTTCAAATTGGAGCTCAACTGATGAAGTCTAATTGACAGAAACGATATCGTCATGAGCATTATAACTTTGGTATTATGTTTATAATATTTATAACCACTAGGTCGTTGCCACTGCTGGTGGACCGTTTGAGTTCCCGAGGATATACGTAAACCTAGGATCTGGTATTTTGGTACCAGCTGTTCATCTTATACTAAAGTAATATTTGGCACTGTTAACACCATTTAAATTCGAAAATCTTCTAAAGCTAAGATAGTCATTTTTTTACAGTGTTTACTCTTAGACGGATTTCGGCTATACTTTTAGATATATTATTTGGCCTTGTATGATACCACTTTATCTTTAGAAAATACACATACTTTTCAAATTGGAGCTCAACTGATGAAGGCTAATTGACAGAAATGATATCGTCTTGAGCATTATAACTTTGGTATTATGTTTATAATATTTATAATCCTTTTACTTGCAGTATTTAGAACACCGATTCAGTAAAGGTGTGAGAACTGCGGGTTCCATGACATTTGCTGTACAGATGGTGAGTAATATATGTTAAGGACCTGGGTATGGATTAAATTTCTTTAAGATGTCGTTAATTTTGAGTAAATTGGGTATAAATGAATTCAATTTTGTTGTATACCGTCGTGGCATGGGTATTTCTTCAATTCTTATAAGTGGTCGTAATGTTCCGGGCTTGGGCATGACTTCAATGTTTGTAAATGGAAGTTATGGTTTGGGTATGGATGAGACATTTGGTAAATTTTAGCCCGACGTTTAGAACTTGACTGGAATTTTTGTAAATAGACATGAAGTTGAAGGATTAAGTGCACAAACCAAATTTAAACTGAAGTCAGAATTTGAACTTCCAATTCGAATATTTACAGTAATTAACCAAAGTTGTAATAAATAAATCTTGACTGCATGATCGTCCAAAACATTTGATCAAAACATTATTTAAAAAAATTAAAAATTATTTAATATAAATTTTTACTCGTTCAAAATCGTTTTAAGTGGTCTTAATAATGATAGCACCAGATAACAGATTTCCATATCTGTATACGTTTTGACGATTTGAGAACACTATTTTCCAGTGGTTATTCTTAGATGGATTTGAAAATACATTTTTATGTGTATTTAGTATTTGGCCTTTCTAATACCACTTTTTTTCTTTCGGAACTTCTGAAGTCTTACTGACAGAAAAAATCCTCCTAAACATATGTTTTTGCAAACTACATATATAATATTAAGTATTATGTTGATTACATTTAAATAAAATACAAATTTAATCATGCAATGGGAGAGGGAGATAACTCATTTAGTGATATATATATATATATATTGAAATGAATGAAAATTTAACGTTTTTAAAACAGTGTGTAATAATAATAATAATAATATTTTTGCAGTTACTTTATATGGCCTTAGTTTTGTATGCACCTTCGTTGGCTTTAAATTCCGGTGAGTATTCAAACACTTACTTGTTTAGTTATCATCATTGTTATATATTCATATTCTACATTTCATTTTGGCATTCGAACGGTTTTGCTTATTTTACATATTTCCCAATCATCTGAAACATTTATGAAACGTTTACCCATAACCTCGATATCTGAGGCTGTATAACTTAGAAATAGTGAAATATGAAACGTTTGATACGAATTCTGGTAGTCCTACATGCAAACGTAGCCCACTTTCAAAAGACGATAAACACAGACGGGAAATTAACCACTGAGCTATACGACAAACGCGACGATTTCGGCTTTCCGATCGTAAACCTTTTCACATTTAGGTACTTATATCCCACAAGCACCCGCATATTGAGTTAATATTTCACAAATGATTCGGTATGCCAGTGCCTGTTCTACATACGAACATTTCATACCCAGAGGTTAACTACTGACTGACAAATTATTAACACAGGGATGTCGAAAACCGCGTTTGATGTCAACGTTCGGCAAATTTTAAGGATCAGTATAATAGTGTAAGCTTGTTCGCGATTATTGGTTCACTGCTGTTGAATGGCGGTTGTTGAGACGTCTGTACCAATTGTACGAGGATTCTTTTTTCGGGTATTTCATTTTGATTTGACGGCGGGTGTTACCGGTCGACAGAGGTTGTCTACTTCTCCATGGCACCTGATCCCACCTCTTAATTGCAAGAAGTCCGTGTTTGTCCATTTTTTACCAGATTTGTACCTATATCCTTGACATCCTAAAGTTTACTTTAGTATATGAGCTTTTTGTATTTTAGCACATGTGACAGACTTAAGCTGGTTCGGGACTGACTACTACAACTTATTCATACACAAAATTTAAAAATAGATCTAGAGCGAAGCGTAAATACAACGAATTCCAATCAATGATAGACTGATCCCGTTTTTACATTTCTGTAAAATTCTATCTAGAATACTTTGTATTCCTAAGCAAATCCTCTGTGTTGTTTGTTAACTTCGTGAATCACACTATCAACTTCCAACACGAAACCTATATTTGAATGAAAGTGCCAGTACACTAGAGCATTTACCAAATTTGTTTGAAATGAAATAAATATATCGTATATTACATGTTTTTTATTTCTGGTGTATAGACAACTGAGTCATACCTAAACAAATGGGATTTCGCTATACAGATGGGAGAAACGTAATTAAGCACCACATTTGAATTCAATTCCATATAGAACAATAATAGTCTCGGGTGAGATGGGTCAACTTTGTTGATCCATCCGACCTTCGACTAATATTTTTCTATCTGGAACTCAAACTGGAGCTAGATTCTAGTGTTTTCTTTACAATTACATTCTTTTGAATTTACCAAAGAAAAACACTTTTTTGAAATATGTTCATTTACAGATATCATAAAATCTTATTTTTATCATTTCTATTATACAAGGATTCTATTTACTGAAATCAGTGTCATTCATTTAATTTTTGAAAAAAACATTCCAAGATTAGTTGCACTCGGCTGAAAAAAATATGTCATTCCAGACGGTTTTGGGATTCCTGATAAAGTATATAATATTCATGGAGAAAAATTTGAATTGCACGCTTTTAATTTATTTACTGTATCATGTATCTGGAAATTTTCGCTCCGGTTTAATTTTAGTCATTTTCCGCCTTAGATGAAAGGGCGAATTTGAAATGAAAGCAAAAATTTCAAGATAAATAATGGAATCACGGGAATAACATGCTTTCCATGAGATTATGGTGATTTAGGGCGAATTCAAGACGTTGTTGATATATTTACTGTTATAAAAGGGCAAGGATTCTATTTAACATGCCATTCATGAGATTATGTTGATTTAGGGCGAATTCAAGACGGTGTGGATGTATTTGTAAAGGGCAAGGATTCTATTTAACATGCCATTCATGGATTATGTATTTAGGGCGAATTCAAGACGGTGTGGATGTATTTACTCTTGTAAAGGGCAAGGATTCTATTTAACATGCCATTCATGAGATTATGTTGATTTAGGGCGAATTCAAGACGGTGTGGATGTATTTACTCTTGTAAAAGGGCAAGGATTCTATTTAACATGCCATTCATGAGATTATGTTGATTTAGGGCGAATTCAAGACGGTGTGGATGTATTTACTCTTGTAAAAGGGCAAGGATTCTATTTAACATGCCATTCATGAGATTATGTTGATTTAGGGCGAATTCAAGACGTTGTTGATATATTTACTGTTATAAAAGGGCAAGGATTCTATTTAACATGCCATTCATGAGATTATGTTGATTTAGGGCGAATTCAAGACGGTGTGGATGTATTTACTCTTGTAAAAGGGCAAAATAAGCAGGAGCGAATTTTTCAAGGTACGAATATACAGTGTATGTAATAATAATAACACAAAAACATACAAAACAATGTGTGAACGAGAATCTCAAGTTACTCATCCTTTGGCCAACTCTTTGTATTGACTTTGAAATTATATTGCAGTTACTGGCTTCACATTATGGGGCTCTGTCATCTCGGTCGGAATCGTATGTACCATATACACAACGATTGTGAGTCTTGCTTAAATCATTTTAATTAAACATATTTCATTTGAAAACGATATTTGAATTTAGAGAATGATATTCGCGCCGTGGAATTAAAAGGTCATAGCTGCAATTTATTTTAAAACTTTTCAGTAGAAGGAATAAACTTATTTTTTAAATTAGACTAACGCAGACATTATAACAGAAACTTGCACATGTATTTGTATTCAATACTCAAGTCAAAATAGATGATAAATAACAATGATAGATTCAACATATTTCATGTAAAAGCTTAATTAGATGTAGATACGATCTTTCAACACATGATACCCAAATTAATTGTACAGTAATTTGGGTCGTATCTGCCACTTACTTACGACCTATCGTATCTGTCATTTACGACATTTCATAAGTCACGTTTTCCTTCTTTTCTCGGAACTTTTTGGGAATTTTCACTTGATTTTTTTTCACAGAGGATGCAGAATTGTAAACTGTATCCGAAAAGAAGGAAAAACGTAATAGGTCGTAAGTGACAGTTACGACCATTCATTTCCACAGCGTCGATATATAGTTACTGGGCTACTTCTGCCGTAATAGTAACTGTATTTAAAGGACAGTCTCTGCGGGTTTTTTTAAATATTGTTTTACTACTTATATTGATGTACAATAATAAAAAAGAGATATGCATTAAAATTTTGAATTATAATATATTTTGTGAAGGGTGCTTGAGATACCCAGTTTTGCAATTATGCGTTTGCAAATCATTAATTCGACCTCACTTTTTGTATAATCATATGAACTTTTATTTATTTTATTTTGGAAAACACAGCTAATGTCCCTTCAAATATGTTAATTCATGATATGAAAATTATAAGCAATGCACAATAAGCAGCAACCGTTATTATATGAAGTTTTTCTGAAATTGGAATCTACATGTATTTCTGAAATTAAGATAAAACTGTCTTTATTTCATGATGTTAAGAATTAAAAAATCTAATATTACATATGTATATACTTGCAACAGGGAGGTATGAAGGCAGTCTTGTTTACAGATTCATTCCAAGTGTTTATGATGTTTGCTGGTCTGTTAGCCATTCTTATTCGAGGAAGTATGGATTTAGGTGGATTTGGTGAGGCATGGTCTAAAGCAGAAGAAAGTGGTCGAGTGTACTTCACAGAGTAAGTGATAAAGAATAGTTTAATATCAACATTTGGAATGGTTTTTACGCCACATTCAACAATTTTTCAGTTATATGGTGGCTGCCAGTTCTAATGTTGAAATGAAAACCCGGTTACAATGCACCTGGGAAGAGACCACCGGCATTCTAGAAGCAAACTTAAACACAAAGATCAGCTTAGGTTCCAGTAGGACTCAAACCTGTATGGGGCGCCGTTTTACTTTTTAATACCATTTAGTTATATCACTCTTTCAAATAGATGATATCACTGATGCGAATAGGTGATATCACTTTTATAAATTCTAAAGTGATATCCCTTACACGAATGAGTGATATCACCTATTCGAATGAAAGATATCACCTATTCAAATGAATGAGTGATATCACCTACTCGAATTTAGTTTGATTTAATTTATGATTTGATTTTATTTTTTACGCCATACTCATCAATCTTTCAGTCATATGATGACGTCCAGTTTTTATTGGTGGAGGAGAAACCCCGGTTACCGGGGTAAAGACCACCAACCTTCCGCAAGAAAACTGGCAAACTTTCCCACTTTTTTCGAAATGACCCTAGCGGGATTCGAACCAGTGGTGAGAGGCCTTGTGATTTAAAGCGCAATGCTCTAACCACTCGGCCACGGAGCCCCTCCCCTTGAATTAAGTGATATCACTTATTCAACTAAGTGATATCACCTATTCGTTTTGTAAAGTGATATCACCTATTCGAATAGGTGATATCACTTATGAATCAATGCCAATTAATGGTCCCTACACAAAAAATAAAATATATTCCTGAGTCTAACAAGTATATGACTTGTGTCTCCTTGGGAATTATAGATTATTTATTTTTTGTTTCCTTACATTTGGTCCAAAGAATTATATAGGGTCTTTAAAGTTCAACGACTTTTAAAACAACAAGCAGAGTCGGAGGTATGGTTTCGGCGGCTCTGTCTGCTTTGAATGCTGAACTCCTTCCAAATCCTTCTACAGACACGGGAGATGATTCCAATTCTGCAGCGCTGCGCCTTTATCACGATATCGTAATATCATCCTTTGCGCTTTGTTCTTCCATAGATATAGGCCTAGTGATATTCACTGCAGACCTACATTTATGGAAGAAATGGGGAACATAAGGTTTTTGCTGTTTCCAAATTTGAATAAGTGATATCACTTATTCTAATGAGTGATATCACTGATTCGACTTGTAAAGTGATATCACCTATTCGAATAGGGGATGTCACTTATTCGAATAGGTGATATCACCTATAAATATGTATAAAGTGATATTTCCTATTTGAAAGATTGATATCACTTATACAAATAGGTGATATCACTGTTTTTCTGTAATGCTGTGCATATTTCAGCCCCAAGCAGTTTCGCAGTGAAAGGACATCAAGACCACGATGCAGATACTTTTCACAAAATTGACTCTAATTAAATCAATAAAAATTATGCTGATTCAGTATTTTCAATTCTTAATACACTGTTTTACTGTGTAAATATTGAAAAATATGTTCATTGATATAATTTATACCGACCACACACGAGGTTATATTCAAAATATCAACTCTGCTTTCCCTACACTTTTTAACCGGTCAGTTTCACTGGTATTTAGTTGTCTCTGTCCATTACTTTCAGCTTCAGTGTAGACCCTGCTACACGTCATAGTGCTTGGTCTCTGGCCATTGGTGGGACATTTACCTGGATTGCTATTTATGGTGTCAATCAAGCCCAGGTACAGAGATATTGTACCTGTCCATCTTTGAAACAAGCACAAATGTAAGTATCCTAACGCTTTTCGCTATATTGGCAGTTAAAGACAATACCTCAAAATTAAATACCCGTGAATATAATACTCTATACCTACGAAGTATCAAGAAGACAATACGTTACCGATAGATATTATAAAAGTTTTTACCAATCTAAATTCATTTATATATAACCGGACATCGTATACACGAATCACACTGTTTTTTCAGCTTTACTTCAACTCCACTCGCACTTCAGTATTGTGCTAAATTAAAAACCGGTGAATAAGTTCGTTTCAATAAACCGAAAATTTTCTCTCCGTGAAAGTAAACAACTATACTGTATTAATGTTAATTCTTCAAAGGATATATTTCGTTTTTTATCACTGTAATATAATGCTTATATTTTATTTTATCATTGCAGTGCTATTTGGTTGAATTTCCCTGGCTTATGTGCCATTTTGTACCTGTGTTGCCTGATAGGAATCGTGGTTTACGGACTGTACAGTGAGTGTGACCCTTTCGCCTTCAATCTCGTAAAGACATCTGATCAGGTATGCATGTTTAGTGTCTTATACTATAAGTGGTTCCGAATACAGTGGAATGTCACCAAAAAACCACCTCGCTTAGGAGACTATTTGAAACCATAATTGTTCAGTCTCATGACACATATCTAATAAGAATAAAAACAGAACCTAATTTGAGAGACCACCTCACTAATTAGTAATTAGACCACATGGAAGCGGTTAATTAGGTGGTTCTTTAAAGCGATGTTGCAAAGCCAATTCTCTTTCGCGTGGCTCAAATATAAACATATAGATGATCAATGAATGTTTTATTTTGGTAGATATAAAGTAGCGACATTGAATAGTATTACGTTATTACAAGAAATAAAACTCCTTTGCTTTCTGGACTGCAATTTGCGAGAGCAGCGCTCAAAACCCTGATTAAAAGCGCATTTCCCCATATCTTAAATATTTTCTTTCCTTATTTTGCGTTACATAAAATTATCTGCTGAATGAAATGAATGGTTTGTATAAACTTTACTAACCAATACTAAAATGTACACAAAACTAACACACGGTGTAGTGAACATAATTGTAACCGTGTTTTGGGCATGTTGTAGAGAAACCCGCCTTTGATATTCACATATTAAATTATCTTTTTAAAATGATGACCCCCCCTCATCCCTAATTATCTTAGAGGTCAAGTGTCTAGGTCACAAGTACTTTTTATTGTCCTTTGTTATGTCCATCTATTATTTATATTTCTTATCGGTAATTTACAAATCTTGAGAGCCGGCCTGGCTCAGTCGGTAGCGTGCTAGACTCTTGAAGTCGTGAGGTCGTGAGTTCGAGTCCAGCCAGCGGCAGTTTGGTTTCCTGTCCTTCGGATGAGACAGTAAAAACCGAGGTCCCGTTTCACAGTAGGTATCGGCATCTTAAAAGACCCTCACTGCTCAATGACCGTAAGTGTCGAGCATAGGCCAAAATTTGAAGACCTACACAGGCATTTGGTGACGTCTCCATATGAAATATTCTTGAGCAGGACGTTAAACTACAATAAACAAACAAACAAACAAATCTTGATACAAATGAGCAATAGACTGTAAAATCAAATACTGCAAATGTACGCGATGGGTAATTTACATTTAATACGCGATGACGACTTTTTCGTTTAAATTACTCCCCACCCCCAGCGTACCAGCCACATAGTTGTGGTAAGAATGTTCGTTTAATAAAGGACGGTTAACAGTAAGGTGTGCCATCGCGTAAAATATTCCCACGCGTATGGTTCGCACACAAAAATCGCGTAATTAACAACACGCAGAAATATCTATGTTTGAAGTACATCGAAATAAGGACGACGACAGTATTGGGGTCGCGCAATTCCTCTTGTTTTATTATATTATGTTTAATTGATATGGTTACTTTGAACTCATCAAGAAAGCATTATTTCAGAAATATAAACATAAAGCATAAAAATTCTACCTCACTTCCGAACAATCTGTTAAAATTCTTTTTTATACACTAAGGGAATGCTCAATTGCCTCTCTTTAGAATGTGAAGGATAAATGCTTTGTATGATATTAGTTTATGAATAATTAATCCACTGGAGTTTATATACTTCTAAAATATGCTGCAAAATTGATATTTTAATCACTTAATTCCAATGAATTACGCAATTTAAAATCTAAACTCCCCAAAATCTAAGATCGTCATGCTTCATAGTGGATACTCTTAGACAAATTTAAGAATATATTTAGGTTTATTATTTGTCTATGGACAATACTTTAAGTTTCGGAACTCTTCACCTATTTTTAACTCCATCTCAACTGATGAAGTCCTATCGAGAGAAACGATTATCTGGAACATTTCTTTGAACTTTTTGTAAAGCTATAACTTTGGTATTATGTTTATATCATTTCAGCTGCTGCCATTATTTGTAATGGACGTATTGGGCTACTTGACAGGTTTCCCGGGATTGTTTGTTGCATGCCTCTTCAGTGGCGCTTTAAGGTAAAATAATCAGTTTCAATAGCACTTATTTACATCAAAACTGAATACGGAACACAAAAGACATGTATCTTATTTCCACACGCGATCTATTTCCGTGATAATCTGATAATGGTGATTGATAATAACTGAAATTGGTAATTGAGCAGGATATCCTAAGATTATCGTGTACAAACAAATGCGCATATTGCGTTTGGAAGTTTTGTTAATTCCAGAACGACGATTGCCGAGGAATTAACAGTGCATTTGCTTTGAAAATGTCACTGTAATTAGTAAACATTAATTCAGCCAGATCCTTGTTATTACTTCCCTTCTCTCATTCAGAATACAGGAGCCACAATTATGGTGCAATGAGATTTGTAACAGCAAATGATGAATATTGCAGTTTATTAATTTCTTAGGTTTTTTTTTGTCCCGAGAACGAGGACATATCGTTTTGGCCGTATATTACATTTTTGACAGATTGCTCATGGAAATTTAACCAAAATTTTAGTATGTTGTTTTATATTCATGTTACCTAAAATGAATTTTACAATGGCCAATATTCTGCATTATCTGTCAGTTTTATGGAACTATCGCTGCTGCTGCTGCTACTGCTGCTGCTGCTGCTGATGATGATAACATGTTTTGTTTATCCTATTTCAGTACAGTGTCGTCCGGTTTGAGTGCTCTAGCAGCCGTGTTTCTGGAAGATATTATAAAGGCTTACATATGGAAGGACTTGTCTGAAAGCAAAGCCACCTTAATTTCAAAGATTCTTGGTAATGACATATACACAGTTACATAGACAGTAATAATGTTTAATTCATTTTGCATTTGTGAAAGGTATTAACGTCATTATTGTTATTTGTAAAAACAAGACCTTTATAGATCTTCCTATGTTGACTGCTGTCCGGTAACTTAGAACCACAAAATGATACAGATTCCCGCCAAAACATATCATGTCAAAGAAACGGATTGTTTCCTCTTGTAATTTTGCCACCAACAATTAAATGACCACAGTTACTGTGAAAAGGTGTATATCAAGTTGTTCAAAATTCATGGAGCCTGTTTAATTGCATGAGATATGGTTCAAATATCGGGATATATACTAACGGAAAAAAGAAACTGTGTATACTTAAAAGTTAGATAAAAACATAAAAAGTATTTCTATCGCTCTTTATTCTTAAAGGCATGGTTTGATATACTAAACGTGTGTTTGAT
The DNA here is from genome assembly GCA_030159075.1 of Atrina japonica. NCBI lineage: Eukaryota > Metazoa > Mollusca > Bivalvia > Pterioida > Pinnidae > Atrina > Atrina japonica. The sequence goes on along the minus strand of BROG01000429.1, from coordinate 67,204 downwards.
TACTCAATTTGTTTAATACCGCGTTCGAGTCTCCTTGATGGCCACAGCATGCATTTCTCGAGTTTCGACGCGTGGTTAGTAATTGATTAAAATTGTTTGCATTCATTTGACAGTATTTAATATACTGCAGCAGAAAAACATTGGTTTTTGGAATAAAATTTTAATTGATTGACGACGATCGTTTGCGTGCTATTGGAATGCTGGAATATAGGATGTCTCAAAGCAATGTGGCAAGGCAGTTTAGACTTCATATTAACACTTTAAATGTTATATGGAGACGATATAAGCAAACTTGCACCGATCGGGACCGCCCACGATGGAGACGCCCGCGTTTGACGTCACGTCCGCAAGATACGTACATACGGACTTCACGTTTGCGTAATCGATTCCAATCGGCTTCTTTGACCTCTAGAAGCATCCCTGGGCATTGACGGATAAGTCCTCGTTTCGTAAGGAACATATTGCGAGAGGCCAACATCCGTCCTCGACGTCCTGCTATCCGTCCTGTTCTGCTCTGGCGTCTCCGTGTTGCGAGGTTAGCGTGGTGTAGGAGGCATTGTCGTTTCAAAAACAATGATTGGGCGTGTTCTGTTTTCGGACAAGTCGATATTTAATCTCGACAGCAGTGACGGTCGTGTTCGGTCTTACCGTCGTGCAGGAGAACGTTACATTGACGCTTGCGTTATTCAGTGCCGCCAATCATGGTCTTGGTGGAATTACAATACATGCAAGGACCCCTTTGGCAATAGTGGAGGACAATTTAACCGGTATACGCTACCGTGACGAGATTGTACGTCAGCACGTCATTAAAATTCATTCACAACAACCAGTGTAACGTCATTCTGCAGCTACCCTGGCCGGCGATGTCACCGGATTTATCCCCTATGTTTGGGATGATATAGAACGATGTTCACGTCAAGGGCCAATCCCCCCCCCCCCCTGCTTTACGGTTCTTTATTGTGCATATGGCGGAACATTCACCGGGCATTTCTGCATAACATGATTCGTTCAGTGCGTCGTAGGTGTGAAGAATGCATCGGTGCAAATTGCGGTCATACATGATATTAAACTTGTGAAACTTTTTGTACCCCCTTACTTTCAGTAGCTATTCGTATCAACCATAATGGACATAATCCGTTTGTTTGTTTGTTTATTGTTGTTTAACGTCCTGACATAATCCGTGATTTGATGTTTGAATTGAAATTCATATCATTATTTAATTATATTAAATTATGATATACATAATGCAACATAATATTTTGTATATGAATCTATAAATGAAATTACTAAACTACACCATTTCTTTTTTCCGCTAGTATATATCCGTAAATCAGATTATGGTACTACCGTTTTTCATGAAGATATTTTGTGGTTGTAAAACTTGGAATGATATGGATTGACCTTTATACAGCTACGTCATTCAAGATATGTGTCCACTGCCACATACGATACAAATCTTTCTTTGCATAGTAAAAGTAAAAGCTTCACCGTAGCACGTCGATAAGGCGTTCCTTATTTAAAGAAAATTTATACACCGCAGCTTTTACACGAATGTGTGCAGTATTAAAATCATTGCAAGCAACGTTGTTTGTATTTAATTACTTCTGAAAATAGCGATTAATGCAGAATCTCGATTTATTCATGAGCCGACCTGGCTCAGTCGGTAACGCACTCGACTGTTGATCGTGAGTTCGTAAGTTTGAGTCCAGCTGGTTGCAGGATGGTTTCCTGTCTTTCGGATGAGACAACAAAACCGAGGTTCCGTGTCACAGTAGGTATCGGCACGTTAAAGAACCCTCACTGCTCAATGGCTGTAAGTGAAGAGCATAGGCCAAAAATTTGAAGCCCTTCACCTGCGTTTGTTGACGTCTTCATATGAGTGAAAATTTTTGAGTGGGACGTTAAACAACAAATAACCAACAAACATCAATTTATTCATTCCGGAGACGTGTTTGTCTCTTTATATAAATGAACAATCACGAATTCTTGTATTTGCGAGTATGTCTGAAAAAGTGAGTATGCAAAATTAAGTATTCGCAAAATATGCCTGAATTACTATAGCTATAGAGAATTCGTTGTTGATAATTAGTAACTTTGGAATCTTAAAGGCCCATGACCGGCTTATATTGAACTACATGAAATATCGTTAAAAGTTCTCCGATTCACACATTATACAATTTAAAGACATACTGATCAAAACTAGGCACATATATACTGCAATATTAGTCAGAAAATGATAAAAACAACGTGATATCAACACCCATAATTAGCGATCGCACGTGTGCCGTTCACTGCTGTTACATCGATACGGAGAGCATGTCAAACATGGATATACGTCAAATTCTAGGACGTATTTCATCGAAAACTGCATTTATTAATTTTTTAAATAAAAATATTATATTTCTATACATATACTTTTACCGCTTTCAAGTTAAATTGACAATTGTATGTCAGTTCAATACCAACCGGCTTTATGGTAATTCCCTTGTTGGTAAATACATGTATACCTTCATAAATAATTCTACAATCAAACAGGCAATGGGCACGAATGAGTTAATCGATGGGCACGAGTCAGCAAAAACACGGGTACGAGTCAACCAATCCACTTAGGTACGAGTTGTGTTGAATACGAGATGACAATAACCCATATGTTGAACTTATTCATCTTAGGTTGCCTTGAATATTACGCAACTTCGTTTGTATCTATTGTCGTTACGAGTAAAAATCATATTTTAATCTTCAATCTCAGATAACTAGAAAACAGAAAATCATCCAGAAGCGTAATTAATGGGAAGATAATAACTTTATATAAAATTTTCCAAAACATATTACCATTTAAAACAAAATTAACAACTTTAGCGTAAATCGGCGGCCATGGGCCTTTAAAGGTATATTTACATAATTTTCTATGTGCGGGTCTAACATTTATATTGGCGTCAACTTTTTTATCATTGTTGTTTTTGTTGTTGGTGATGTTGTTGTTGTTGTTATTTTTGGTACAAATTCTTCAGTTATAGATATTTTCCAATTCTTTTTATTTCAGCGTTTATTTTTGGGATTGTATGCCTGGCTTTAACATATGTTGCATCTTTGCTTGGTGGAGTTCTGCAGGTATGTACATTGTATCTATATTTGATATTCCGTGAAATTACATGTATTCTTTCAAAGACTGGCGGGTACGAAGGCAAATACAAAAAGTATTTCCGAGTAACCTATTTTTTGTAATAACTATAATTTATATAACTTCTTTTATATAAGTTATAATTTATATAACATTTTATTTTTGGATTTAGTCAAGGAAGTCTACATGGAGCGTCTAAAACGTAATGAATCTGTTTCACCCTGGTTTGAACACAATGCAATGATTGACGTATCTTCGTTAATAGAAATACTTATGATAAATACGATGTGTTTGAGAATCACCATGTTTCGAAGAGATCAAACATTTATTGAGATATCGTCCCATAATTTTGACACTTACCGTATACACAGAAATTTTCGACCCTATTGTTTTTTCGCCATAAAACCTAATCTAAATTCGACTTAAATCATTATTGTATCATAAATAGCATGTATGTGTGCGCTATAATTTAGCTTGACATTTTCGTTTTCATTTAAAATTCCCCTTATCACTTAAGGATAAAAATAGCAAAAATTAAACAAGAGAGTGAAAATTCACAGGTTAACAATATTGCAGAATATTGGATGTAACGTAGCCCATCTCACATCTCTAATAAATGATATATAAAATGTATTTAAAGGTCTAGGATTGAACCCAATATACTAAACAGAAATCACTTTTGTAAACCAACAACAATGTCCTCCGATTGTCGATCACGGATTTATAATTTTAGAAATGAAATTTTGTCGAAACACCTTTATGTCTCATAAAGATGTACTTTACTGTAGATCAAGACGAATGTGGTGTCTGGATAAAGATTATATACAATTTCATTGTCAGGAGTACGAAATGTATCATCCTTATAGATTTTTATGTTTAAAGTAATGGACTATATATTACATGTATGAGGACCGCTATTATCTACTCGAAACGTAAATGAAAAATAACATTTTGATGATTTTAAACTCATCTCTACATCTCTGCTCGAACACTCTTGACTTAAACTGATCTATTCACATGCTGCTCTGACACTATTTATTTGCGCTGATCAAACCATAGGATACTTTAAACCTGTTGACTTCAACTGATCTATTCACGGGCTACTTTAACACTATTTACTTGAACTGATAATTTCACAGGCTGCTCTTACACTTCGCCTTTAGTTTATCTTTTCACAGCCTACTCTAACACTATTAACTTAAACGGATCTATTCACGGGCTGCTCTAACACTATTGACTTAAACTGATCTATTCACAGCCTACTCTAACACTATTGACTTAAACGGATCTATTCACAGCCTACTCTAACACTATTGACTTAAAGTGATCTATTCACAGCCTACTCTAACACTATTGACTTAAATTGACTTAAACTATTCACAGCCTACTCTAACACTATTGACTTGACTATTCAAGCCTATTGACTTAAACTGATCTATTCACAGCCTACTCTAACACTATTGACTTAAAGTGATCTATTCACAGCCTACTCTAACACTATTGACTTAAACTGATCTATTCACAGCCTACTCTAACACTATTGACTTAAACTGATCTATTCACAGCCTACTCTAACACTATTGACTTAAACTGATCTATTCACAGCCTACTCTAACACTATTGACTTAAACTGATCTATTCACAGCCTACTCTAACACTATTGACTTAAACTGATCTATTCACAGCCTACTCTAACACTATTGACTTAAACTGACTATAAACTGATCTATTCACAGCCTACTCTAACACTATTGACTTAAAGTGATCTATTCACAGCCTACTCTAACTATTGACTTAAACTGATCTATTCACAGACTTCTAAACTATTGACTGATCTATTCACAGCCTACTCTAACACTATTGACTTAAACGGATCTAATCACGGGCTGCTCCAACACTTGAAATAAACTGATCTATTCACAGGCCTTTCAACACTATTGACTTGAATTTATCAATTCACAGGCTGCTCAAACAAGACTGACTTACGCTGATCTATTCACATGTTGCTTTGATAATATTGATTTGAACTGAACTACCCACTACTCGAAAACTTTTGACATGAACTGATTCACAGGTTTTCTAACACTATTGACTTGAACTGATCTATTTACTAACTAATCTAACACTTTTGACTTCCGCTGATCTGTTCACATGCTGCTCTAATAATATTGATTTGAACTGATCTATCCACAGCTTACTCGAACACTTTTGACATAAAATGATCTATTCACAGGCTGCTCTTTCACTATTTGGCATGATCGGTGGCCCTCTGCTCGGATTATTTATATTGGGAATGCTGTTCCCATGGGCTAACAAATGGGTATGTGAACACTATATAGTATTCAATATGCTTAATTGTGAAATGAAATATAATCACGTGTGCTTTTGTAATTGATATGAAATAATAAAGTTCTTGTCAAAACTCATATTTCTTGGAATATAAGACAAAATTTTAAAATTTTAGAAATTGTTTCCTGATGAAATAAATTAATTAAATTTCAAATAAACATTCAATGTTTCAGGGCATTATCAAAACCAAACATCAACAGTTCTCTGCATGACATACTGAATGGAAATTTAATTTAACTTCAACTATAACTTTGTTTTGTTCTTTCCTTTATGGCTGACAAAAGATATAAATATTGTTTCAAAAACACAGGTTTGTGACTAAATTATTTCAATTTGCAGGGTGCTTACTCTGGGCTTTTATTTGGCCTTGTGTTCATGTTTTGGATTGGTGTTGGAGCACAGATATACAAACCATACAATCCGAAGGCAGCCATTTCAACAGAGGGCTGTAACTGGAATTTAACGGAACCTACCATTATAAATTCTACATTCACCACGTTGTCGGCTACATTTTACAATCAAACAACGTCAATTCCTGAAGTTGTCGAAGTAACAGAAAGGTGAGTCACATAAGCATTATGTATTTAATCAAATCATTAGAGCTGTTCATAAATAATTTTAGTTTACTGATGGCAAATTAGCAATATGAGATGGTATCTCTCTAACAGAAGTCTGCATGAACTGAAAAAAATAAAATTTAGGAAGTAAAAAAAAATTATGGCTAAAATACAAGAAATAATGATAGGACAAAATGCAGTGAAAATATTATTTTGTCAGGAATGTAAACTAAAATTAGTCACAAGATCTTCTAAATCAATTGGTGTATTTTTTTGTTTTAAATATGGATAAATCTCATTTTGATGCAATTCTAACATAAATTAAGGGGAAAATGCAACAATGGAGAAAATCTTTTTATCACAATTTATATATGTTTCTTAGCATTGCCAAACTCATATGGAAAATGGATAAAAGACCTAAGAATAGTATTTTAGATTTATATAAAATGATCTTTCACAAGTGAAAACTGTATAATGACACAAGAATATAATATGGGAGAGTTAAAAAGGATAAACATTTATTCAGTTCTTTCATTCACTCTTGAAAGGCAACGTAGTTTTAGAGGTTGGTGAAAAAGACGCAAAATTGACAGAATATAATGAATTATAATATGAATTTTGAAAGACAGTATGTTTTAAAACAAAAGAATAGATTTGATTGTCTGACGTGCAGCAAACCGAACCACTTTTATTCACTACGTATGATTACTTCATTCATCTGAACGTTGGCTATAACGCCACTTCATTCATCTGAAGGTTGACGATGACGGCATTGGTGTTTGTTACGTCATTTGAAACAATCAAATAAAACATGTGTAAATGATTTCTAAATTTTGTTGAATTCAAGTCGTCAATTTTTGCTGAATTCAACTTCTGATAAATATGCTTAGATGTAAATAATAATTGAAAATGTAGGCTAAATGTATGTATTTATATATAAGCAGTATTTACAATGTTTTGTGCACTTATTTCTGAGTAAGTATTTTACCTATTTGGAACAATTTGGTCAACTGGGCAGAAAGTCATCAGAAAATGCTGTTTATATTGCATAATGTTTGGTCATGTGATAAAAAGAATCATTCACAATTTTTTATTCATATCACTTTAAGGAAGCTCAAAAAATGGAAAATCAAAAACACATATCATAAATGTGATATGAATGAAAACTCGTGACAGATCATTCATATATATATATATATATATTATATATATATATATATGTATATATATATATATGTATGTATGTATGTATGTATGTATGTATGTGTATATATGAATGATAATTAAGATCTCCTGTAACTGAGATCAGATGTCTTTATATGGGATTGTATTATTATCATATTGCAGTAATCCCGTTACAAAGCTGTATACTTTATCATACATGTGGTATAGTGCTACTGCTGTGCTTGCAGTGGTTGTGGTGGGAATGCTTGTCAGTCTTATAACAGGTAATTATATCTTATTTTGAATTTTACATCAGATTGTTGCGTGCCCATACATTATTTACAGAGCATTTTAATGTCAACATCTCGCAAATTTTACGGTCTGTATAACTATCACGTTTACAATTACATGTACTATGTTTCACTAAATGAAATTTTGAATAATTTGCAAATTTTACGGTCGGTATAATTATTTATTCCTCACATAGTGCATATAAATTTCGAAGTGATTGTGACCGATCGAGAGGGAGGCTTACTCCTTCATGGCACCCACCCTTATTCGGGACCTACTAAAGCTCTGCATTGTCAAATGTTGTTCAGATTTGTATACCGTCTCTTGGACGACACAATGAAGTGTATTTGTACCTTTCATTTTAGTTTATTGATCTAAAGATATTTGTCTGATTTGACCAAGATACTGTATTTCTCGAAATTTCTTTCCCCCGTTTCACTTTTGCATTTTCTTCCTTAGATGAGAAAGCGAATTAATAATAAAAGCGTATTATCCAATCTAGATAATTTATGCATGGACATATGCTTGCCATCCATGATGGGGGTTTATGGCAACTTTAAGACAGGGTAGATATGTTTTCTGTAGTAAAAGGGCGAGAATCATCAGGTATAAAGTACTTCAAGATGTTAATACCATAGACTATATAAATTATTGATTCATGTTTTTATAATTACAAGGATAAGAAAGAAGTGCTAATGGATAATTGAGACTTTAAGTCCATTTGAATACGACAAAAAAGATATCAAAATGGTCTCAACACGTAGAAAAATTGCGAATCCCAAACGGGATGGGACCAGGTGTTCGGAAGGAGTAAGCGTCCCCTGTTAACATGCCACACCGTTCACACATTTTCCAAGGAAACCTCACGATTTCGGTGAACGGGTCAAGTTCAGTGAAAAGGTCGTCAGTCAGCTTCAGATCTGATTGGCGAAAGGAAGTCATTGTATATGGTCGTTCTCCAGAATACTATAACACAAATACACTACTACTGACAATCCATATGTGATATGAACTCTATTTCTTTGATGTTTTCATTCTTGTAGGACTAGAGGATCCGAAAAAGATGAACCCTAAACTAATTTGTCCTTTATTTGATATATTATTCCCGTATCTACCGGAAAAAATTAGGAAACCGATGAGATTTGGGGTAAAACACGAAAAAGTAAGACTCTTATTATTATTAAGATTTTTAAAGCACATTCATGAAATATTGATCTGCAAAAGAAACTTTGTCTGATCAGATAAACACACGTGTTTTTATTTTTGGTTTGTTTTTGAGATCCATTTTTCCATAAGATTATTACTGAAAATTTTCAAATTTCCGCTGATACCTGATGTTTATGAACTGTTATGACATTGTAATTTTGTTTAATTAATTAGGAACCCAATAAAGATAAAAATAAATCCAAAACATAAATTGTTTTCATGAAAAGCTTAATTGGAATCCTTATCTAATTAAAGGTAGATGATAGCCAAACGACTACTGGTGGACCCTTTGATGATTTGAATCTAGACAGAATCGATCAAGAGGTGGGGGTCAGTAAAGAAAAGCCGGAAGTTATAATTTCTTCAGTTAACGGTACTGAGTTCAAGACAAAGGAAAATGGAAATGCTAATGTTCATAAGGATAGCTACAAATTTGGAAATTTCATGGAACCTGTTCAAGAAAATGGGCATTTACGAAGCTTTGCACAAGCCCCGGACGACATTACCCATTTATAATCTATTACATTCTGTTAGTGACGAAATTCACATGACTGTCATCAGGATAACAACTCTAATTAAAAACAAATTAATCCTTTTCCTACATATCTTCACAGGTTAAATAAAATTCCACTTATACCCAGTAAAAATGTTTTGCTGGTAATTTGCTGAACTATCTAGGTTTTTAAAACCACATTGTAAAGGGGGTATTTTCATGTTCTGAAAAATAATATCAATGTCATGTATCACATATCAAAACGTTCATCTTCATTGTAATATGTAAGAATATCCATTTTGTTTAATAAAAGATAATGCCTTTTATAACATTTATTTTAAACATTGTATTTTTATCCTGTGTAGAGTCATCGGGGATGTATTTAACTGATTAAAAGTGAAAAAGAAGAAGTGCCAATGGATAATCGAAACTAAAGGTCCATTAGAACACGACAAATTAGATATACAAATGGTCGAAACTTGAAGAACAACTGCGAATCTAAAACGGAATGAGACCAGCTGTCTGAAGGGAGTCAGTATCCCTTAGAACCCAAGAAGCTAACACGTGATTTATTAATAAATTACCATGGTACCTACCATTGCGAATTGCTCCTCTATCCTGTTGTCTGGAGAGGTATAGTCCCCCGAGTCGAACGAAACTGACTTCACCTCTCCAGACAACACTAAAGGAGAATGATTCACAAAGGAAAGGGTCACGATATATTTAGACACGTGGCAAAGTCTTGCTTTAAACCTGCAAAAAAAGGTCTTTACTATTTCCAATAATTTTTGTATTGCTTGAATGTTGGTCTATAGCATTCGACGTCGTTAATAAGTTTATTAGCAAGGAAACGCCATCTACCAAAGGGGAAATAACTAGGAAGGGAAAAGTGATCGTTTAAGAATTGTTCTTTTTCAGGTATCGTCAGACGCTGTTAAGAGGGGGTGGATACTACGATGATTCAACTAATCAAAATCCAAGAAGCTAACGTGTGATCTCACCAACCACTACTAGAGTAAGAAATACGTGTAATAATAATAAAATCGCTCTTATATTGTACTATATATATATATATATATAACATATTAGAACCTTGCCGAACCTTATATGCCTATCTATTTTCATCCTTAGTTTGTTTGCATTACAATTAATCTATAATTAAGACCTTTTCCCATGTGAAATATTGGAGGACAGTTCCCTCGGGAAAGGGCTATAATAGATTATTAGTACGCCACGTGTTCTTTGGCTTTTGATTAATAAAATACGTGCAGTAACCACCTTGTTTTTACAAGGCTATACCAGACGACAGACAATAGACTTGAATGATCAATTGTCACGCGGGACTAAATACTGTTCTTACACTTAGTTTCCCTTTTCTTAAATTTAGGTTTTAAAGGGGCATTAGCTGTCATTTTTCAAAACATTTTCATTCCATTTTTCTTACGTAGATTTATGTACATAATATTTTTAACAAAAGAGAGATTGTTATATACAGGAATAAAATTCCACTTAAATCCCTATACATTTTGTGAAAATTGCTTCAGAAATCTAGGTATGATACTTATTCACTTGCAATTGATAAACTCAATGTATATGGATACCAAACTGGACTTGACCTTATTTTCACAACATATATAGGACTATCCGATTTCTATGTCTTTGTATAGCTCTTAATTGTTACTATACATCGGCTATAAGTAGTAAAAGTAGACAAATTGAAATAATCTTTTGATAAACACAGATAAGACAGCAAGAGATTGACGCATGTTGTAATTAATTTATCATGGCCCTGTCTATTGCAAACCTTTCTTCTATAGTGGTGTGTCGCATCCTCGACTGGGGAACTATCCCTCTTCAGACAACACTATATGAGAACGGTAGTGGCCATACAAGATTAGATAAGGCTTCCAATTACTACTACCATTGTACAAATGTATAAAATTTCAAATCGTAATACGAAATATTTATAGAATATTAAACAATTGGAGATATACTGGAATAAAATATAAAAAAGATGATATAAGACATACAATATCTAAATGCACAGGGCCCACAGCCAACGCTTCGAAACTTAAGTTTTTCAGGTGTGCAATAAATACGGCATTACACTTTGGTACTATATATCTCGAAATTTTCGCTCCCATTATATCTCGCCATTTCCATCCTTAGATAAGATGGCGAATTGAAAATGAAAGCGAAATTGTAAAGCTAAGTAGTTGAAGTGCAAAGATACATGTCATCTATAAGATGATTTAGGGCGAAATTAAGACAGAATGAATAAAGGGCGAAAATAACCAGGGGCGAAAATTTCAAGATAAACAGTAATTTTCGTAAAAATCGTAGTATGCAACTTATCTCTAGGTCAAACTGCGGATGACCTTTTCAAAGCTCGTTTAAATGTTTATTGAAGCTGTATCAATTTCGGAAAACGCATGTCATTATTATTTTTCACATAATTATAATATTTTTCGCATGAATATGATATAAATACATTTATACAACACTTTCTTACGACTCCATCGTCGAATCGCACAAACTGCCTTGGCACTCGATTTTCTTCGTAAAAAATACATACCAACATCCGATTTCTCGTTATCAAAGAGTATACATACTTGGAAAGAGGAATTACTCTTTGAAAAAATATTGTTTGCAGGCAAGTTTCCATGTTCATTTCGTAAGTCAGTCACAGCGTTTTTGCAATAGTGCAAAAGTGCCATAAGTTTATGAACAAACATAATTACTTCCATTACTTCTATGCAAAATCATCTTTTTTATAAATTATTTTCCTGGGTATGTTTTTGAACTATTTCTTTTAAATTCTATATTCTTAGAGCTTAAGTAATATAGTTTCTTCTAAAAAAACATTGGTTATTCTGTAATTACAAGTTTTTTCCTGCAGTGATTTACGGATTATATGTACAAAGAATGAAATGATGTTTCAAAATTCACCTAACAAAAATAAATGCATGTAATCTTCTAATTAACAACCTGGTTCAACTACAAAGTTCAGGAGGTCAATCTGTATGCATTTAAATATAATTGTTGAAAATGTTTAAGAAAATTAAGTTACCCCAAACTATTTCAAAAAATTGTTACATAGAAAGTAATGGGAAAATGACGTTCATGATCTTAAAACATGATGCTGTATATCCCTGGGAAAACCGGTAAACCAGTAGATGTAAGGAAAGTATTTATGAATGGTGAATTAGTCATTATAATTCCATATCCATACTTTGTGTTTTATACTCATTTTGGCCGAACTTTCCTGAACTATTAATTCAAAATCAATTGTTTTATTTCAAAGTTTTTTAATGTTAGAATGTTAGAGGTAATTTTCACAATTATTTGTAACTCACCATGGCATCTCATTCACCTGGTTCACTCTGTCTGAACCAATTCACGCCAGATAATGGTAGTATGAAATATTTTACTTGTAGCTATATAGTTTAAACGAATGATAAGAATTTTTAGAAAGAAAATTAAATAAATACTCGAATCAAGCTTATCGAATCTAAAAATAAACCGTCGGAAACGAATATCTGTGCTATGTTTTACCTGTTTATATTGAAATATAGTCTTATCACTCGATATAAATAAATTTAAAATCTCTAGCGTACTCTAGAGTATGCTAATTTTCCATAACAAACTCAGACTTATACATTCTGTTATCTAAAAGTTTAGGTGTATTCAATATTTAGACCTTCTAACTGTTTAAAAAGGTGTCATAATAAAAGTTTCGAATTTTTAAATAAATAATGATACATCGAAATAAACTGGTTATTCCGAGAATCATCATAACCAAAGTCAATGAGTATGTCTTGTACATACACACACCATAACCACAATCAATGAGTATGTCTTGTCCATACACACACCATAACCATAATCAGTGAGTATGTCTTGCACATACTCATATCATAACCACAATCAGTGAGTATGTCTTGTACATACACGCACCATAGCCAAAATCAGTGAGTATGTCTTGTACATACACACACCATAACCACAATCAATGAGTATGTCTTGTACATACACACGCCACAACCACAATCAGTCAGTATGTCTTGTACATACACACACCATAACCACAATCAGTCAGTATGTCTTGTACATACACACACCACAATTACAATCAATGAGTATGTCTTGTACAAACACACACCATAACCACAATCAGTGAGTATGTCTTGTACATACACACACCATAATTACAATCAGTCAGTATGTCTTGTACATACAGGCACCATAACCACAATCAGTGAGTATGTCTTGTACATACTCATATCATAACCACAATCAGTGAGTATGTCTTGTACATACACACACCATAACCACAATCATTGAGTATGTCTTGTACATACACACACCATAGCCAAAATCAGTCAGTATGTCTTGTACATACACACACCATCACCACAATCAATGAGTATGTCTTGTACATACACACACCATAACCACAATCAGTCAGTATGTCTTGTACATACACGCACCATAACCACAATCAGTGAGTATGTCTTGTACATACACACACCATAATTACAATCAGTGAGTATGTCTTGTACAAACAAACACCATAACCACAATCAGTGAGTATGTCTTGTACATACACGCACCATAACCACATTCAATGAGTATATCTTGTACATACACACGCCATAACCACAATCAGTCAGTATGTCTTGTACATACATGCACCATAACCACAATCAGTGAGTATGTCTTGTACATACACACACCATAAATACAATCAGTGAGTATGTCTTGTACAAACACGCACCATAACCCCAATTAGTGAGTATGTCTTGTACATACACACACCATAATTACAATCATTGAGTATGTCTTGTACATACACGCACCATAATAACAATCAGTGAGTATGTCTTGTACATACACGCACCATAACCACAATCAGTGAGTATGTCTTGTACATACACGCACCATAACCACAATCAGTGAGTATGTCTTGTACATACACACACCATAACCACAATCAGTGAATATGTCTTGTACATCCACGCACCATAACCACAATCAGTGAGTATGTCTTGTACATACACGCACCATAACCACAATCAGTGAGTATGTCTTGTACATACACACACCATAACCACAATCAGTGAGTATGTCTTGTACATACACACACCATAACCACAATCAGTGAGTATGTCATGTACATACACACACCATAACCACAATCAGTGAGTATGTCATGTACATACACACACCATAATTACAATCAGTGAGTATGTCTTGTACATACACACACCATAATTACAATCAGTGAGTATGTCTTGTACAAACACACACCATAATTACAATCAGTGAGTATGTCTTGTACAAACACACACCATAATTACAATCAGTGAGTATGTCTTGTACATACACACACCATAAACCACAATCAGTGAGTATGTCTTGTACATACACACACCATAACCACAATCAGTGAGTATGTCTTGTACATATACACACCATAACCACAATCAGTGAGTATGTCCTGTACATACACACACCATAACCACAATCAGTGAGTATGTCTTGTACATACACACACCATAACCACAATCAGTGAGTATGTCTTGTACATACACACACCATAACCACAATCAGTGAGTATGTCTTGTACAAACACACACCATAATTACAATCAGTGAGTATGTCCTGTACATACACGCACCATAATAACAATCAGTGAGTATGTCTTGTACATACACACACCATAACCACAATCAGTGAGTATGTCTTGTACATACTCATATCATATCCACAATCAGTGAGTATGTCTTGTACATACACACACCATAACCACAATCATTGAGTATGTCTTGTACATACACACACCATAGCCAAAATCAGTCAGTATGTCTTGTACATACACACACCATAACCACATCAATGAGTATTTCTTGTACATACACACGCCATAACCACAATCAGTCAGTATGTCTTGTACATACACACACAATAACCACAATCAGTGAGTATGTCTTGTACATACACACACCATAATTACAATCAGTGAGTATATCTTGCACAAACACGCACCATAACCACAATCAGTGAGTATGTCTTGTACATACACACACCATAATTACAATCAGTGAGTATGCCTTGTACATACACGCACCATAACCACAATCAGTGAGTATGTCTTGTACATACACACACCATAACCACAATCAGTGAGTATGTCTTGTACATACACGCACCATAACCACAATCTGTGAGTATGTCTTGTACATACACGCACCATAACCACAATCAGTGAGTATGTCTTGTACATACACGCACCATAACCACAATCAGTGAGTATGTCTTGTACATACATGCACCATAACCACAATCAGTGAGTATGTCTTATACATACACACACCATAACCACAATCAGTGAGTGTGTCTTGTACATACACACACCATAACCACAATCAGTGAGTGTGTCTTGTACATACACACACCATAACCACATTCAGTGAGTGTGTCTTGTACATACACACACCATAACCACAATCAGTGAGTATGTCTTGTACATACACACACCATAACCACAATCAGTGAGTATGTCTTGTACATACACACACCATAACCACAATCAGTGAGTATGTCTTGTACATACACACACCATAACCACAATCAATGAGTATGTCTTGTACATAAATTAGCCATTTAGAATAATAAACATCACCACCGTCAAATCTGTACAGCATTGTATTTTCATACAATGTATAGGTAATTCTCCAATACATTACCCCAAAAAAACATTCTTGTATTTTTAACCACGTTTATTGGCAGTTGACCAGGATTTTACATTTGCCCTACATTCCCATTTGTACATAAACAAAAACGAAGAAAAAAAAGTAATGAGAGAGAGAGAGAGAGAGAGAGAGAGAGAGAGAGAGAGAGAGAGAGAGAGAGAGAGAGAGAGAGAGAGAGAGAGAGAGAGAGAGAGAGGGGGGCATGTCAAAGTACATAACCTTTGTATATAATCTGTTTACAATGTATAGTTTGCTTGTAAATGCAAAATGAGCAGCATGAAGTCAGGGCATGGCTAGGTTGGGGGAATACACGTATTACACACTGCTTTGAAAAAAACCATATATATGTTCATCGCTTATTTCGACCAAATGTTCACAGCCAGATATTCATGGCGCATGTAAATAAAGGATAAAAATATAATACACATATATATAATTACATGCATGTACATATGTATATAAGTGTCAGTAGTATGCAGACATACTAAGTTATTTACTTGTACATGTATATTATCAAGTATATTTAACAAGGAAGAAGAGTATACAAAGTGCATGTAGCATACAAGTAAACTACATGTACATTTTTAAATATATAATATATATTACTTCAAAGTGATATGTATAAGTATGTCTGTTCGTATAGTTTACTGTTGGGGGTATACTGAAAGAGTCACTTATGCAATGTATTCACAACAATAGGATAAATCACCAACGTACTTGTATGTACATTATTAGGATGTTTAATGCCATTCATGTGCGGTACAGAAAAATAAAAAGTGCTTGATTTGGGGAATCTCATCCTTTAAAGAGAGCATGTATCTTCCCTACAACATTTTGTAGTGTGTACAATGTACAACTGTATATGTTCAAATGAGAAAAATCCAAAAATATATCTAAGCACACTGCAATATATCTTATCGAGATTTGTCCGAATTTTTCCAGTGATTTCAAAATTAGATCTCTCAAAATGTATTTCAAAATTGAAGTGTTATAATACTATTATATAAGTCTAACATGAAAAGATAAAAATTGTACTTTTTGAAATAGAGAGGCCGGTACGCATGAAGGAAACTTTTTAGGAAAAAAAACACAAATTGTGTGCAGCAAATAGGTCATGCACAGTATATATTGAACAAATTTAAACTGAGCTTTTTATCTTTTATTGCTTATAATTTTCGTAAAATATTTATAATTTAATATTTACAGTAATGTCATAATAACTACATATAAAGTCAACATGCATTACGTATGTATTATATTATGTGTTTTGTGGGTCAAAGTAAAAAGTCATACTGGATAGAACTGCAATTAAAGTACATTGTACAGTATATCTGTACAATATTATATGTACATATAAATTTGAATATTATCTATCTATCTATCTATCTATCTATCTATCTGTCTATCTGTCTGTCATCTTTAGTATTCTCAACTTTAAGCAAATTCTTAAGTGATAAGTAAGTTTATGAATTATATTTAAGAATTTCATCCACATTTGAGAAATTTCTTAACTACTTAAGTAAGAAAAAAGTTACTTAAGTATTTTTCATACTTAAGTATAGACTAAGAATCTTTATGAATACCGGCCCAGGTTGCTTAAAAACAAAGAAATATGTACATTGAGTAATATAGACGAACTGTGTGATACAAAGGAAATAGCTAGAGTAGATAATGAGAATCCCTTACCAACACATTTATACCTCTTGGTTTCCAGAGGTCCGTGTTTGTCCATTTTTACCGGATTTGTATCTATGTCCTGGACATTCTATTGATTTATACTTTGGTATCTGAAATTTTTTATATGAATTGACTAAAGATATGACTGAAGAAATAACCGAGAGAGAAGAGTTACAAGCTGTTAACCTATTGAACGAATTTCAGGATATATTGTTAGATCCCGGTGGTGAAATAAGTCAAACAGACCTAGTAAAACATTCCATAGATACAGGTAAATCAGAACCTGTTAGACAAAGTCCCAGGGGGTATATTTGCACAAAAGGAAACAGCGAGCAAAGAAATAAATAAAATGTTAGAGGAAGACATAATAGAACCAAGTGATAGTCCTTGGTCATCTCCCTATATTTTTAGTTAAAAAGAAAGATTCAACTTCAACGTGGAGGTTTTATTTTTATCTTAGAGGGTTGAATTCAGTGGCCAAAAGGCATGCCTACTCTTTACCTAGGATAGGCGATACCTTACTTACGCTAGCAGGTTCAAAATGGTTTTGCACTCTAGATTTCGATAATGGGTATTGGCAAATAAAGATGGACGAGAAAGATAAACATAAGACTGCTTTTTGTTTCATAGAAGGTTATATCAGTTTAAGGTCATGTGTTTTGGTCTTACGAATGCTACTGGTACTTTTCAGAGATTTATGACAAAACCATTAGAGGGTTTACTATGGAAACAATGTTTATGTTTTTTAGATGGCATTATAGTGTTTGGATCTACTTTTGAAACAACATGAGAGAGTGTAAGATAAATTTTCCTGAGGTTTCCACAGGCAAAGTTAAAAATGAAACCTAGTAAATGTGAATAATTCAAAGCCAATGTCAAGTTTTCAGTACATGTAGTGTCAAAAAAAGGTGTAAGGTGTGACCCTACAAAAGTTCAAGCTGTAAAAGATTGGCCGAGACCACAAAACAAATTTGAGATGCGCGGTTTCTTACGTTTCGCGGGGTATTGTAGAAGGTTTGTCAAGTTTTTTCTAAACTAGCTTACCCTTTACCTATTTTGACTAAGAAAATGTAAAATTCTTATGGGATGTAAAATGTCAAAACGCTTTTGATGAATTAAAACAGCATTTAATACATTTAATAAATGCACCTATATTGTCATTTCGAAAGGATGATTTGAGGTTTATTGTCGATGCCGATGCTAGCGCGACTAGTATTGGAGCTGTTTTATCACAAATTCAAGATGACAAAGAAACAGTTATAGCCTATGCCAGTCAAACGCTCCACAAAGCACAACAGAATCATTGCATGAGTAAAAGGGAGTTGATAGCAATAGTAGTTTTCATCGGAAACTTCAAACAGTTTTTTGGGTCGAAGTTCGTAGTCCAAACCGATCATCCTACATTAAAATGGTTGAGAAATATTAAAAATCCAGCGGGAATATTGGCCCGCTGGACAACTTTTCTGGAGTGTTTATAGATTCTGTATCAAAACTAGAAAACCAAGAAAAGCATACAGTTAGGAAAGAAAAAGTTGGAAAGAATGAAAAAAGAGAAGAATCTCCAAGTTATTAAAAATTAGAAGCCAGTTGGTTATCTGTTTGGTGTAAAACTGAATTAAAAGAAATGCAATTAGCAGATGTAGAGATAGGTCCTGTGTTCAGATCGAGAATACTAAAAAATGACTTAGAGTCAAAAGATGAAGGTCAAGAGTATACTAGTAGGAACAATAACTATCTTATGTCTCAAAGAAATAGTCTAACAGTTTTAGATGGATTGTTATATAGGAAAGTAGAAGGTTCAGGAAAGTCAGAAAGGTTGAAACTGGTAGCTTCTGAAGTGATTAAGAAGGATATATTTAAACAGTTGCACATCAATAAAATAGCTGGACATTTTTAGAAAAGAAATACCGAAGTCATAGTTTTATTGACCAGATACAAGAGATATTATAAACTCAAGAAGCGGAGTCAATCAGATGTGGATTCTAAAGAATTCAAAGGAATTGTTGGACCATTTAAAATCTCCAAATTTGAAACATATTACAAGCATCGAGTCTTTTGATTTTTCGACTCTTTACACAACATCAAAAACTCAAAAACAGATTAACATCTATTATACAAAACTCTTTTGTATACAAAAATGGAAATCACAGATATAAATATTTGGTGTTAGGTCATGAAGAACCTTATTTTGTCAAGGAACGCTCTGATTCCAATAACAAGTACACTAAAGACGATATTATCAAGATGCTGGGGTTTCTAGTGGACAACATATTCGTGGTTTTTGCAGGAAAAGTTGTGCATCTCTTGGCTGACATATTTTTGTATTCACATGAAGCGGAATTTATATAGTCTCTGCTCTCCAAAGGAAACAAACAGTTAGCATCTCGGTTCAATTTTACTTACAGATCCATAAATAAATCAAAATTTCAGAATTCCCTCTGCCAGATATATCCTGCTGAGCTAGAGATCAATGAGACGACAGAGAGCAACACATCTGCTTCTTACCTAGATTTACTCCTGTCGATTGGAAAAGACGATCAACTTCACACATCCCTCTATGACAAACGAGACGATTTCAATTTTTCAATTTCCATATCACAAACTTCCCGTTTCTAAGTAGTAACATTCCATCTTCTCCTGCCTATGGCGTTGTCATTTCACAACTTATACGTTATGCCAGGACATGCTCTTCTTATGAATGTTTTATTCTGAGAGCTGAACGACTAGCCAATAAACTACTTACACAAGGTTACGTTGTTGAACGCTTGGAGTCGTCGTTTAAGAAGTTTTATGGTCGATACGGGAATCTTGTTAAACATTATGAAGTCCCCCCCTCAGAAATATTAGATAGTATTCTGGATCACGGCCACAGACAGTGACTCCGTTTCACTAATCATGCTTTTCACCAAACTTGACCTCATCACCAAGCGTGACCTTTTTACCGAATTTGACCCGTTCATCGAACTAGAAAGGTTTCCATGGAACATATGCGACGGGTGTGGTATGCCAGCAGAAGGAGCTGACTCCTTCCGGACACCTGGTCTTATCCCGTTTGGGATTCGCAATTGCTCTTCATGTTGAGACCATTTGAACATCTAATTCGTCGTGTTATAATGGACTTGAGTTTTTGATTATTGATTGGTACTTCTTCAATTTTACTTAGTGATGTTAGGTAGGGAGTTGAATCTTCGTTTAGACCCAGTGATCCGCCAGGTATGGACCGAGATGGGTGTGTAGTACAGTATGTACAGTGGATGCGATCTTCCATGTAACATACTTTTCAGTTAGTGAGTGCACATATTCAACAAGCAACTAAAAGACAAAAAAGGAATTATGACGAGATAGTGCAAAGTAATAACTTTGAAGTGAATTCCTGGGTATGGCTGTGGTATCCTCCAGAAGCTGGAAAAAGTTATGGTAGGAACAAAGTCAGGGAGAGTTGGCTAAAACAGGATACACATGTAGAAAATAAAGTAGATGGAATTAAAAACTGGAGAGTAGAGTTGTAATAGTAAAAACTCGAAGTAGAAGACAAGTGAGACCTAAGCAGTTTTACTCAACTTGATTTTAGGGTCTGGTAAAAGAAAATCTGTTAGCTCTAATAATTAGAGTTTAATTATGATTTGTTCAGTTTTGGTCCTTGTAAATGGAATTTTTTTTTATTTTTGTAACTAGAAAGCGTAATATTTTTAGTGAGGAGTAAATAATTTGGGTTCAGATTCGTTATATTGGTTAACAATGTTGATTAATGTTGATATTTGGTGCATATTTGTAGTAATGGAAATAAAGTTGCAGTGTGACCCGAGGGAATTCCGTGAGGCCTATGTTAGGGAAGAATGGCAAGCAGGAGGTATGAAGTGTAATGTTATAGGATATGCTAATGAAGTTTTTCTTCGATACAGAAAGTATTTGTCGCATTGGAGAGTTAGGCATAAGAGGTATATAACTTTGTATAGTTGTGAGAAGGATAAAACGAAAGACAAAATGCCATAAGACATTAGGCAGAAGTACGGTACGGAAAAAGGAGGTAGTATTTTGCAGATACAGATGGAAAGCTATTGTTATAGAGATCCAGGTGATAAGTTACCGTATAAGATAGGGATCTTACAAGATAAGAGATCAGAAAGGCGTAGACAGAGGGAAGAAAGTAGAAAGAGAAGGAAAGATATGCCAGTGATAACTAATGTGTTACAGAAATCTAATACTTATATTGTATGTAGAGACGAGGAATTGGAGTTTGATTTCCAAATAGGTGGTGTGTGTAAAATTGGGAAACCCACTGCGTGGAATAAGGGAGTATACGATTTTTGGAGGGACAGTTTCGGTAAGCGGAACTTCTCTTGTCTTTCTGTCACTTCTGCTGGTATATAAAGAGGTGTCCCCGTGTGACATGTGTCACTTCACCTGAAAATTTTCTATCCACCCTCCTTCCCCTTACCTTATTTATACTGATATTATTTGAAATTTTATTTTGAATTTGTTACTGCTGTTAGCTTTATATATTTTCAGATAATCACCAGTTATGCAAGGATCGTCATGGCTGTACATCGCTGAGATGCTACAGAGTGGTTGAGATTGGACCAGATGTCAAACCCCTTTGATTCAATCAATTGTCATGTTTTAGTTTTTGAATTTACTAGGTGGTTGGTAAATTCAAAAATAAAACATGACACAATTCTGTGAAGTGACAATTTCGCTCATCAGTTTCCGTTGAGTGTTTTATATTCTTAGCAGACGCTGTTTATATTTATTTTATTATGTTTACTGTGTTCGACCGATTTCGGAGTTCGGACTTATGCATATTTATATTTTTGGGGATGCCCATAGGACTAAACTGGCTAAGCTGACAGGATACTGGCTGCTATACTTAATCTGAGTACAACCTTGGCCACATATCCCCAAAATATAAAAAATATGTATACAAAAATAAACATATTTCAAAATTACATTGCATTTTGTTTATTGTCTTACTCGCTCACCTCGAAAAAGAAGTGGTCAGTTTTTTATAGCAGCTCATGGCCTGCTGACTTAAAGTCGTATCAACTGTCGTAGGTGAAAATTTTTACATGCCCATTTTATGTAATATTTAATTCATATATATATATATATATATTCTAAAGAGACCATCTGGTGGTAAGTATAACAGATCATGTGTCAAATTGTAACAACCTGTAATATTAGTTAATGTTTGTCCGCCATTACTGTGAGCATTGCAAATTAACTTCGGTACATTTTTACGAAGATTACCGAGTGTCCAATAAACACGTGCTATTTGCAGTTAATATACATTCTGTTCTTCTTACCCTTTGCGTTTATTTTCGTACATCATCATTTCATACCTAAATTAGGCAAAGTTGACCTTTTTCATCGTTTCAAAACATTCGTTTCTGAAATTGTCCACGTGCCGGGTATATCGGGTGATCTCGACCCATTTTAACTCGTCCCATCGCATTCTCGGCTTTATCATTCTTGACACATATGATCATGATCTGCCTAACTCCACCTGACATGGCGGCACGATTGTAAAACATGAGATACGCATACTTTTCACAGTTATTGTTTTTATTTTTATTTTTTTTAATGACCTGATATATTTACTCATATATTCATCTGATTTTCTTCAGGTATTTAAAATAGCGTTGAAAAGTATATATTTTACATAATACAATCACTTTCCAATAAAATCACGTCCTGTATTTAAAAAATAAATATAAAACACATAAAGATCGGCCGACTTTTAACATAGTCCGAGTGCGTAAAGGACCGAAATCCCCTGGCTGAATTACCGTCAATAATGAGTCTGTCATCCTATACCTATGACAGATAAAAAAAACTAGCCAGTCTGTTACTGTAAGAAGTACATGTTATGAAAATTTGATATGGCGAAAGCGTTTATCTGAAAGTCATTGCATACGGAAATACAACTGGATTTTTTAAGGTACGGGAAAACTTAAATTCTAATCAAACAAATAACTTCGAAAAGAAGATCTTTTACAACGTTTCATGTGTTTGAAAATGTATTTGAACACACATTTTATCATATTCTCGACTATATGTTAGGGGACAGTAATAATCATTGTGACAGCTTATATCGCTTTAAAAGGCAATGGTATGGTATTAGTGTATACCTGGTATCTCTTATCAAATAGATGATCGGATTGTCTTACGCTGCATAATGGTGTGGCGCTATCTGTGATAAAAAGATAAAACAAAAGAAAGTATTGGTATTCTCCGATTAGTTTGACTACACGATTGAACAGAAGTGTTAGCCTTGACAGACTAAGGTTTGTTGATAGATCTTGGAATTCTTTCTTGTAATAACGACTTCAAGTTGACCCATACCAGTAGGAAAAATGACCTGTTTTCCAGAATTTTTTTACGGATATAGAAAAGGCACGGAAATGTTTTTTCACCATAGAAAAATAACCCAAGTATATTTTCACAATAATAAAAATAGATATTCAACAGTTAATAATGACCATGTCGTATAAGTTACATATGTTTTAGTAGGTTGAAATTGTAGCTACGTTGTATATACATGGAAATCATGTGGTGTTTGCAAGCAGTGCAATTTCGTTTGAAAATAATTACGTTTTCGGTGGCATTAGAAAATGTTTCTGTCCGTATTTGATATACGGAATTTATGCGATCATGTCAAGATAGACAGGTTTTTATGTCATAGGCATATGGCATATCAATCTAATGATTTAAGTAATTATAATTCAAAAACTACTTCCAATATCTCTATCAGACGGTTTACAACGCGCGATGACGATCTTACTAATAGTATGTTCCTTAAAGGTTCCTCTTAAACAACTACATTTGTACTCGACAATTTTCTGTCCTGTCATATAAACAACTGAAAAAAAAGTTATTCCTAAATTTGCTATGAACCGTAAATAAATAGTATAGGGAGCCCCATCGTAGTAAAACCACGGTCCGGAATCGCTATGCTCTATCCTACCCGTGGAATCACAAATATCTATGCACATTCGGGGATTCTAAATTTCTTTGTTTTCGAAACCAAAATCAAATCGCCAAAAGCTTGCAAAATTGTATAGGCTCTTTTACCTTATATCCAATAAACGTGGCGGGTTGGAATCTCATTAACCCTTGCTTGACCTGGACGCGTTCATAGTTTAGGAAATAAAGCATGACGACATTAAAGTTACACTGATAAGAGTAGTTGTTTTTACTTGTCATCTTACCCACGAATATTCAGTGGGGAATAAAAAGTTTTCCTCAAAAAGATTGTCATAACCGAAAGTTGAGTAGAATCATCTGCAAGATAATCAAAAGGTTAATCAACCCTGCTACGTTTTGTGAATTGGACATTACTTCTTTTAGCGAAGTAAATCTGAAGCTAATTCATTTCCACAGATAGATGTATGTCATTTCAGTACCAAACGGCATTATAGTAATTACCTAGTTGGTAAGTACATTTATACCTTCTTAAATAATTGTACAGTGAAACGGTCGATGGGCACGATTGAGTTAATCGATGGGCATGAGTCAGCTAAAAATCGGTAAGAATCAACAAATTCACCTTGGTACGAGTTGTGATTGGTACGAGATGACCATAACCCATATATTGAACTTATTCATCCGAGGTTGCCTTGAATATTATGCAACTCCGTCTGTATTTATGTTACTCATGGGTCCTGCACTCTGTAAGGAGGAAAGAATGAACAGAATGAAACATTGATGTTCGATGTTTAATGGCGCCAAAGAATACGCATGCCTACAATTCTTTCCTATTTCATGACAATATAGCTACATATGTGTATCTTAAATACTTAATACAAAACTATTACTAAGCGTATAACGAGAAACTGATTATTACTGAAAAACCTAACGAAGTTATCTCCATACAAACAATTCAACATTTCACTTGTCACAAAGTTTCTAAAATGCAGGCTATCAAATTGCTATTCATTCAAATACTTCATCTATTACTAAACACACTCTTGCTTTCAACGTTGATGGACATCACCATAAACTATCAATGCAAACTGTGTATCTGCTTACATATCGTATCATTTTCTCTCTGTCTGTTTACATTATCGTTGACAAAAACAACAACATCTATTCTAAACAATGAAAACCTAAATATTTCGGATTAACATGTTCTAGAAATATAATACAAAATTGTGATCGAATGAAATTAACTAACACGTAACTTCTATAAAATCACATTAAATACAACTATTGATAATATATATAAGGGTGTTAATGAACTTAATTCATTGTTCTTATCAAGTTAACCATGACAACATTTGCTTAGGCATAGGTCAGCATGCAGTTACATGTGCTTTAGTTGAAAATGTGTTTACTACACAATCGGGAAACTGTCACTCAAAATTAATGTTTTAGAAATAACCACTATTTCAACATATAAATGTTTACACATATCTAAGTGATAAATAATTCATATAATTACCTGTAAGGAGGAAAGAAATGAACAGAATGAAACATTGATGTTCGATGTTTAATGGCGCCAAAGAATATACGCATGCCTCTAGCACAACTCCCCCTATGTAGCTTAGGTAACTCCTACATAGACTTTACTGAGTTATCCATCCTAGATTCAAATCAGACATGAAAATGAAAAATAGAAATAGGGGTACCTTTACATGACACCATTTATTCTGCTACATTTATCGTCGTTACGAGTAAAAAATAAAAAATTTATCTTCAAACTGAAATTACTAGAACAGAGAATAACTTATAAGCGTAATTAATGGGAAGATAATAACTTTATATAAGTATTTTGCAAAGCACATTGTCATTTACAACAAAATTAACAACATTGCTGAGCGTAAACAGCCGGTCATGGGCCTTTAAGCAATTTCCAACAAGACCGGTTCAGATCCGTGGTACGCAGATCACGTAGTCTGCCAATAAATGTACTTTGATACTCATTAATTAGCTTTTTCGTATTAATATCAGTCAAATCTCTTTAAAAAAAGTCGGTGAAACGATTGCAGAGTCAATAACAGAATAATAATGTCCGATCACATAAGATGGCTAGGCGGAGTAACCTTTTGATTATTATACGGATGATACTACTAGGGGTGGGTACGAAAGCCGATTAGTATCAAAGAAAAAATTAAAATTATCTCGTAATTACGAGATAGTTATCTCGTTATTACGAGAAAAGATCTCGTAATTACGAGATAGTTATGTCGTTATTACGAGAAAAGATCTCGTAATTACGAGATAGTTATGTCGTTATTACGAGAAAAGATCTCGTAATTACGAGATACCTCGTAATTACGAGAACAGATCTCGTTATTATGAGATAGTTTTCTCGTAATAACGAAAAAAAGATCTCGTAATTACGAGAGTGTTAGAGTGGGAAAGTTTGCCAGTTATATATATATATATATATATATATATATATATATATATATATATATATATATATATTAATTAAAACTTCCCCTTTAAGGATTTTTTTCCGGTTTGTTTCGTTCTGTTTCGGTTCTCGTTTTTCGCTTCAGTTCATCTTACAACCGACTTTTGGACTCCACGCGGCAAGTGCAACCACATAAATATAAACACAATCTAGTACGCATGTTATTCGACTGGCACATATTTCTAACCCATATATGAGACCCTGTGGTACAACACAGTCGTATGTGGACTCTAGTTCATATCTCTACCTTACACTCTATTG
The DNA here is from genome assembly GCA_030159075.1 of Atrina japonica. NCBI lineage: Eukaryota > Metazoa > Mollusca > Bivalvia > Pterioida > Pinnidae > Atrina > Atrina japonica. Next base: position 39,912 of record BROG01000429.1, on the reverse strand, counting down.
TGGAATTATAATTATATATTTAAGATAAGCCTGCACAAGTATTTTTCTGCGTCCAGACGCGAAAATGCGCATAGTAATCTGCCAGTAAACCACACTGATCACCCTTCTTAAAAGAAGTTAGAGGGAAGGAAAATTATATACTGATTGTCTTCGCCTAATTCAAAAGCTCTGGGAATTATTTTTGGATTCCAGACGTGATGTTAATGTAAAATAAAATTTGTATGTGAAAAAAGGTGGCTGTCATCCCCCACCCCGGTTCCTAGAATACAAGTTAAATCGGCACTTGGTAAAATCGGCACCCGGTTAAATCGGCACTGTGATAGTTATTTCGGCACTTGGGTTCATGTTTGATGTTGCATATTTATGTTTAAATATATTTTTTTTTTCGTAGTGACAGGTTATTAACTTATCACATTTGTCTGAATATTACATGTTTTATGGTAGTTGGACATATTATACGATGAACTGTTTCCCGATGAAATACTTTTTAAGGTACCAGTGAAATAAAAGGCCAAGTGCAGTGTCATTTCACTGACTGCACAAATTTGATGTATGTTTCTGTATGACCTAAAAAAATATATGCTTATTATTGACATTTCCCGGGTTGGACTGGAGAAATATATCTATTGAACCGTTTTACGCTAGTGAGATTGATCGTGCTGATTCATGTGTTTTTTTTTTTTTTTAATTCGTTTCAATGTTGGTGTGGAAACATTTTTTAGTTGGCACAAAACTTTTGATTTATGACAGAACAAATGATTAAGTAAAGAATCAGAGTCAGACAACAATGAATATGTCAATATTGTGATCAAAATAAGTTAAAGATGGAGCAAAAAAAACACAACACGGAACGTACCATCCATATACCAGGTCTTGGCACCAGCAAGTAGATCTAGTTGTCTGTCAGTGTAGAAGACAAGGTGTCTCTTCTCTCCAACTTTAACTTCTCTGCGAAAGAAGCCAGGTGCATGGGAGTCTATGTAGTCATATTCAAGCTGAAAAAAATAAAAAAGAATAAGCCATGGAATATATATTATAAAACAATTAACTGCAAACTACAATATCTACAAGTAGATGAAATATATGTCGTATTATAAACATTTTTTTTTTGAAATTGTAGATTTTCAGTGTCTTGTCTTATAGTTGTCTTGTTGCCTCCATATATATAAATTTTAATATGCAAGATCAACTCAACTAGGCTATCAAACAGTATACCTATTATGTCTCACGCAATTATACCGACGACCAATAAATGCATAAATTAATTCTAACCTCAGAATTTAAGTCAGCGGGATCTTTTGGTCTGTCACCCTGTCTGATACGGTTGATGGATCGTACCAAGTAATCTGGATTTGGTCTGCTGGCAGGTGGTGCAGCTGGGTCTGCATGGTTCCTCATTGCGTTCTTCACTACCTCTGTTGAAGGTTGGTTGAAAGCAGCAACTCTCCCAGCCTGTTTAGCCTGAAAATATATGAAATACATGAAAAGTAAGTAATACAATTAAATAGAAACATACAGTAAACAATAAATTACCATACAACTCTATTGGGCTATTTTAAATAAATTGGGACTACTATAATCCCCTTGACGTATACTTTAATTGTGGTTCTTTTATCTCGTGCACATTTACCCTATATCCCTCTATTTGGCTTTGTTGTCAAAATACCATAGTAAATTTCATGAATAATTTAAACCAGTAAATACCTCTGCTTTGATACGAACTGCAATATGTACCCCAGGGTCTCCAGCATGGATGTGGTTCTTGGGCCCCCTGTCTGTATGCATCACCGTCTTGTATTATGGTAGCTGGGCAGTTACTGTTCTTGCCTCTCTTGATACAACGCCAAATAGTGTGGTCGTTCTTTTGTTTCTGTAAAATAAATGGAAACTATTAAAATGTAAATCAAATCAAATAAATGCATGTATGTGTATCAACAATTTTCATTTGTACAATATTGTTTCACTTGCAATTAGTGTTATTTTACGTGAATAATTTATAACGTATGTACACATAAGGTAATGTAACACATTAGTTGGATAAAAGTTGCTGAAATGCTGAAGATAACTGCAAAGGCAATAGCAAACTGTATTGATTAGACATAAATTGCTGAATTGATCATATAACAATATGGGCAAGATATTGATTGAATATATGTAACAAGTTGCTGAAAACATCGTTAAGGTTCTAAATTGTACTGATTGGACATAAGTTGCTGAAATAATGAGATGACAACACTGAATTCATGTTTACCATACCTTTACTGTATAACTGAAACCACTGGAATCAACCAACTTTCTCTTCCCACGGTTGGAGCCTGAGTCTATCTGATGGTACTGTGTTATGTGTTCTTCTGGAACAATGTCACCCAAGTTGGCGTTGTCGTCAATGGATTCTTCTAAGGCTGGTTCTGGAATGTCAAATGGTCTCTCAATCACTAAAGACTGGTCTGTTGGTGCGTCCTGAAAACAAATGAATAAATAAGTCTAACTGTGACAAACTTTAGTTTAATATACTTAAAGCATTTGGTAAATTTTTCAATTTGCAACTCTGGAAAGTCGCCATCTAAACCCAAAAACAAAAGTAACAACATAAATTTTGGTTTTTTTGAAGACCGCATGGTGACTACAAGATGAACAATCAAATTCTTACGGCCATACAGTTCATTGAAAAATTAATTGCAGTTAGAGTTGACATATGTGTTATGGTCTCGTGTTCATATACTCCATATCCTTTCGTAAAATATTTAATACATAAATAAGATTGGAACGTTAATATATCAGCATTTAAACTGAATTACACAAAGTACACGACTTACGATGCATTGTATATGCATACTATCTATATACATGTAACAAATTAGAAGAATATTTAAGAAATGATAATACACTATGATGTTTAGCTTAACATCATACATTTTGTTGACATGTTATTAATTGATTTATGTTTTATAAGAATATAAAAATTGAAACTTACATCTGCATGTTCATCCCTCTGGTTGTAGTTCTGCATTGGGTTCTGCACAATCACCACAGGTCCACTCAATTGCACCACCATCTCTCACTCCCTGTCTGTACTGGTCTCTGGTTATACCTAGAAAAATACAAATAAACATCAAATAAGTACTTTCAATAGATAGGCCTAATCCAATTAAGTAATTATTGGTCGTTTATCATTGTTAATTGGATTACAGTTGACACACGTCCATTCGTTGTTAATCTAGTTTATTATTAAAACTACGCCTATGCATAGTATAAGGCTTATAAGCTGTTTCAGGGGGGGTATACACGCAATTCCGAACTGGGTGTTTTTTTATATAAAATAAAAGCTTATCATTAATAGCAGCGATATATAAGCTTTATAGATCTATATCGCTAGCTGTTAATAGTAAATCTTAGACACATTGACTAAAACAAGTATAACTATAAGGGTCGCTCACACATTTTCTATTACAAAGACATATATACCAACTAATTTAGCTTTGCAGTATTGTCAGTTAACACGGGGGTATACAACATTAACAAATAGATTTGAGAGTTGTAGAACTTATTTTGGCATAGGCGGCGTTGATGGGAGTGCTTGAAATGCACGCATGCGCAATACTCAGAAGTCAGATATAGGAACAAGATTGCCAGGACGTAGGCTACCGACTTAGATTCAATTTAAGAATCGAACTCGCACTAAACATGGCTTTGAAAAGAATAAACAAGGTAAATGATTGGATATTCATTTTTGTATTAGATATGATATGAATTAGTTATGGTGATAGTGTTTTAAACAAATCCTCGGTTCTTAACTCGCCCAACTCAGAACTCGTTACAGCCGCCATTTGTCTTTTCCTATCCTTCCCATGACTAGAGGTCTATGACGTTTTTGTGAGTTATTGAAACAGTATTCTTTCTTTTGTAATCAAAATCTATAACTTGTTACTACAGTAACGAAAATATTTTATTTACTTCCGATAATCTGAAGAATTCTGTATTTGGTGTGTTGTATTAAAATAAAACATTGCGTCACCGACGTTGTGAAAGCCTTGTCATTCATAACAAAACGAAAATAGACTTGTTACAAAGAACGACTAGTCTAGAATGTTCTATCACTAATATTTCAAAAACAATATCTCTTCCTGTATTGTGATATGGAAAATGTTTTAAGTAAGTATTCATTAAAAACAAAGAATCTACAAACTTACATAACTGATCTGTAATTTAAAGAGAAAAATATTTTGAGAGTTTTGAAATTCTGATTGGGCATTTGGGTAAATTCGCGGAATATTCGATGTTTTCAAATGGCTAGAAAATTTTATATTGACGATTCAAGTTTGTAAAAAACATATGTACATGTAAATAAAATCATGCTTTATTACTGCATATCATATTTTAGAGGGGTTTGGGATGCTACACGCCTAAAATCACGGTTTGAAGCGGGCTCGTGACCGGGAAAATTGCTGCCGTAAAATCTCTGTGTCAACGAACATGTGGATTTTAAACATAAATCCGGGAGCTATTCCTTGATGGATATTCTTTACAACATAATGAAAAAAAAATATTGATATAAATCAGTTTTCTATCATGGTCACTCGGATATAGTCTGAACCTTCTTCTTCAAATTCATGCCAAAGTTACACCTCTGCAAGCAATCCTAACTTGCGGAAACGAGTTGCCGCAAATCTGGTCACGTCGACTTCTTCCATGACCATTCTGACAGTACAGATTATCTCCCGTAGCAGTGAAACATTCCCGGATGATATGTCTGCCGCCATGGTTACAGGCGCTCTATCCGAAGCATCCAACTGTCGATGTCTGATTCTAGTTGTTGCTCGAAGTTGCGTGTCGACAAAGTGTCTAATATATGTATGCTTTCATTAAGCATTACTTTGAAAAGCGTAATCCTGTTTAAAAAGTACTGAAAATGTGATTATTCCAAAAACTGAAATCACATTTATACTCGGACTTTTTTGACTTTGTGTTGTAGAACCCATCTATGACGTCCGTATTTCTCTGGACTTTCCCTTTCCTCCGTGATACAGTAAGGAGAATTTCAAGTAAACATTTATGAAAAATTGTTTAATTAAATTTGATAACTGACGCCTACCGATTATCACTTCAGGGAAATTAATAAAATTATTTTGATAACATATCATAGCATACAGCTTACAAATTAGACAGACAGGGATTAATCTAGGATTTGGGTGAATATACCCTTTTCTGTGTCGAGGGGAAAAATAGCCGGGATTCCAAGGGGCCACAGGCCCCTGGCAGGTCAAGGGCAGCGTCCTGGTGGGGGTCCCAGGGGGGCAAGGCATCCTGGTGGGGGTCCCAGGGGGGCAAGACCCCCTGGGCCAAAAACGATTTTCAGCATTTTGAGCACCCTTAGATTTGCTCTCCTGATAGTTTTGAAAGGGTGTTACTCAGCATTTTGTGAGGAAGAGAAGAAAGAAATCAAGTCATTGTTTCATTTTAAAATTTTAATTGCAAATAAAATTTTAATGTATCAAATACATCTTCATTCTCTTATGTCACTGTAGACCTGCAAACCTTTCAGATAAAACAGGAGTAAATTTTAACATCAAAAACAGTAATTTTTTGACAATTTAAATTGAAAAAGGGAAATTGCTATTCAATTATACTAATTTTTTACACATGTAACCCTTTGCCGGGTAATTATAATACAGCCATGTATATTTACTTTCGTATTTATTCGACGAAAATAAGCGCATATCCGATGATTCATTTGGCTGTGGTACCAGTGATTTGGGTCTACAGCCTTGATCATGACTTACATGGAGTCCGTTATCGTGACCCTGGTCTGACGATCCGATCTGACTAGTGCTAGCACTTGATTCATGTACGACGGCAACATAATCGGATGATTCAGAAACATCTTCTTCAGTTCCGCTTTTTTCTGAAATATTTTTGTAAGCTTTCTACTGCCCGATGCATCATGTTTTGCCATTTTTTTAACATAGAAGCCGTCTTTGTGCGACATGTTGACTCACATGTTTGACCGAAATCCTCATGTCTGCATCAATTAGGCGCTTGCAAAAATTCATGTACTCGAACGCGTCTTTTAATCGCTTTAAAGACCATGATTTGCTTCACGTGGAAAAAAGGCGGGTAAATGAGAACTTGACGACTTCCTGTTTGATCTCTTGACTAACAATCTATCTTCGAGTCACGATTGAGTGCAAACAATTTTTTTCAGGCGGGGGAAAATGAAACAATAAAAAACGTTATTAATTAAGTGAAATTAGGGGATTTATTTTTATGTTTGAGGGGAAAATTCAGCAAGGTGGGCGGGGGAAACTACTGATACTATTTGGGGATACTACCTGTGGAGTCAGGGCTCTACAACACTAAAAAAATTCACTCTTCATTTGGCCAGCGAACCAGAAATTTTACTAGCCAGCTAGGAACTTTTACTCGCCAATATATATATATATATATATATATATATATATATATATATATATATGTGTGTGTGTGTGTGTTCTTAAAAAAAATCCACTGGATGAAAATATAGAAATGAAATAAAATATTAATTTCCTAAGTTTATGTAACATTTTATTGTTTCAATCCATATAAAACAAGGTTATTAACTGCATGTTGACCTTTTTGTGCATTTTTTTATCAATCCAGGAGTGTTTATATGCCTATATTTTTCATATTTGTTGCTCTAATATTGAGGCAACCTTAAACTTTGTTTTTAAATTTTTAGCTCCAGTTTCTTTTCGACAGAATTTACAAAAAGGAGACTGCCTACAAGAATTGTAAATTTTGTCCATAAGTTAAAATCTAGAGTCCAACACCCGTGACCTGATCGTCAGACAAACACCTATACAGTTCTTTAATTTATAGGCGTTTGTCCGACAATCGGGTGTTTGACTCTCGACTTTAATTTACAGATAAAATTTCCAGTTCTGACTGTGGTTAATCCCTTTGGGGATTCTGTCGCTGTCGTTTTATTGTGTTCCACCACGATAAATCGGCCAAGATAATCCCCAAAGGAATTAGGTTGTGGTCTGCTTGTCCTCCTCGTCGAACACTAGGCCGAACTTTCTGCCCCGATTTTACTACTTAAAAATCGCTGAAATTAAAATCGAAATCGGGGCAGAAAGTTCGGCCTAGTCGAATACTAGCCATAACTCTGTTCCAGTATTCCTTTAACCAAGATCGTTTAAACTTAGTAGTGTCTTATGATGCTTCTGTTGAAATCGACTGAGAGAAAAAATGTCATTGTGTGTGTTAGGAAAATTTCAAGTCGAAAACATGAGAGCAATACAACGTGGTTTTATACAGTAATCCACGTGCGTTAGATGCTCTAGTTTATCGAAACTGAATAACCAAATTGGTTGCTGTAAAGCGCATAACCCGACCATGATTTCGATAATGTAATTTCACAGTGAAAACGGACAAACTTTTGATTTCCGGTTCGGGGGGAAAAACTGGTCGCAATGTGGCGACTGAATGAGAATAAACACTCGCCAAAATCTAAAAAATGGTCGCATTTGCGAGTGATTTGGTCGCATTGTAGAGCGCTGGGAGTTGGGGGAAACTACCGAATACCGGTAGTAAGACGGCCCTAGATTAAAACTAAAACTGTTTTACTTTTTAATCAGTTGTGCAACACCAAATTCTGTGACACTGATTCACAGCTGATTTTGAGATATTGGTTCACTTTTTACAACATTTTATTAATTTTTCAAGCACAAGCAAGTTTTATATTTCAAAAATGTTTATATAACTTAATTTTTATTTATGTTTGTTTAGGCCATAATAAAAAAAATCCTAGATTCTCATCCCCGCCCGCCCCGATTTTTTTTTTAAATGAATATAGTAGACCGGAAATATTCTGTGTCTTGTCCGATTCCATTCCGTAATGTTCAGGGTTTAGATAACTTCCGGTGGTTATTTTTATGTTAAAAAGCAGACAACATGGTCTTAGTCGTTATTTCATAAGAAAATCTAAGACTTTTGCTGATTGGTTGATTATAACGCAATAATGAATATGCATTTACGATCAACCAATCAACGAACGTCTTAGATTTTCTTCTGTTCAAAATGGAGACAGAAGACGTGAATACAAAAAACGATGGGTAGCTAGAATAAACATCTCATAGATATGGCATTACGTCATGTCATAACTTAATGACTATGGATTTATAAATCTAAAAGATCAAGTAAGCATATCAACAAATATCGGACGTCAGCGATAAGAAATTGGTGGTTGAAATGATCGCTAAACTGCTGTGAAAATGTCACAGCATATTGCTACGAAAAAAATATATGTGAGGACTTCTGCCCCTGATTTTACCACTAAAATATCTCTTAAAATCGGGGCCGAAAGTTCGACCTAGTTTTTCAGGCAGATAAGCGACAGTTACTGTTGGGAAATCTAAAGACGGAACGTTCGTTTCATGTGACCCTGAATGCAAAGTTGGCGATATTGTCTTTTGGCAACTATATTCAGTTTTCCCAGAACTCTGATGGTTCTGAAAAACTAACAATGATCCTGTTCATGATGCATTCAGTATTCTTGTCTGCAGCATCAATGCAAACCATTTACCCGAGAAGCATAGCAGCCCAGTTAATGACTAAATAAAACTACAGAATGACATTATTGACTGCCTACAAAAGCAAATTGTAGGATTTCTTAGTGCCAATGTTGACACTCTTGGTAAGTCGTTTTTTCATACATTGGCTGTCTGTCTATGGTAGCCTACATTGATGAAAATCATCATACATTAGAAGGAATGGGATGCCATATACCAGCACCTCTTGCTCATTTGAAGGGGTATCAACGACCTTCAAGCAAGAAAAAAATGTAAGAAGGATTCCTCATTTTTTGAATGACATTGATTACAATTTTGGTATCTAGTGATTCTAGTCATACATGTACATGATGTAGACATAAACATGGGATTTTGTTTAAATTTGTTAACTTTGTGATATTATATTTTGACAGGAAGTCAAATAAAACTTTGAAAGCTTAACAATGTTTTTTTTTTTCAAATTAGTCATATTCAATGTCCAATTCCATTTCAATTCAATTTCAGAAGTAAAAAAATAAAATTCGACCCCCGCCCCAAATCTTTTTTAAAAAAATGGATGAGAATCTAGCAATTTTTTATTATGGCCTTATCTGAAGTTATAGTAGAATACCACTCTATTTAATGTATGATAATTTCAAAACAGGTAATGAAATAATGAATGCTGATCATATCTTCTACATGAAAACATTTGTAATTTACTCATGAAAATTTAGCAAAATATTATACAGTCAAACTTGCCTTAGCGACCCCCCTCATATAACGACTTCCTGTCCATAACGACCGTATTTTAACTGTCCCTTGAGAATTACTATATATTTGCCCCCTATATAGCGACCACCTGCCTTACGCGACCAGCGGTCGCTGAATTTTGTCCGCCGGTGGTTGTCCTACTTGCGTATAGCGACTGCTTATACACTTACTACTCTTGGAAGGGAGATAACTCGTAAATAATTCTCGCGGGACAATTCGAGACTTAATCAACAACATGGCGAAATACACGAGACTCCGACAGTCACAACACACCTGGAGGTGTCAATTAACGGCCCGGGTAGTAATTAGGCTCTCGTACGTGCTTTATGACAGGGTGTTTATACAACCAGGAACTATCAATCATCGCTGACTGATTGATGTTTTGTTTCCGATCATAAAATGACCAAAGTTTCCGGTGATGATTAATTATTCGGCGAAAGAATAAGACTTAAAAGGACAAAATTCGGAAAGGACACGCTTGTGACAAGGTGTTTTTACGAACAGGAGCATTTAAATATCATCGCTGAATGAATGATGATTTGTTTTCTCCTATTCTGGAATGCTGTAACTAATTGAACATCACTTGATTAGCAAGTCAACATCTAAATCCAAAGAGTAAAATCGCTGGAGTTCGTAGCATTGGATTACGTCTAATAAAATGATAATTAATTAAAATTCAACTATCTACATCTTTCTGTATATTCTTACACTTCTGACTCGTGTGACTTAACAACACAGACCACCGACTTTGAGCACATTTTAGATATTTGTTTCAGTTTTAATAATGTGCCGTATCCTCGATGTACACGTATAATTCAATTAAATCATAAATTAATTTTAATTATTAAAACATTGAATTATTTCATTGTTATAATTTTTTTTATTATTGACATGTTATGCATGTATTATTTACAGGGATTTCTATGACTATTTTTTGTATGGTTACAGGACCCTTCCCAATGCAAAAATGGCTTGTATTTTCTCAAAAAGATGCAAATATTCCAAATTTGGATTTATTTTTTTTAAAAAACAGAATGTTTTCCAGCCCCTGGAGTTAAGAAAATCCCTTTAGTATTTAAATACAATATCCATTTAATCACTAAATGAAATATCTAACCATGGAAGAAATATGTAGTTGGAAATAATAAAAGGCCATCTCCAATACCTTGGATTTCATATCTCATGTGACCCTTTATATAAAGACCGTTTTTGTAATTTTGTAACGATGAAATCAGTCACATAGTAGCACAGAACCTTCTTTAATGGGATATTTTGTAACAAGACATCGTTTTATTTGCATGTACATTTATTTTTTACAAACATTTTACATGTAAATTAAAATTTCTAGCCATTTGAAAACAGCGGAAATTCAACGACTTTGCCGATATTCCCAATCAACATAGGCCTAGGCTACTGTGGTACAGTCGTTTGACTGCCCTATCTTGGGTGATTACCTGAGGCTACTTAAATTGATCAACCATGAAATAAACATAGACTTGACATGGGTAATTGGAGCAATTAACAGATTAAGGAATACACCACAGGGAAGAGGTTTCGCAAATAGAATATTTTAGTCATTAGGCAATTTCGCCAATTGATTTCTTTGGGGGGGTGCTATTGGTGATAGACGCATGAAAAAGGGCATGGCGCTGGAAAAAAGGGCATGGGGTTTCAAAAAAAGGGCATGGCGCTGCACCATGCTATGTTGCTCTAGATTCAACACTAGTACTAATGTAGACAGTGTTCCAGATAAGCTGCATATTTGCGTATTGTATGCATAAAAATAAATGGATACACAGGAAAATTAAAATCCAGGCATAAGATACTTAATGCAAATCAAAACTGAAGTGTAAAAGTAAACACATTGGATCTGAAACCTACTGAGAGATAAAATATTAATCATCAGTTCACTTGTTCTGAATGGATCTTGGTCATAATCTGTGTTAAAGCTCTGTAGTGATAATGCAGTTAAGCTGACCCAAACCCAGATGTTTAAATTGTGGACTTACATTGTACAGACAGTTAAATACAGATTAATTAATGGTAATTTAGCAGCCAAACCTTTATAGTAAAATCAATAGCAATCATAATATGGCAACAGAATGGGGATTTTTTTTTAATATTTATTAGACAGAAATTTTTGGGGTAAAAATATCCACTGGATTGGAAATGATGGGTATTACACCCAAGTGTTCATAAAGTTATCTGGAGCACTATGTAGTAAAATCCATATAACCCGACAGGATGGAGTCTTGTGAACATTTTTCTTGACCTGGACAAGTTAAAATTCAATTTAGTGGTGAATAAAATATTTTCATGTGCAGCTTGTTGAAAAGTGAGTAGAATCATCCGTATGGTAGTCAAAAGGTTACTCAGCTCCACCATCTTATGTGAATCGAACAATAAAAAGTGTGTAATATGTGCATTATAAAAACCCTCAATGAGCCTTCTGCTAGCAAGTTTCAATTTTGAAAACGTTACTTGCAGTTCTGCAATGCTTGTTTCAATGGGGTGTCATGTAATTTTGGATCAAGTGATCAGTTGATTCATAAAAATCATAAAATAGGCAGTTTGGTATAGGGCTGTCATTGATAGGCTCAAATTTCGATATATCGATATACAAATTGATTCGATATGATAATTGATACACTTTTAAACTATTAATATATTTCATTATGCATTTCAAAGGATGTATTTTCTTTTACAATTTCCAAAATTTTCCATTTGTTTAACTTCATGTTATTGAATTATGTTATATATTTTTTCTAATTGTTCAATTTGTTCAAACTAACAATGTTTTCCTTGCAATGATTGCTCTTTTTTCATCTTCAGATAGTCAAATATACAATAAAACAACTAAATATCAAAATAAATCTTATTTATTCAAAGATTTGAGGTCTGGTTTACCTGTTTTTATTCCTCATACATCAACAAAACTTGAATTATATACTGGTATGAATATATATATATATCTAAGTATTGACAAGTCTATAAAGTATATACAAATCCAATACAGTTCACCCCTGTTATAACGGCTTCCGTTATAAATATAATGCCAAATGCACATAATACCGTTATTTCTTGAAGAATGGATTTCCTCCCATATAATTTCCTCGCTGTAATGCCAAAACTTGCATACGGCCGTCTAATACAGATTCTCCAGTACAAATGTTCATTTATACATGTTAAATCCCTTGATCAGCTTACCAGTGTCACAATTTTCATATCTCGCTTTCGTGAAAGTTGCAAAAAATTGACACGTCAGTGTTTAACCAGCAATTATCACAAGTCAAGGAACATGAGTAGATCTAGATGAGATATATAAACTTAAAGCCTTTGTATTAATGGCCTGTCAAAGAGTTATTTAAAAACTGGGAAGAAAGTTAATATTAAAAATGTTTCGGGGTTTACGTTAGAAACAGATCTAGATTTTTTTTTTATTTTGGCCATTTTAATAGGATGACCAAATTGTCCAAACTTAAACAATAGACAGAATATCCGAATTTACAACAGTGAGTTGTAAACATTGTATTATATATACAACAGAGATTAAAGACATGTCATGAAGAAAATGACCACACCTTAAAATATATACGGCCAAAATTCTAAAAAAACAAAAGGTGGCAGTATATCAGGGGTGAACTATGTTACATTTTCATATGTTACATTTAGACAGGCTTCTGTACACATTAACAAGTTACATTTAACTGGTATTCACCTGCAAAATGTTTTACAGGATCCTGTGCATTATCAGTTGGGGATTTTATGACCCAGTGCACCAAATTGTGGAAAAAGTAACTACAATTGACAAAATGGTTTTCATTCAAAGACATGGAAGTGCATTATTAAGTTGTGAAATTCTCCTTGTTTGTGTTTGCATAATGAATCTTGGCTGCACAAAAAACATATTTGGGAAATTTTGCTAAGATTTTGGAAAAAATTAATAAATTTTGCTTTGTGAATGGGGCCTTTTACTATACCCACATGTTGATATTAATCCCTTGTTCAATAAACATTATTAACAATTCAATATGTAATGAAAATGTAATGTTTCACTAATCACAGTTTAAAGTGCTGTTAAATTGCACAAATTTATCTAAAAAATATATTCACATTTACTTTCAGGAACTACAAGATTTAGGCAGAGATCCACCAGCACAATGCTCAGCAGGTCCAGTTGGAGATGATTGTAAGATATTTTTGCTAATAATGAGAGATATCAAGTTTCAGGGGAATGCAATATTGATCTATCATTCAAATTGACATTACAAATCTAGCTGGATATTTCTGTTAATGTAACCTTAAACAATCTCTGTGATGAAAATTAAGAAACTAAGTATAAAAAAATTATTGAATAATTTTATCAGGAAATTAGAAAGATGGAATTCACACAAGTAGTATGTATATCAAACTGATTGCTGAAAACACATGGCTTGCTAATCAAAGGCCATGCTATTGGAGTGAAATTATATTATTGCACTAATTTGCAAGTAAATTTTCAGGTGTGATTTTCTGAATTTCTGAATTTTGTACTATATCCGTTTCTGTTTATTACTGTATGTAAACTTAATAATGTTTTAAAGAGTTCCTTATTAACGTTTTAAAGAGCATCAATCAGAGGAAAGCAGCCACGAAACTCAGATGACTATACTCATGAGCTCTGAAGTCAGAATGGCAGAGAAAAATTGTGTTTTTCTGTGACGACACGTTTCTTCTGTGTCTGCAAAAAAGACGAGATGTGTATAATTTTAAAGGAATACAATCAAGATTTGACTTTATTTTTAACTGCTTCATGGAAAGGAAGTACATATGTTAGATGCATGCTTTGCGGTTCCATGTCTCAAAGTTAACATTTTTAGGAACTTACCCAGCTGGGCAAGTGCTACTGAAATTTTGGTTGCCCACCATGAAAATCTGGTTGGCCCACAATCTTGATTTTCTTCACAGTTGAGATCAAAGGTAGAATAGTTGTGTCATTAAAACAATTAGTGTCAATTGTTCTCTAATCTGCGCTGATAGGTGATGGCCTAGGTGTCAACGATTAGCGCTTGAATCATCCTAACCGGTACTGCAGTAGGACTAATGTTTAAAACCATCAGTAGGTTTCGTAAGAACTGCACCGACAGGAAAAGAAATACAGGCTGTGTACAAATTTTAAAAAAATTACTTTAATAGCCGTAAACATTTTAGTAAAACTTTATTTATGAAACACATTTTTAGACGATTTACTATTACATTTGGGCATTTTGTATGTGGTCTGTATACTTTATGACATCATCGATTTACGATATGCGAAAAAATAATCGTGAAGCAATTTGTATACTCATATTTATTCACATGAACATATATGCGTAAATGATACTCAAAAGAGCTAACTATGAAATTTGGTATAGTGACAAATTCTATACAAGGTCATTCCTAAGTGGAAACAAACATGGTTGTTGTAAACATTAAAAAAAATTGTTGGGACCGGGGCATTTGTGTTTCACAAACACATCTTGTTTCTTATGTTCTCATTCTAAGTTTGTATTGTAATATTCCTTTTGAAAAACAACCATTATGTGCACTTATAGTACACATGTCTTCTCAATTTCATACAGCCTTTTTCTAATATTTTTCAGTATTTCATTGGCAAGCAACAATAATGGGTCCAGTAAGTATTTTACAAGTTTATTCATTCAAACTTTTTCAAATTGATAAATTTTTCATGGTAATCTGAAACAAAATCCTCAATTGGTGTAATTTAACTGAATGGAAATGTAATCTATCAGCTGTTATTAAATGGTTGGCTTTTCCTGTCCTTCAGATGAGACCATAAAAAATCGAGGTCCCGTGCCATAGTAGATGTTGGCACGTTAAAGAATTCTCACTGCTCAATGGCCGCAAGTGCCGAGCATAGACCAAAATTTGATGTCCTTCACCGACATTTGGTGACGTCTCCATATGAGTGAAAAATTCTTGAGTGGGACATTAAACAACAACAATCAATTGTTATTTGTATTTTCTTTTTGATTTTCAAGGCAGATTTCAGTTGATTCAACTTTTGATATGTTTCAGTCAGCAAGTTCAAATTTTTGGATTCTGTTTTTTGGCCACATGGTCATTTTGTGTAACATGGTGCAAAATATCATAAGCACAAGTAGGATGTGTTAGTGACGCTAGTCTGGGATCATTTTCAGAGAAAAAATGACATGTGAAAGATGTTTGTCTTGATTGAATTAAAAGTTTGGATGATTTTTTCCACAGATTCTTATATTACTGTTCAAATCAGAGTCGAAACGAAGACAAAATCTGTATTTGAACATCCCTAACTACTCCCGAATAATATATGGATATTCCTCATTATCATCTCTTTTGTTTTGTTCCTTAACTCATCAACCCCTGAAAAAAAACCAATGGACTATTCAGTATTCTGTAAATCAATGAATTAGACCAGTCCAAATGCGTCTTTAAGGGTGAATGGGTTAGATTACTCTTGGTGTTTCTCATTACTTGGAAATAAATCAGTATATATATATGCCTTTTACTGTTTGTGGTGTCCTGAATCTGAGGTAAGTATGTGGACATTTGAATTCCAAATTTATAATAATTAAGTGTTGAACTGTAAGATGATGTGCAAATTTTGACCTTGTTACCTTACGATCTCATACTCATGTTATCCTTTCCATGTTGATAGGTAAAGACAAGATGGTGCTAAACAGCATTCAGGAATATTTCAACTTTTCAAACTTTCAAAATAATTAAGTTTCTGATTTTCTCCAAGAGAATAATCAGCTGGTCATATCTTTGATTCCGATATTTTAAATCTAAGCAGTTGTAAAAGCATTTTAGATATGATTACTTGTCGTAAACTTAAACTGGGAAAAACCCCATTGAAAGTGAATGAGGAAAACGGGCAATTTTGGACGCTCTTGTAATCAGGTGGTTGTACCATTTGGGCGTTACCGTGAGATGTGAACAATGAATTTAGCAGACGTTTTTTGGACAATATCATATTGATAGGGTTAAAAACAGATCTCTGAAATGTAATTTACTCGGTTGTTTCTTCAGCATTGAAAGAAAAAATGCCCATTTCACTATGTTCCAATAGTTTTCTCAATTAGTAGTATATTTTCTGGAAAAATAAACAATTATGACATTTTATGCATTTGTTTTCCGAGTCGGTGGCATTGCTGGTGTTTGGAGGTTGAAAGATCAACCAGTTCATCAATCACATTCCATCATTCATGGGTGAACAAGGTGCAGTAGATGTAATTGAATCTTAAATTCATTAGGAAATGATAAAATAATTTTTTTTTCATGTTTTGTTATACAAAATACTAAGTACAAGTACCAAAGAATTAATTGATGTAGTGATAGCAAACATAACCCTTGCTGTAACAGTGGCAACGATGAAATCGGTTATTTGGACAACTACCAATGCTCCAGATAACTTTCTGAGCACTTGGGTATCATACCCATCATTTCCTAATCAAGTGGGTATTTTTACCCTCAATTTTTTCGTCAAGTGGGTATTATCCAATTCTATTGCCATATAATGATTGCCATTGATTTGACTATAAAGGTTTGGTTGCTAAATTACCATTAATTAATCTGTATTTAACTGTGTACAATGTAAGTCCACAATTTAAACATATGGGTTTGGGTCAGCTTAGCTGCATTATCACTTCAGAACTTTAACACACATTAGGACCAAGATCCATTCAGAACAAGTGAACTCAATATTTTATCTCTCAGTAGGTCTTGGATCCAAGGTGTTTAATTTTATGCTTCAGTTTTGATTTGCATTTGGTATTTTACGCATGGATTTTAACTCAATGCCTGCTATCGGCGGGAATTCACGCCCAGAATTTACGTAATCTGGCTCACTGCTGCTTGGGATTCCTGACAAACAAATAGCCTCATGTTCTAAAAATAATATATGCCGATTTTGATTACGTAGAGCACAAGTTTTGTGCGCATGTACAACCGGGGATATCCATAATGGCTGACAAAAAACCATGGAACCTCTAAGCATGGATTAAGCTGAAAAAATCATATTTTTGGACGTTTTTTGACTGAAAAATTTCAAAAATGGCGGAGCAGGATTTCTATGATTTCTTCAGGAACTCGGACAGTGAAGATGACGAATTTTTAGGGTTCTCGTTGGCAGATATTCACTACGATGAAGCGTTTGATGTTCATGATAATCATACTGGTAATATTGAAATTGACGAAGGTGAACTATTGGAGGAGGTTCTCAGAGAAATTGAGCAGGAAGAACGGGACCCAAAACACGATGCCTATGATTGTCGGTGGTTATGTAACTTCGTCATGCAATTGGGGCCACGTCATATTGACGAGGATGCGAATGAAAGCAAAATTTTTCAACGCATTTTTGACGATGACGTTATTTCACTTTATGTGGAGGAAACTAATAGGTATCACAGTCAATACATTGAGAAGGTAGGTGGTGTTGAGAATCTAAAGCCACATGCGTGAGCCCAGAAGTGGGTTGATGTCGACAACGATGAAATTAAAGCTTTTATTGCGATTGTGTTGTACATGGGATTAGTTCGTCTCCCGAATTATGAGTCATATTGGAGCAGTGACAATCTTTTATCTTTACCCATCAAATCAGTAATGAATAGAGACAGGTTCCTGAATATTTTGACCTTCTCACACTGTGCAGATAACAATAATGAACCCCCTCGTGACAGTCCAATGTACGATCCAATCTACAAGTTTTCAAAACTTTCAAAACCGTTGATTGCAAATTGGCAAAAATAGTATTATCCAAAACGTGAATTTGCCGTTGATGAGACACTAATTCCTTTCAAAGGCCATACCAAATTCTTACAGTATATCCCCTCAAAACCCCATAAATGGGGTATAAAAGTCTGGACACTTGCTGAGTCAAGTTCGGGATACGTGTTCAACTGGATGATGTATACTGGCAAAGTAATAAATGTGGGAAACCTTAGAAATCAGAAAGGAGTTGCACACAGAGTGGTTTTGGACATAAGTACTTCAATACAGCATAATGGACACCATATTTACTGTTACAACTTCTTCACTAGTCCAGCTTTGTTTCAAGATCTGTCTGAAGTTGAAACTCGAGCCTGTGGTACTTTACGTACTAATCGAGCTGGTGTTCCAAGGCAAGTAAAATTAGCAAATCCAAACAAAAGTGTCCCTCCTGTTGTACACAAAGATGGAAAGAATGTCTATATTACTGGTGTGATAAGAGACTTGTAAATATATTGACAACTGTATGTAATGGGTCATGTTTTACAAAAACTGTCCGCTCACGATTTCACAACAATCACACCAGGGAGGTAGATCATCCCCGTGCGATCCAATTATATACACACTATATGGGTGGAGTTGACTCTGCAGATCAACAAACACAATATTGTGTTTCCCAACATAGAGTTCTCAAATGGTGGAAGAAGGTTGTGCTCTGTAACCTGCTAGAAGTTAGCTTTAAAATAATCTGGAAACATTTTCATCCTACCAAGAAACTTTCGAGTTTCGACTGGCCATAATACATGGTCTGCTGCAAGGATACGAGCACCCGAACAGAAAATTCGCTCGTCCATGCAATACCCCATCTAGGAGACTAACTGAAAAGCATTTTCCTGCCCTTAACCCCAAAATGACACCAGCTGGAAGACGCTCCAGTTGTGACTGTGAAGTTTGTTCCAACCGTGATGAGAAGTGTTGACACCAAACACAATACATTTGCAAAACTTGTGATGTTCCTCTGTGTATCTACCCCTGTTTTGAGAGGTATCATACCCTCCTAGACTACAAAGTGGTTTGCAACCCTACATTGCATAAATAAATGGTAAACAAAGTGAAATTAAGTTGAAAAATTGATTATTTGAACAGTTTATCAGTGATTTTGCTAAGTTATACTTACCTTAACAAAGAATAAAACAAAATTTTTTATGGCAATAGTATCTTAATTCATATACATTATCTAAACATACACAAAATGTTATTGAAATAAATCAGCACACTAAAAAGATATGAATTTTCAAAAAAGTAACTATGAAATATGATGTTTACATAATTACTGAGTGCCTGGGTCTATGGGAGATAACTCTGGTACTCAGCAGGCAAAGAGTTAATTTGCTTGTGTATCCATTTATTTTATATACGTATGATACGCAGCTAATCTGGAGCACTTATCTACTGACTTCTCTCTTACCACTAGGCCTAATACCTGGTATATCCAGTGCTGAATGAACAGACGATGGTTTAACCCTTTCAGTACTGCAACATCACAGCTGCATAGTGACATTATACACTGTAGCAGTTTACCTTTTCTGCAATTTGCTCACTGTAGCATATTTTCATCATGATTTTGTTTTGTTGTGCAGTCTGTAATTTATGGGTGTGGAATGAATAGATTTCTGAGAGAATTTGAAATAATATGATCTCATGTTAATAAAGTACAAATAGAACTTTTGAATGAAAAACTTGAATTAATCAATACATTCTAAATACATGTATAGGTTTTATTGTATACACAATTTTCATTTCCGTTTCATGTAAAAAAATTGCATGTATACTCATCATGAAAAGGGGGATGAAAATATACTAACTCACTTGTGACTTGACAAGATATCCAAATTGTAAGTTGGACCAACATTTTCAGCTGTAAATGTGATAATTTAAGGCTTTGATTTAAATTATTTATCAACACATGTTCTGCGAAGGAGGTTTTGCATTGAAATTGTCTGTATAATCATTGTCACTGCTACCATCTTATTCGGTATCGATATCTATCTCCGATTCTGTTTCTGTAGAAATAGGGTTTACATGTTGTTCATGTGCAGAATCATCATTCAGATTAGATACTAAAAAAGTAATTAAAATGAGTTAAAAATATCTTAAGCATCTTTAGGGGAATCTCGGATGCATAAGCGGCAGCCATTCAATGACTTTCATTCACCGATTTCAAAATAATAGCACTTTTATGTTTGTCGTAACTTCCTAATTTTCTCTGGCATCCATTACATGTACATTTGATAATATAGACCAAAGTCTCATCTAACTCGTTATTATCGTGATTTCCGGTCATAAACTAAAAGTGGGGAAAACCCGAATTGAAAGTGAAGCCACTGAAGGAGAAACAAGAGGCGGTTTATGACGTTCTCATAATCAGCGGTTGTACGTCTACCGGGCGTGGGCATATCGTAGTAATGAATCTAGGATCTGAAAAGGGCAAACATTTTCATTTTGAAAGGGCACTTTAAATGCGTAAATTGGTTTTGAAGGCACTTGCACTAGAACGTGTGCATATTCTCGGGGCTCCACTAACAAATTTTAAATACTTTTCTTTAAAAATGTTTTTAAAAAAACTCCAAAAGATCGTTTTTCTAGAAATAGATTTATTTAATAATTTTTTCAATGAAAAAAGGTGCACAGGGGCTGGGCCTGGTCTGACATTTTTATTTTATTTTTTCGCCAATCCAGAAATATATATATTATATAGGAATCGAAAAAAAATAGTTGTGAAAGTAGTCTATTGATTAATTAAAACAAGCAAGTAAATGTCTCAAGATAAATATTTGATACATAATTTACACTTTGATATGTGACAAAAATTATTTCCTAAATTGGTAATCAATTGTCAAGCTTAAATGATCTAAATAAATTAAACAAATTTATTAGATTTAGTCCTATTTGAATTTTTCCTCACTGTATCACATAGGAAAGGAAAAGTTCCTGAGAGTTCTGGGAGTCGTGTGACACAAAGTCGATTAAGTCTGAGAACAAATTTGCTTTTGGATTTGGCAGAATACTTGGTTTATTCCCATTTACAGTATTTTCACAGCGATTATGGCTCTAAAAAGTCTTTGGTGAATTCCTACATACATGTATGTACATGTATATTAGTATTTCGTACGACAGGCAACTACAAGCAATCTGCGTGAATCGGTTTAAAATCAACATGTCCGTGGACACAAGCTATTTTCCCATATGCGAACTAGAACCTGCTTCAAACAATGAATTCAACCACATAGCTGCACATAACTTCTTTAACGGGATATTTTGAAAAAAAGCATCATTTTATTTGCTTGTACATATATTTTTACAAACATTTTACGTATACATTCAATTTCTAGCCATTTGAAAATAGCGGAAATTCATTGAGTCATTTGACTGCCCTATCTCGGATGATTACCTGAGGCTATTTAAACTGAACAACCATGAAATATATACTGTAATCGGCCATGTATAATCCGCATTTATGTATAATCTGCACCACCCATTTCAGCATCAGATCTCGGAGAGAAAAAAAGGTGTTCGTGCTTTTAGGCCTAACAAGCATCTGGGTTTTACACATGGTCAATACTGGGGCATTAGTATGACTGAAAATCAGACTAATTTTAATTATCAATCTTAAGATCGGTATTTCACAGAAATAGATAAATATTTATTAAATAAAAGAAAATATGATAATGTGAGATTTGAAATAAATGTAAAACTACAAAATGAGAGTCTGAAGTACGAAACTACAAGATACTACATATGCTGTTCCTTGTAACTCCCTTATTTACAGTTACAGTATGGCGGTTCATTTTGTCATCTACAAACGCAAAATAATCACTAGAATTGGAGTTGAGATAGTTCATATTTTCAATAAGAGCATAAAACTACGAGGAAGGTTAACAGGACACACAGGTACTGTACTATTCTGTTTCCTGTGGATATTCTATGATTAAAGCCATGCCTGGTTACCAAAATTTTTAAGGTTAATCGATAAACCACAATTATTACACAGCCTTGATGGAATCCTGATCATTCAGGCACAGTCACTTTGACCTGCAGTGCTCTACAACAATAAGAAAATCACTTTTCATGTGAACCAGTAGTTTTACTAGCTAGCCAGGGATTTTTAATATATATATATATGTTGAGAACATTTTTCCGCATGATGAAATGAAAGAAAACATTTACTTTAAACTGACTCGACTTTATTATATTCAAACCATTATAAATGATGTTTATTTTTTTTTTCACTCAGGCCAGGAGTGTTTATAAACCCACATTTTTCATATTGTTATGGCAAACTTAAATTTCTATTTTTTGAAATTTTAACAACCGATACGATGTATAAATAGTCTGTATTTCGACAGAATTTACAAAGCAAGCGTCTGTCTCCTTTTCGAGCACTAGCTACAACTTGGCATGAGTTTTTCTTTAACCAAGATCTTTCAAACTCTAGCTAGTGTTCGATTGTGAGGCAGATTGTTATCTTGAAATCGACACTGATTTAAAGAAAATGTCACCTTGTTCTATTTGGAAAGTTTCAAGTTAAAAGTCGTACAAATGTGGCAGCACACATGCTTTTTTTTGACAGTAATCAATGTAAGTCAGATGCTCTAATTTATCGAAAATGAATAGTCAAATGCATTGTTGTAAAGGGCATAGCTGACCATGATTTCAGTAATGTAATTTCAGAGTTAAAACGGAAAATTTTTTGCTTTCTGGTTCGGTAGAAACTAGTCGCGATGCGATTGATTTGCAAGTAAACACTCGCCAAAACCTAAAAAATGGTTGCATCTGCAAATGATTTAGACCTTTGTTGTGAACAAGTAATGACTTGGCGTTAAAAAAAGGTTACGAGTGCATAATCAAGGAAAACTATTACTCAAAACGGCATTTGTCATGCGGTTCGGAAATTGTGAGAAGAACATCGGTCCGAACGGATTATTTTCAGTCAGGACTGACAAACTGATGTTATTGGCATAAACTGCCGTAGACAATAATGTGTATACAGAAAGCAATGGAGAAATAAATTGACTCGAACATCATGATTACGATACGAAAAAAACTTGGCCAAATAAAGGCAAGTTTACCATCCAACGTCAAATCTTCTGCACTTTTTTTTTTACTATAGTCCCATGGAAAAATGCCCAAAGAACTTGTTGTACTGTATTATCCGCACCCCCATCCCTGAGACAAATTTTATAGTGAAAAGAGTGCGGATTATACACGGCCGATTACGGTACATAGTCTTGACACAGGTAATTGGGGCAATTAACAGATTAAAGAGTAAACAATAGTGATGGGGTTTCACCAGTGAATTGATTTGGGGGGGGGGGACATTATTGGCGATTGACATGAAAAAAGGGCATGGTGTTTCCAAAAAAGGACATGGTGCGGCGCAATGCTATGTTGCTCTAGATTTAACACTAATATCGTAAGTAGTGAACAAAAAATTTAGCGGGCGTTTTTAGACACTATCTTATTAAAAGGGTTAACGAAGTAAGAAAATGATTTGAGTTAATATTTGATATTTTTTTCTCAAGTATATCATTTATATCATATGTACATAAACATATTTTGTGTGTTGAATTAATATGGATTGAAAAATACATACGTCAAGAAAAAAATATGCACTTCCTGGTAGGCAACAATATTGACATTTTCACTTGTCAGAACTTGAGTTTCTCTTTTATATATATATATATAATATATAATATATATATATATATATATATATGATATATATTATATATATATATATATATATATATATATATATTATATATATATATATATATATATATATATATATATATATATACACACACACACAGTAAAACCTGCTATAGCGGCCACCCACCTCTACATGTATATAGGGATTACCTATTTATAAAGGCCAGTCAAGTCCCTTGACTGCATACTTCAACTAAATTAAACCTGTGTATAAGGGTCACTTGCACATAAAGGTCAATATTTTCTGGTCCCATGGGTGGCCCCTATATACAGGTTTCTCTGTATGTGTGTGTGTGTGTGTATATATATATATATATATATATATATATATATATACACACACACACAGGGGAGCCTTCCTATGAAGACCACCTAACTGACTGACTCAAATTAGTCTGATTAGTGAGATGGTCTCTTAAGAGAGGTGCTGTACTTCTGAGATATTAATCAAGAGACTGAAAACTTGTGGTCTGAAATGTGAGGTGGTGTTTAGGTGAGGTTCCAGTGTGTGTGTATGTGTGTGTATTCTTTCTGCTGTGAAGTTGGCCATTGTGTATTGTAAGATGTCAACAATGATGATGTCATCACTTGATGTCATTTGGCACCAAAATATTATCAGAAATATGTATGAATACAGGCATACCATATTTCATATCACAGTTTTGTTTAGTTTCCTAGTTATTGAATTAGTCCCACTTTTCATTGGATGACCCTTGTATTTAGCTTTTTCCATTGAAGTAAATTCAGTTATGGCATGTGCTGTTGCCAATGGGCCACATTTCCATTCAGTTAAGTCAATTGAGTGAAGAATGAAAGTGTTTGAAACATTTATCAGTGCCATTTGTCACTTATGTTTGACTCTAGTAATGTGGTGTTGCGTTTTTAGAAATAACATGATAAAGACTTGTTGTCTTATACCAGTGAGTATCTACTCAACAATGGAATGCTGATTATCTCCATTTTCTAAACCACATCCTCTTTTTAAATTGAGAAACTTCCTCAAAATCACCAATATATGCCTCACTTAAGGCATAGATGCCTACCACTACAGATTTAAAGGAATCATTACAAAATATAGCCTTGTTTTCTGCATTAAGATTGATCGGGAACATAATAGATAACATTACGTTTCCACATTTGAATTTCTGTCTGGTACATTCTATTACCTGTATTTTCTTATGATACTGTTCTTAGTCATGGAAACGCTTATCACATGTAGTAACAATACGTATGGTTATTTGGCAAGTGTTTTTTTAACGCATTGAAAACAATTTGGTCAACAATTTAAACATTGGGGGGGTCCGGCTAAAACAAATGAGGCCTTTACATAAAGCATCAAAACTTGGAGAATATGATGTGTATTTTGAGGTTTGTTAATGCAATTTTCATATTGCACACAGTGAAGTGAAATAGGAAGGGACATATTGTCAAATAATTGTTGATTCCTGAAAATGATCTCATATAAAAGAAAAAATACAATCGTGTTAATGATTGATACATCATAGGTTTGGCATCTATGCTATAATGGTTCCAATAGTTTTGACATCTACATGAATTCAATGTAGGATGTTGAAGTGTATTCATGGGCTATTATCAACTCTAAATGATGCTTGAGCAGAGCAACCAAAGACACAAATTATTTACAGATTAGAAGAAACAGAAGCACACTTTACTTGAAATTTTATCAATTTCTCTTTCATAGTTTAAAGTTACAGCTTTTGATGATTTGGGAAACTTGATCTACATTGCTTCCCCTGATTATCAGGCTAATACGTGTTAGCCAATGCAGAATCTATCATGGGAAGATGACGTACTGGTTTACAGTATAATTTCTATACATGTCAAACCTTTTTTTTCAGAAATACTGCAACCGTTATGTTTTGATTTCCCACAGTGATTTTCTGTGCTTATAATCATTGAATTTTTGTAGTAAATCAACGGTTAGTCAGAGAAACCGGTACATTATGTTTATGAGTATCAACGCGTTTAAAAAAAATGTTGGATGGCTCCATCCAACAAAACGGTCAACATATCCGGATTAGATATGTATATTTACGGTACTTTTTTCGCGAACGAATTGCCTGTCATGGTTTTTACCAGCTAATCAAGTTGATACAGTATTATCCATCATTAAAATTATTTCCTAAAAACTACATGCTTCCAACCATTCCATAACTGTGTAAGTATTGTCATATAAATATATACATATTAAAATATATATAGATATAGATATGGCAAAATAATCAGTGGAAAAAAGGATCAAAATCATTTTTGTTTTTCATAATCAGCATTCATTAAACTAAAGGTATCTTATCCAATATCTTTTGTGCTGCTACAATAGGGAACTTCGAGTTAGCCCGGGTTACCGTTATAATCCTGCTGTTATCATTGCCAGTTACGTTATTCTAGAAAAGTGTATATATATATATATATATATATATATATTGTTGAATCTAGAGCAACATAGCATGGCACGGCACCATGCCCTTTTTTGAAACGCCATGCCCTTTTTTCCAGCGCCATCCCCTTTTTCATGCTGTCAATCGCCAAAAGGTCCCCCCCCCCAAAAAAAAATCAATTGGCGAAATTGCCTAATGACTAAAATATTCTATTTGCGAAACCCTCTTCCTTATCATTTATTCCTTAATATGTTAATTGCCCCAATTACCCATGTCATGTCTATGTTTATTTCACGGTTGATCAGTTTAAATAGCCTCAGGTAATCACCCGAGATAGGGCAGTCGGATGACTCTACTGCAGTAGGCCTATGTTGATTGGGAATATCGGCAAACTCCAGTTTTCAAATGGCTAGAAATTTTAATTTACATATAAAATGTTTGTAAAAAATAAATGCACATGCAAATAAAACGATGTCTTGTTACAAAATATCCCATTAAAGAAGGTTCTGTGCTACTATGTGACTGAATTCATCATTTGAAGCAGGCTCTAGTTCGCGTCCACGGACACATGGATTTTAAACCGATTCAAGCAAACTGCTTGTAGTTGCATGTAGGAATTCGCAAATGACTTTTCAAAACCATAATCGCAGTGAAAATACTGTAACTAGGAATAAACAGTCGAGTCTTCTGTCAAATCCTATAGCAAATTTGTTCTCGGACTTCGTATCGCACGTCTTCCGAATTTCTTGGGACTTTCCCTTTCCTCTGTGATACAGTGAGGATAAATTCAAGTGGACCTAAATCTAACAAATTTGTTGAAATTATTTAGATACTTGAATCATGACAGTCGATTAGGAAATTATTTTTGTTACATATCAAAGTGTAAATCATGTATCAAATATTTCACTGTTTGAGACCTTTACTAGTTTGTTTTAATTAATCAACAGACTAGTCTGACAACTATTTTTATATTACATTTGTACAATCAAATACCTATAGCTAAAACTTCAAATTTTATTAGTGTCAGAATTAATTTATCAATATAAAAGGCATATGTAAGACATTTTTTAAAAAAGATTTCTATTCTTAAACACACTTCACACTTCAGTAACTTAACAAATATCATTTTGCCTTAATTTTGTTGGAAACCCCCCCCCAAAAAAAAAAAAAAACAACACCCACTGACAAAGTATCAAATTTTCTGAATTGGCAAAAAAAAAATATGTGAGCCCAGGATTTGCCCTGGTGCCCTTTTCGTCTGTTTGGTTTTTTTTTCATCTTAAAAGTTATCAAATAATTCAATTTATTTCTAATAAAAACTATATATATTTTCTGTTTTTATTAATCATTTAAAGAAAAGTATTTAAAATTTGTTAATGGAGGATACACATGTTATAGTGTGAGTGCCTTCAAAATCAATTTAAACATAACAAGTGCCCTTTCACACTGAAATTTTGTGCCCTTTTACACTGATTTGTGTGCCCTTTTCAGATCCTAGATTCAACACTAATATATATATATATATATATATATATATATATATATATATATATATATATATATATAATCCCATTAGTGCAGTTGATAAAATGCCCTGCTACTGTTTGGAAGGTGGTGAGTTTGATTCCCGATCTGTCCGCACAGGGTTCGAAAAATTTATATAAAAGCACTCGCCCAAGTATGAAAACGTAGTATTTCAAAGAAAATGTGTTTAGAGCGTATAGAATCTTTTTTCAAAGTAAATATATATTATGATATAAGATATAATTATATGACTTAACAGATTTGATACACTTCATTTGACATATTGTCTTTTTTTCTAATTAAGTACTTATTATGATGGGAAAATGTGTGAAGATCTTACCACACCTTTTGTATGCTCTCATTTTGGACCCAAAATGCCAGAAATGAAAAAAAAATCTTCTCAACTCCTGTACATCTTAAAGGAAAAGTGAATACATGGTTAGAAAAAGCATGGAAGCCCTTACCAAAATGTAAAATGCATGACCCTGGGGGCATGGGTTCCGGCTCT
Organism: Atrina japonica; assembly: GCA_030159075.1. NCBI lineage: Eukaryota > Metazoa > Mollusca > Bivalvia > Pterioida > Pinnidae > Atrina > Atrina japonica. The sequence continues at coordinate 11,683 of BROG01000429.1, read as the reverse complement.
AGGGTTGGGCTAAATTAACTATATAGTAAATGATTTTTATTGCATATTGAAGTGTCAACTCATTCATTTTGAGAGATAATCCTTTACACTATTTTTTCATGGTGAGTGTTTTTCTAGTCTTGCTCACTAAAAATCACCAAGTTTCACTGTATGGTACCATGTTTCAATCTACAACATGTAGAGTGTTTCACAATTAAAAAAATACCACTTTTGTATGGTACGTTTCCAAAAAAGATGAAATTATTGTTTAAAATCAGCACTGTTTAAAAATAAAGGTGCAATATGGCCTTCATGTACAAGTCTCATGTGTTGTCATGACTTATTAAAGGGGTGTTTTTTAAAAAAAAATTGGCAAAAATATGTCACTCGCTCTATATAGTGTAAAATATATATATATATATATACATATTACCTAATTACCCAGGGACTTAACATGTTTATCTTATTACAGATAGTCTTACATCTTTATATGTTTTGGGCAATTTATCAACACTTGAGTTGTTGACAGAAACATACTCTGCCTCATCACTTTCCCAACTTGTGGTTTTAAAACACACAGAATTTAAAGCCACATTCCGGGGAGTAATGTTCATAAATAAACTGTACTCACTGCATATTCACATAATCTTTCGTCCAGTATAAACTCTTAATATAATATGCTAGCGACGTGAAATCGAAAACGAGGCTGCTTGAAAATCAAAACAATTTCTTCACATGGCGAGTTTCGACAGCAATGTATTGGTAAGTAAAAAGTATCTTTACTCATTGAATTATGTAAGCTATCAGAATCAATTGTTTCGATGCAATTAAGCAACTGTTGTAGGAAAAATTATATTATTTATCAAAATGTGGATGCACTTACCAGTGATCAAGTATTACGGTTGCCAATTTCCTGCCAGATTTCAAAATTAGCTCTGACTTTAGAGTTCTGCATCTATTGTGTTATGTCCCATGTGTAATGGTTTTATGCTCCTTGGCATACTGCTGTTTAAGGATTTTTCTCAAAACAAAAGTGTTTTTGTTTTGCTCACCAAATTGCTGCTAAACTGTGGGTCTCGTGTCGGCAGTCATGTGGTAGCGCTCTTCATTAACCAAGGTGAAATTTGCATGTCTGTATACCAGAGTAAACTGAAGAATACCTAGGAAACCCCCCTAATAACTCCATTAATACATCGAATTTTTTAAAAAAAATTTTTTTTTCATTTTCATCTGTTAGGAGTGGTTTTCTGAAGAAAATGTCAAAAGTTACAATAATGTACCGAGAATTACATTAACGTCCTCGGAATGTGACTTTTACTATATAGAGTAGCTTTTCTATACACTGTTTTCGCACAGAGCCAGAGGGAGATTCACAGAAAACACAGGAACAGAATAAGAACATAAATACAAAACTGAAAAAAAAAAAAGCTCAAAGATAAAGGTGATAGACTAGACCTGAATTCACCAAATCCAAATATTTAATGTATTTTAATGTCCATATAAGTGGCTTCTCAAGCCAATATCTGTCATTACTGCAACAAAATGTCATTAACAGGGCTCTACAATGCAACCAAATCACCTTGTGACCATTTATTAGGTTTTGGCGAGTGTTTATTCTAATTCAGTTGCCACATTGCGACCAGTTTTTCCCCCTAGCCGAAAATCAAAAGTTTGTCCGTTTTTACTGTGAAATTACATTATGCGCTTTACAACAACCAATTTGGTTATTCATTTTTGATAAAATAGAGCGACTAACTTGAGTTGATTACTGTATAAAAAGGGGTTGTAGAGCCGGCCTGGCTCAGTCGGTAGTGCGCTCTTTCTGGATCGTGAGTTCGAGTTTCGAGGGCGACAGGTTGGTTTCCTGTCTTTTAGATGAGACAGTAAAAACTGGAGATCCCGTGTCACAGTAGGTGTCCGCACGTTAAAGAACCCTCACTGCTCAATGGCCGTAAGTGCTGAGCATAGGCCAAAATTTGAAGCCCTTCACCGGCATTTGGTGAAGTCTCCATATGAGTGAAATATTCTTGAGTGGGACGTTTATCAACAATAAACAAACAAACAAAAGGGGTTGTATGCTGTCATGTTTTTGACTTGAAACTTTCCAAACAGAAGATGACATTTTCTTTTCAGTGTTGATTTCAACAGAAGCATCTACCTCTTCATTGGAAACTAGCAAGTTTAAACAATCTTGGTTAAAGGAATACTGGAACTGAGTTATGGCTAGTGTTTGACGAAGAGGGCAGGCAGACCACAGCAGGAATTGGAAACTTTATTTGTAAATTAAAATCGAGAGTCCATCACCCAGTTGTAGGACAAACACCTATAATGAACTTTAAAGGTGTTTATCTAATGATCAGGATGTTTGATTCTGGACTTTTTAACTTACGGATAAAATTTCCAATTCTTGTGCGCACACACTGTGTTTTGTAAATTCTGTCAAAAAGAAACCGACATAAAAAATTCAAGAACGCAGTTTAATTTTGCCTCAATATTAGAGCAACAAATATGAAAAATATTGGTATACATGTATAAACACTCCTGGATTTATTTGAGAATGCACAAAAAAGCCAACAGTAAATAACCTTGTTTTAAATGGATTGAAACAATAGAAAGACATGTCAAGTTAAAAACTTGATGTGTTTTATTTCATTTCATCCAGCAGAATTTTTTAACAAGAACACACACACACACACACACACATATATATATATATATATATTGTTGAGTAAATGTTCCTGGCTGGCTAGTAAAATTTCTGGTTCATTGGCCAAATAAAGAGGGAATTTTTTAGTCTTGTAGATCCCTTGTTAAACCCAACCCTGAACATTTTCTTATGTGAAATTATATAACATTTTTTTAGTCTCAACAGTGTTGTGCATTGATGAATACACTCACTATGTATTATAGGTTCAGAATACTTTTTTGTTTTATAATCGATGTACGTGAATGTGGTAAAATGTAACAAGATTTGAAACATTTCATTTTTACACTGATTTTTACTTTGTTCTTTCTAGTCAAGTTGTCATTTTCATCCAACTCAGTAATTTTTTTTTTCAACCTGAGACTGAAAATGTGTGACTTTGTTTTCAATGTATTTTCTTGAATTTCATTGACTTAGGGACTCAAAATTTAACAAAGGACTCAGGAATTTTGTTCTTGTGGGTCCCTGGGACTCACTATTAACATCCTAGGGAAAACCCTGCTTACTATAGTACTTAGCATTATCAAATAAGATCAGATATCTGATTTATCCACAAATTATTATGTGTTGTGGTGATGATGTAATATTTCAACTCCCAATACAGAGTCATCTCTTTTTTATTTTTTCACCATTAATTTTTAACCCTGCCATGTATTCAGTTGGAAGATTTATGGAATAATGCAGTGTTGGTATTTGTCAACTTTCAAGTTCAAAGCCATTTACACATCCAAAGATTTAAATGTAACATTTTAGACAATTGAGCATTGCTGATGGCAATCTATTGCCTTTAACATTTGTATTTCCTTGCCCATTGTGTGCTTACTATGCATCTTGGTATTATTAGTTAGTCCTATGGACTTCCTTTTACTCTGAATTTCCTCTTTAGAAGTGTCAGCGAAGAAATGTCTCCTTTCGTTTGACACCATTTCAGCAGCAGGAGATCACATACATTAAAACCATATAAAAATGCAATAATCATGTATTGACTATACATAAGGCTGTGGTCATGAATAATCATTGTGTTTCTAAATTCTTGCAATCAGTTATCTATAGATAAATATAGAGGTAAAAAATTATAGATTATTTTATCTTCACTGTCCACTTTTCCTGCCTTATTAGTGCCATTTTGCCTCAGGCAACCATAAATGCACTCTTGTTTATTTTGTCATTCATTATTTTATTTATATACACAATGTATCAGAGATGTGCGCGTTATGAGGATTTTGATTTGCTTTAATTTTTCCCAAGATAACAAGGTCAAGAACTTTGTCATTTTTGCTAACATTTCAGTACATGGTCCTTGTTAATCCTCCCAAAGTATAAGCACACATAAGAGATGGACATATTATTAGTATATCTTTTTTTAAATCCAAATTCAAGGTTTTTGTCTATGTAACTGCAGACACCTGAAGTGTCAGATGAAGGAATTTTTTGATAAAAATTTTCTCTGTCTGACATAAGGTATAAACAGTACATCAGGGGTGGAAATTAAGAAAAAATCCTCTGGGAGCCCAGATTTAAACTTAAGGGCCCATCATATTTACTTTAAAAAATTTAACCAGTTTGTGACCTTAACATTTTTAACAACTTGCTCAGCAGGGCAAGTGCTATAAGGGCATCCTGAAATTCAGTTCCGTTCGGTATCCGTTCTTTTAATAACACACACCCAACTTCCATTTCATCCATAAACTGCAAGCATCAACAGTCAACACACGATGTGTTCTGTGACATTTTTGGCGCCGAGGTAAAGACTAACTTATTTACTTGTCAATAAAATAATTATTTTAATTTCTAACTGGTTTTTAGCAATCCATTTAAACTACAAATAGAAGGAAATGGATCACTTTCGAAACTTTAGCTTTTTGAAATGCAGAATGGTTGTACTTCTACTTTCATTCTGATAAAAGCGAACATTCTAACTTAACATGTCAAAATTTTAGTTTCATCAGATTGGGAATTTTAAGGACCAAAATTGGGAAAAAACAGACACTATTTCGGACTGGAAATGGACCAAATAGCGGCCCCAAAAGTTGCAAAAAAAATTCCTGAAATCAATTCGCCAAACGGGCGACTTCGTACGTAAAACAAATCGCCCGATCTTAAATTCAGTCGCCTTGGGCGAAGGGGCACCCGTTAATTTCCACCCCTGTACATGCTATTGTTTGATGTAACATTTCCTACAATACACAGCTGAGTATGATGGCTTTCTGTACAAATTTACATGATCTAGGCCTTCCAGTATAAACACCAACAATGTTGAGTTTTAAATATCTCTCGGTTATGTGAAAAGAGAATTGCATATTATGAGAAAGCACTAACTTTTCAAAATCACAAGGTCTAGGACTTATTTATTTTTTGGTAGAAATTTTAGTATGAGTTGACATATGGGTCACCAGTTTTGTGTTTGTAACTCCTAATGATATTTCAGTTACAACATTTCATTTTATTTTACTTGTTCACATTCTCAGTAGTATTAAAGTTCTGTACTTTTAAATGCTTATGAAGGTAGTGAATGTTTCTTTGCCAAGCGCCCAGCAAAAGCACAGGTCTTTGGGATGAGATTTAAAGTCAAGGTCTCGTGTCACGATAGACGTGGTACATTAATTTAACCCTTTACCCTAGACGCCCCTAATGTATTCACATGTGTGCGAATTTTGACACCTACATTTTCAGCATTTGGCCCCTTCCGACCCTTTGTGTTTCTCTGGGGGAAATTCACTGATTATAGAGCTACATCTAACAGAATTTCCCAATGGACCGTTCACAATAACTGCATTCCTATTAATCTCACCTGCACATTAAACATGTCTGAGCGGCATCAAGAAGTTTCGTACCTACCACAAATCGTACCCAAAGGAATACAAATGGTACACAGGTAAAAATATGTCTGTCATTGGGTACTATGTCTTGGGTAGGAAATGTCTTGGGCATGAAATGTCTTAGTACCACTTGGAAGTGTTTGTGCACAGGGGTGAACTAAAGTTAGGAACACAGTTATCAAGCAAAGGTCTATAGTAATATTTAACCAAGCTTTTAACCAATTAAAACTCAAACTTGTGTCTTCCATTCGAATGTTTGCATAAAATCAATATTCATGAACTGGATTTTCTATTTTGATAACACGGTAACATGGCTGAATTTCTAGATATTCTTTTTTGAGTTTAAATGATTCTGATGATGATATCAAGTTTGACTGATTTGATCCTGAATATAATGATTCAAACAATTTCATGTGTAAATACATCAGTTTGATTGAAAACAAAACAGAAAATGACAACAAAAACCACCCTCGAATTACAAGCACAGTGCTGATTTTATGGGTGATTATGCAAGTATTAATCTGCATTTATTAGGTCATCTGAGTCAAAGGCTTATGGTGACCTATCGCGACCGTCTTTTGTCTGTCATTGTGTGTTGTCAACATTTACACATTTTCGTCGTCTTCTCAAGAACCAGTGGGCCAATTTTAACCAAACTTGGCATATAGCATCTCCATGTGAAGCCGCATGAAGTTTGCAAATGGAAATGGGCTAGGACCCTTATGGACCAAAACTTGGTACAGCTTCAAAAAAGTCAATATCTACAAAGTTTGTACATGAAAATGAAATCTGTAGATACACATGCCACTAGGGGGAATAACATAAGTTACAGATGTATACAAATGGTTAATAACTCAAAACTGATTGACTTTTTGTATACAAAGATATATGACAAAGGTGTTAGGAATTATGTAAGGATCATTTTCACAATTTCAAGGTCATGGGACCAATGGTCAAAGTCATAGACACCGAAGTTTGTTTGTTTGTTTAATGTTGTTTATCGTCCCACTCAAGAATATTTCACTCATATTGAGATGTTCACCAAATGTCGGTGAAGGACTTCAAATTTTGACCTATGCTCAGCACTTACGGCCATTGTTCTCAGGAACACATCAAACTTTGGCTGATTATTGTACATTAAATGTGTTGCTTCAGAAAAAGTATAGTGTCAGACGTTAGTCACAGAAAAGGATTTTTCCAACATTAAATATGTTTTCATAAAACCCTGTGATTTAATATTCCTTAGACAAATAAAACATGTGTCACATAAAAATAAATATATAACTATCTTTTAATCACCATAAGATGAATCTTTCACATTTTCAAAAAAAGCTGACCCTAGGATTTTATTTGGTGTCGGATGTAACACTTCCAAAATAAACATGTTCTGCTCTGTAGTATAAGCAAAAAATTACCTCTGCTACATGATTCTCACAAACTGATCAATTTGATGGTGATTTGATGCTATTCAACATTCAAAATATTGCAAAACAGAATAATCAAACTTCCGATATATTGTTTAAAGGTACAAGTGGTACCATTACTAATAATATGATTTCTGAAAGTACCACGGCACAAATCACAAAATTTGACATAAAAGAAATTTTGATTGATCTGAGAGTAATAAAAACATTGGAAATCTTCTAAGTCATTATATAAAATGAAAACCTAACTGACTAAAAATGCACAAAGTACTCTAAACTAATTCAAAAACTGAAAACAAATCAAACAAAAAGACTAAAGTCCTTCTATAACTGATGTGCCAATCTTTTCACCATGTAGTGTGAGATTCTGTTTTCTGTCCATTTCATACATTTATCCAAACCACATTTGTGCTTTACTTACTTTGTATTAACACTATCATTCACTTTATGGGAATAGTGTTTCCCCTAAAAAATTAACACGTACCCCTTACTGACCAAAATTAACAAGCACTCGCTACTGACAATGTCAAATGCCATTGGGAAATATGTTTTTCTGTAGATTTTTCTTATAACTTTTTCTCTTAATTTTTATCAAATATCATTTACTGGTGAAAAAAGAAATGTGATAACAAATTATGTTTCACCTATCATTTAATGTAAATGACCCCAGTTATGCTGTTTCATTAAATGAGTTTTCTGTTAATTAATCTTCATTCACTGGGCACCTAATATCTTCATCCTTACTAAGTATGTTTTGTTTTGTTTTGTTTTTCATTTTTTACACCTAGTCAAGAAGTTTTATATAGATGTCACCAGTCTAATTTCCACTAATTTTAACCTGTGCTATGGAGTAACACCATTGTGAGAGTTCTTTAACATGCATGTCATGCCTGCTTCTTCTCATGCGAAGGAATCATGACTTTCACTTTTTATGCAGAATGTTTGGTAAAGGATCACTCAGTCTTTTATCAGAGTCTTAGATATGACTCAGTACTGGGAATTGAACCCAGGACATTTAAGTTCTGATTTAAATATAATACCACTAAACAACAAAAAGCCGTCTCCTTTCTAAGGAAAGCAATGAATATGCATGCTGGGACTAGCTATGGTCAACTTTTGATAATTCAACTAGAGTAAAATCGTTGCGCTTCTATTTCTAACGTCTTTCCATACAGACCGCTATACAGTTCCTCTTTAAGGGGTCACTTGAAATTCAAATGTTTCAGAAAGCCATACTTTGTTATAAAGGAAAGCAACAATGTATAATATACAATCAAAAAAACAAGAAAGGGAATTTTATTTGCTACTGCAAACACAAAAAATATATATGGTGTCAGACGTAACCAGGGATTGTTACGTCCGACACTGCTTTTATCAATATTTCATTTGCACCAAAATTGAAATGATAATGCTATTCTATACTTCCGTGTGATATATTTTTGTAATGAGAAAACATTTCTTATAAGTCACTTAATTTCTGAAATTTTTTTTAAAATCCACCTGTTTGGTGACGGACGTTTCATAATGCGTTGGAAATGTCTGTAAAATATGTTTTTGTAACATTTGTCCATCACTTCATTTATTAACCGTTAGAGTTCGTTTTTTGGTCGTATGCACCCAAATAAGCATTATGATGTTTATTTCTTTTGATTTGATCAGGAAAATGATTGAGTAGGTAGATTTTAGAATTAAGTATATGAAATATTTTGCTTGAATGTTAGTAGAAAAAAGTAGTGGATATCTTTTGGTCCAAAAGCTTAAAATTTCTTTAAATTATAATACTTAAGCTTTTAGAAAATATGTAATATATCGTCATAGGTTTATTTTGAAATTTGACTGTTTGGGTTGATATTGCCACAGAATTGCCTGACACGGGACCTCAGTTTTTACTGTCTCATCCGAAAAACAGGAAACCAACCTGCCTTCGGCAGAACTCGAACTCACGATCAAGAGTTGAGTGCGCTACCGACTGAGCCTGGCCGGCTCCAGACACCTAAATAACCAGGAAATATAAGTTTATGGCTATGCATTTTCGACTTCTCAAGAATCATTGGGCTAATTTTAACCAAATTTTTCTCAGGTGACTGTTAAGGCCCATTGGGCCTCTTGTTTATACATGGTGTATGTCCAGTTATCTCAACTTCAGGTTCAAGACCAAATTAATTTATCTGAACCTTATTTTACATGAACTTCAGTTTCTAGACATTGTCTGGCACTTCAGTAACTAAACTAAATGGAAATATTCATTACAAAGGTGACAATTGGTGACACTTAAGCTAAAAGCTGGTGATATCGCTGTGTGAAAATTTCCTGACAGGATATAAAACTATATTAAACTTGTCACGAACATCGGATACCTGTTTTAAAATGAACCATGAACATCTTTTATTTTGTAAACTTAATTTCCAAATCAGAAATCAATTAATGGAATATGGATTTAAGTAAATAAGTATTATTTGGAATTGAAATTTGCTGTTAAATATAACATGATATCTGATTTGAGAATCTCCTTCCATATTTTGTCATTGTATTTTATGATTTCAACTATAAAGTAATTTAAGATAAGAAAAACATTAAAGAATGATATAAATACCACAGCAATGGTTGCAAGCACTGTCGGGTACAGGGTTAGGTTTTTATACAAAAATGTTTTTACATATGGGGGAAAAAAATCATTTTTACATATCATTTCATGAACTGAAAATTGCCATGAAAGACTGAATTACGCGATGCGTACTCTAGATTGTTTTGCAATTGTATTTCAGGCGGAAAGTATGTATGCTGGAGGAGTTTTTTTCATGAACATTCATTTCCCAACAGATTATCCATTTAAACCACCTAAGGTAGGTAATAATTTTTTTTATTTCTTAATTTAGTATATCAGTTACAGTCTTTTAGGGAAATAATCGACTTTACAATAGAAATTTAAAAGTAGAAAGTGCTCAGTGGTTTGGTGCCATCAATTTCAGAAGTGGGCATCATGGGATACACTGAATGGCATACTTTGCCAAAATCAACTATTAATGATGAAGTGAAAAATGAAGATTAAAAATCATCATAACCTGCCTACAGTGTATCATTCTGTTTTGCTTTGAATTAGGTCTATTACAATAAATTTTCTTTGTAGTATTTGGGTGGGAGTAACATCCAATTTTGTTACAGAATAATTCTTAATTATGTCTAGAATGAATTTTAAGACTGTTTTAAACCTTTGGCTTTTAAGTTATGATTTTGTTTGTCTGACTGAGTGGTTCTCATTTGACTGATATCCCATATTGGAGTTACAACTGTACAAAGCATAAAACATTGCTTATACAGTAAAACCTGTTTTGTTGGATACCCACCATTATCAGTAATGAAAAAGAAACCCCAGGGAATGCAAAAAATGCAGGTTTTTTTTGCTCAAGACAATCTTAAAATGGAAAATGTAATTAAAGGCATACAGGTTGTCCGATAAGAAAAATATATCGGGTGATTAGACCTAAACTTCGATTAAAAAACTAATTAGATATATCATCGTAGAAATTTTTAACATCATATGCATATATTGCTACAATTAATGAAATACACCGATGATTGATATTCCATATTGCTTGCATCCATAGAATATCCAGTGTTAACTCCACCATTGTTCACATTCAATTTCTTTCACAAATGCAACATTATAACAAGTTTTTTGCAACCAGGGATTTTTTAAGAACATTTTTTTTTGTATAAAACATCACATTTTTGAAACTTTTAATACAAACAAAAAATTTCATTTCCAGTGTGTGGAAATATAACTTTCATGCACATGTTCCCGGGCAAGTAAATGCTAAAAATTTGGATGCCCGAAATAAATGTAAACTTGTCTAATATTTACATTTTTATACTGACACAAAATCATTGAATAGTTATATTTCAAGTTTTATTATCCCCTCGCAGATGAAGTTTGGTGGGGATATAGGATTATGCATACCTTGTACCACAATATGGATGTTGATCCTCTGAGTCAAAACCAGTTAGGGTGTTATTTGTCATACATTTGTACATAAATTGTGTTAACAGGCCCTTTTTAGCTCAAGTGAGCTATTTAAATCATTCACGGCCCGTCGTCTGTCATCTCTTGTTAACTTTGTCTGAAAACACTGATGGAATGTTACTGAAACCTAACAGGGAGCAGTACTCAAGATTCTCGACCAAGTTTGTAGTTTTTGGTCCAGATCAAACAGATGGGTAGATTAAGGGTCCCAGAGAGTACTATTCTTTTCCAAAACCACTGCATGAATTTGAAAAAAGGATTGTATCTAAATGATCTACATGGATGCATGATTAAAAACTTTTTTTTATGTCTTTCGGGTTTTTCACTTTTGTATGATTTCTTTGTTTATTTCTACTTTTATTCATTAGTAGTTCAACTTCTTCTCTGAAACCACTGAAGGGATTTTGATAAACTTGACAGGACATATTTGCCCTGGGGTGGATCCAGGGTGAGGCAGAATAGGTTCCAGAAAGTACCCCTGTTTAAAAATCCTTTTTCTCCAGAATCACTGCATGTATTGAAAAATATATTGTTTCTAAGTGATGTACATGGATGTGTGATTCAAATTTGTATTTTTCATAAAAATTGGAATATTAATTTTTGACACATTTTTCAGGTCTTTTCAGACTGTAATTTTCATTGTTTGTATGATTTCCTTGTATTCACACTGATGCATTCATTTAACGTGTTTTACTTGAAATTAGTTAAATAAATTTTTTTGTGCAAGAATTTTGTC